>VXBR01001235.1:1136655-1164164 GCA_013400215.1 Cisticola juncidis
CGGGCCCCGGCCCTGGCAGCGCCGCCCGCCCTCCCGCCGGCACCGGGGTCACGGCGGTACCTGGGGAGAAGCGGAGGCAGGTGGGTAACGCCGGGGCCCCGCGGTAGGAGGGCGGAGTTGGTGGCACCTGTTGCTGTCCGGCTCCGGGGGTTCCGTGGTTGTCCCGCTCTGCGGCGGTCGGGGGTCAGAGGCCCCGGGGGACGCCGCAGCTGGGGCTCTGCCCGACGCCGGTAGAAAGCGCAACGAGGGCTGCCCTGTCCCTCACCTGCTGCCACCAGCCCCGGCCTCGTTCTGGATGCGGGACCTCGCAGCGGCATCCCGCCGGCAGGAAAAGGAGTTGGAGGATGGAGAGCGCATCGGAGCGGGCCAGGGCTGTTCAGAGTCACCCGAGAGTGCACGGGGAGGAGCGTTTGGGCCAGGATGAGGGGCTGGGTCTCCCACTGGGGATACCTTCAGCTTAGTAGCCCACGCAGGGGATGAGGGGCAGAGCCAGGGCTGAAAAGGGGTGCTGGAAATGTCCTCAAAACAGCATCTGACCTGGTAGCTGCTGCAGCCTTCGAACTCCAGCGGAGCCCCGTGGACCCTGGGGTCGCGATCCCTTGGCACCCCCACAGCTCAACCTGCGGGGCTCCAACTCCCTGTCCTTCCATGCCCACGGTGACTTTCTCTCTTCCAGGTGCTGGAGGGAAAACAGTGATCCCGGTGTCCTCACTGCCCTGCCGGAGGAAGGGAAACCCAGAGAAAGCTTCCCTTGTGGTGTGGTGCAGCCTGGGACACAGCTGTGAGTGGCCGAACTGACGGGGTGACGCTGTCTGGTTGCCGGCCTGGCCGCATCCCACCGCATGCACCACGGCCGTCCCCTTTGTCCCCTGCCAATGCCAGCAGGTGGAGGCTGCACACTCGATCACTGCCCCGGCATCCCAAGCGTGAGACTGGGCTGTGGGCCCCGCCGATTCCTGCGGGACAGCGGCCATGGCGGCTGCTCTCTCCACCGGAGCGATCGTGGCAATTTCCTTTAACTGTGTCATCGCGTTGCTCATCCTCATCCTCTTCCTTATCCTCTGCAAAGCCTGCAGGACACCCTCATGTCCCAAGAAGACCTCGGCTTCTGATGTGGATGAGTCAAGGAATGAAGAGAAGTACCTGCTGCAGCCCTGATCTGCCTGGGGATTGAGGTATCCGCTTGTGCCGAAGGAGTTATGCCAGACTGGATGCCTCTGCTGCGACTCAAGTGCTGGACCAGGCACGATGAAAACTGAGGGGACACCCAATGGCTTGCAGTAGCTGTGACAGGGGGCACAGTCCTTTGCCTTTGTGGTTTTGGTGTGAAGTTCCTGAGAGTGCCCACAGTGGTGATGGGGATAGAGAGACAACTGATGGGGATATGCTACAGGGACAGTCATGCCTGTGCCAGCGGCCACTGAGCACAGCAGGAGCTCTGCTTTCAAGTGCACCCCTTGTTTAGGAAGAGCCGGTGGGCGCTTCTCTGGTGCTCATGGCCTGGGACAGTGGTGACAACGTGCCCACCACCAACAGTGGGCAAAGCCAGCTGGGGACCTGGAGAGGGGAGACAGCAGGGCTGGCACAAGTGCTTCTTCCTGAGCAGGCTGGCTGTTCCACGGCAGGTGTGCCCAGGGGAACCTGAGCAGCCCCAGCTCTGCTGGTAGAGCACGGTGTTACCAGTCCAGATGTTTAGGGGTGGCCCTGGGTGCCATGTGCCCTCAGCCTCAGGTGGGCATTTGGCAGACGTCTGCCCAAGCAGTGGGTTTAATGAGGCACAAGAGGGCCTGCATGGTCTGCCTGATCATCCCCAGCCTGTCTTGTCAGTCGTCTCCAGCATTAGCACCAATGCTGCTAGGCAAATGACCCTCCTCCTCCTCTTTCTCCTCCTCCTCCTCCTCGCTGGGTGTGTATCTCTGCCTTCCCCCCACCCCGCCTGCTCCCAGCTGAGGCCAGCCAGTGGTATTTGCCCTGTCTGTGAGCAGCAGATGTGCCCTTGCAGGCATCTCCGATCTCGCTGAGAGCAGCCTGGTGTGGCTTTTTCCTGGGGAGATGGGAGACATGGGAAGATGAGGGTGCCTGGACAAATAGCTTTGAAGGTTCTTTGACCCTGCCTGTTCCCTGGGGATCACAGTGGCTCTGTGGGGAGGGATGCTGATATCTGGCTTGTCTGCAACCTGGCAGCTGCATCCCCCACCCTGCCAGTGGGTGCTGTGGGTCTTGGAGGGCTCTGCCTTGCCTTTCCTAGAGCCGAGCAATAGCCACTGTCACCACTGGCATAGCCACTGCAATAAGGGGACAGAAGGTTGGGGTGGGAGGGATGCCAGTCAGGGTTCCTGCACAGGCTTGGCCAGGCCTGGCAGAGCCTGTGGCTCCTCCCCGTGTCAGGTGTAGCAAACACATCCCTTTGCAGCCTTGTTTTTACTAGACTAATAAATAGATTGTAGGAGCCACGTTGTGTCTCTGAGCTCTACCCAGTGCATGGAAGATTTGGGGGGAGGTGGCACGTCCTGCCTTTCCGCAGGGCTGAGGAGCACCAGGGCTGGGGGCCGATGTCTCTGGAGGACTGTGGGTGGTTTGCTCAGGGATGGTGATAAGGAAGGGCTCATGTCCACTTCTATCTGGGGCTTTTAAATACTGGATGAAACCTGACTAGGTGTTTCCTGCCTGGCCTGGGGGCATGTGGGAGTCAGCAGGGAGCATTCCCTAACCTCTGTGCCAGGCACTGGAGAGTTTCCAAGCTGTGGCCTTACTTTATAAGGATGTTTGTGGGAGACAGGCCAGCTGAGCATATGGAGGACACCTGCCACCACACCTGTCGGATGGCTTTGGTCCCCAGGCCTGGGAGCTGTGCACAAGGATCTGGTGGTGACAGTCACTGCTCATCAGCATGCTGTGAGGCCACTGCTCTTCCTGCTGCCACCACAGCCTCGTAGCAGCTAATCCTCTGGTGCACAGACACTGGTGGAAGGCTTTGCAAACCCGCTGCCCAGCAGTTCCCACAGGCAGAGGCTGTGGCAGAGGCACCCAAGCCCCATACTGAGGCCCCTGGGGAGAGGGGAGCTGTGAGCCTCCCACAGCTGGTGACTGGCAGCTGCTGTCATGTGCTGTCTGAAAGCATGAACATCGCTCTCCCACGGTCCTGGGGCACCAGGCCAGGTTTCCAGGTACTCTCTGGTTTGGCTGCCACCCCAAAATCCAGGTGTGACATTGCATTTGACTTTCACAAATGCCTGGGGGGCTACAGCTCAGAGCTCAGTCTCTCTGGCCACGCAGTGCGACTGGCTACCATGAAGCTGCCCCCTCCTGCCCTCCACAGGGCTCTAATCTGAGCCCTTGACTGCAAGCCCAGTCAAGGCTTGGGAAAGTCAAGGGCTGTGTGGCTCTAGAGGGCCAAGTGTGGTGAGATTTGCTGAACCCAGACACGACTAGACACCACAGCTCTCCCAGCTCTCAGTTTATTTGTCTAGGCACAGAGGCAAAATGTTCCTGCTGTGCAAAAAGTGGGCAGCCGGGACCCGTGGCTTGCATGCCAAGCAGCCACCTATCAAAGCCAAGCTTGTTTGGCCAGAGGCTGCCCACAGAGTCATCATTCCTCCCCTCTCACTTCTCTTCCTTGCTCCCTGGTTCTCTCACCAGGCTAAGCAGCTTCTCCAGCTTTGCTATTTCCACCTCGGGACCTTTCTGCAACTCCTGGCCTTTCTTCTCCTGCAAAGAGACCAAGCAGGATAGAACTGTCAGCAAGGAGGAAAGCAGGAATGAGGAGGGGTCCAACACATGGAGGGCTGCTGGAGTGCTGTGTTTGAGCTCTCACCACTCACTGGAGGCTGATCCACAGGGGAATGCACCTGTCCATCCTCATATTTCAAGTCCAAGGTGCCATGAGATGTGTGAAAGCTCCCGAGAGCTAAGAAAGGACACTAATGAAGTGTTTGGATGGGAATGGGTGTGAATCTGTTGATCCACAGTGACTCAAAGCCTCTTCTGTTTCTCTCTTCCTAGACCTTCTTAGCTCCATGGGACTGGACCACCCTCTAAGCTATGCCCCCAAGCTGTAGGTAGGTGCCAGGTATGCAAGACTGCTACAGCAGTGACAATGGTGCAGACCTCCCCAAAACAGCCTCACCATGCCCATCCCATGTAGGTTCTCCTGGGCAGAGGCACAGGAGCAGGGATTATCCCTTTTGCACCCAAATGACTTTTCCCAGGAGGGCAGCTGGATGTTGAAAGCCCCTAACCTGGTGGGGAGAAGTGAGTCAGGGATCCCAGGTGTGCTGTTAGCTCCTCACTGATGCTCTTCTGTGCCTGGACACACTACTGTGCCAACCCTGATGCACATCCTCACAGGGATAAGGAGGACAAGCACTTTCCACAGTTCCCTAGCACCTGACCCAAGAATCCCAGAGGCTCCCTAACTCACTGCTAAAGCAAACTACCAGAATCCTGAGGAAAATCAGATAGCACAAGGGAAAGAACTTGCCCAGGTCAGCCCTTGCTTGTTTGGGAGCAGCAGGAGCTTTCCAGGCCTGCCAAATGATGATGTCCTGCTGAAGGCACAAATTCCACTTGGTGCTTTGGGCAGAACATGCTTCTGCTGTGCTGTGGGCTGCAGCATTGCTCTCAACAGAGTTCTGGCACTTTGGGAAAGTGATTAACTGGGTTTAGGCTCTCAAGGTTCACGTAATGTAAGACACAGAGGAATTTTCCTCTGTGCAGAGGAATTTTCCAAGCTACACTGAACCCACCAAGTCCTCCTGCAGCTGAGCATCTACGCTATGGGATTCTTCCAAAACAGCATCCCCACAGTCACCACTTCCATTATGAAGTGTTGCCTTTCACAGCCTTCCCCTTTGCCAGCCTGCTGGATCTCGCCTTGCTTCTGGATTTGATGGGATACGCCTACTTTGGACCTGTGGAGCTCCTCTGTGTGCAGCATGGCTCTGGGCACCCCAGAAAGCAGCTGCAAAGTACAGGTGAGCAGGAGGGCTGGCACAGTCTGGCAGGTGGGCTCAGGAGAGGTGGCAGTGGGCCTCCAAGACTGCAGCAGAGCAAAGGGAAAGGAACATCCCTGACCATCTTGGAGCAGCCTGCAGGAAGCTGCTGTACTGGCTCTCCTTGGCATCCTCAAAGCACAGCCTCTGCTCTCCACGCTCTCAGAAGGCCAGAGGAGCAGCACTCGGCTTTGGAGGAAGGAGACTGCCAGCTTTCCTTTCTCCCCACTTAGGACAGATCAATCCTCACCCTGCTGAATCAGCCCTGCTAATGGCCACGGGTGCAGCAATTACAAGCACACCACTTCCCTTTAGTGCTGAAGAAATGCCAGCGCACAACACAGATAACGTTTTTAGCCCGCATGGATCCTCTGCATATCTCTAGCAAACATGGGCATTGCTGAATGATGACAATGCACAAAGAAGTCCCTGGGGAATCCCTGTGTCCTCCCTCATCCCAGCCCAGCACAACCTTGCTGGAACAGAGGTTTCATAAGTTGATGAAGGACACTGCTGAGAGGAAAGTAGTCCTGGGGGGAGGGTGGGGACAGGGATATTTGGAAATCCCTCTGCTCCCAAGAAGAGAGCCCCACTGCTGTTCTGAGCATGGGGATGGGCCCAGGTTGTTTCATTTACTGAGTCCATTGACTGCATGCTGGGGCAGTGCTGGTTTGTATCAATGCCAAAAGATGGGGAGTGTGCTTCATGGCTCTGGTCTGGGCATTGTGAGTGATACTCGTAATAATGGCCCACACCACAACAGAGCCTCTCTCTGAGTGAGAGCCTTGGGGTAAACAACGCTACTTGAGGTATTTCAGGACTTAGCTATTTCTACAGAAAAGTTGCTTTGCTGTTGACACCATTCAAACCCCTCCCTTTGGCACGCTGTGTCACATACAGCACCGCACAAAGGTCCTTGGGACAGGCAAAAGAGGCACCTGCTTTGCTCAAATGGGAAGAGAAGGTGCTGAAGCCACCTTCCACAGATCCATCTCCATCCCAAGCCCTTTGATCTCTCCACTGGTAGGGTTAGGGATAGTCCTTGTCTGATGTCCTGCAGGCCCATGGGAACTTTGTCTAAGCCTTGCTGAATACCAGCCTCAGGCAAGGCTCACCTCCTGGTCACCGAACTATCCCTAAAACTTTGACTTTCACACTGGCTCAGCTCCTCTGGTGCTTCTGAGCACGCTGCAACAAAGCCATACTCAAGCCTGTAATGAGCCGTAACTGAACCAGAGCCCTAATTTAACGCCACATAACCAAGCAAGCAAGATGACACAGGGAATGAAAATTACAATGTCCTTTTGAGGGCACTGGAATGGAAAGTTTCTCTTTATTCTGTCATCTGCTTCTCCCAGGGCACTTGTGAGCTGGCTAGGCCGCTGATGGCACCAGCACAGCACTGTGGGATCTGCTTGGATGCATATGGCAGCTTCCTACCAATCCAGGGGCTTTGGCTGCATCGGACCTCTGAGGAGCAGTCCTTCTTGGAGCAGAGCTATCGCAATGTCCCAGGGCACACAGGAGGCGGGGAAGTGTCTTCCACACGTAGCTGCCAAAAGGCTGTGCCTCTGGCAGATGCCATAGCCAGGTGTGGAGAGGGCCCTTGTGGGGCTGTGCCACCATGTGTCTAGCTGAGCCTATCCTTCAACTACACCTCTGCTTATACCACATCCATAGGGCTCATCAGGAGCTGAGAGTGAGTCAGGGCAGAACAACCTCCCCATGAAGTTGTTAGAGGCAGAGCTGAGATTACATGGGAAGTCTGTCCCCGAGGAGATCATGGAATGGGTATTGGAGCTGCTCAGAACAGCATTTGCATCAACTTTATTGTCAGCTTCTTCCAACTGGAGAGCAAAATGTTCCTGTTGAAATGGTGATGAGGGAAATGGCAAGAAAGCTCATGGCAGGGCCAGAAAAGGTGCTGTGTGGGTGTGGACTCTACCCTGCTTACAGAACGTGACCTCAGGGAGGAGAGATGGGGAAGAGACTCCCTGTTTGTGTCCATGCTGCTGTATTTGTTTCCAGGTTTCTGACAGCCCTTACACTGCCTTTTCCTCATGTCTGGGGTCTTCCCTTGCTCATCAAGCAGGGAAACTGAGGCAAAGGGCTCAGGTTTACAGGGAGCATGCAGGATCCTTGATGGTCCTCTCAGCCCCAGGGAGAGTACTAGCACTGGAAGTGAAGCAGGAGGTGGGAGATGACTGAGGTGAAGGCTCAGGGGGAAGGGTGGAGTGAGGACTAGGACAAAGATGAGGATGAAGACTGGCTGCTTGAAGATCCCTTGATGCTTGGGAGCCTCAGCCCCATCCATCCCCATGCTGGCACATGCTGAACTCTTCATTGACGTTATGGGACTCATTTATGCTGGAGTCTTGGCTAATGCCTTCATTCCCTAGTTGAATAGTATACCGCTGAGTTAATAAAACTCTCCCATAAAAGCTGTGATGCTGGCACTTTTCAGCTTCCATGTCTTTTTCCCATTGGTGGAATAATCATAAAACATCTGCTCTAAAGTTTTGATTAAACAAGGCCAAACATGTTTATGTTTTAAAGCAGCAAGGAAGTCAACCACGCTGACATGAACAGTCAGGAAAGTCCCCACAACTTCCTTATGAGCAGAGGTGACCCTTTACTGTGGCCAAGGGGCACAGCCCTGTCTCTGCCCTGCTGTTATGACACTGATGTAATCACTTACAAGATGGGATTTCTGGATACAGTCCTCCTGGAACAGGATCTAGACATTTTATAAAGCAGCCCAGTGACCTAAGAACTGGCTTCCTATGGACAAGGGTTTAAGCTTTTATGGAGTTGTTTTGAAGAGGGTGAGAAGCTTCAAGAAGAACCTAAAACTGCTTATTATCCTTAGTGGGAAGGGACACACAGCCTGCCAGTGTTCAGAGGTGTATTTATTTGGGAGAAGATATTTTCTTGTTCCTTCTGCTTAGGTTAAGGTGACAGCTCAGAGTAAGGGCTCCTCCATTATCAAAACACCCTAGTGACTGGTCTGGTGAACTCAACAAATGAAAGCAAAGATGAAGCTTCCCTGGAGCATTTCTGTCAGGAAGACCAAGAAAAGCCAAACTCCTTCATGAACACAGAAAAATTTTCCTCATTGTCTCCCTGAGGCACTAATAAACAATAATAGGATCAACAGGAATATGGTATGAGCTGCAGCCCTGAAGCACCTCAGATCTGCCTCATCATGGCCCTATTGTAACCCAGTGCTGTCATACAGAGTTTGAGTTATGTTGAGCTGGGGATGATGTCTGTGCTAGGACCACTTTTGGGCTCTCACAAAGTCCATTTACATGCAACAGCAACATGCTTTTCAACCACAGAGAGCCCTGAGGCACACTCACAGCCTGATCTGATAGCGTCTCTCCTGGCCCATGGAAGGATTAGCTGACAGACTGGAGACAAGGATTTAGGCTTTTTCCACTACTGTTCCGGAAATAAATCACACAGTAAACTTTTTTTTACACGGAATGAAACCAGCAGAAAAACCCAGGGGACGGTTGGGTCATTCAGGTGTCAGCAGCCACACAGGATCACTGGCCTCAAGGATGCTCTTACCTCCAGCTTCAGGTACAACCTGTGCAGTTCAGGGCAAGCATCACCCACACCTTGCTCAAGCTCACATCCTGACTCAGAGACCTTGCCTAGAATCTGCACTGGCCCATGCCAAAGCACAACAGGGCACACAGCTCTCAGGGCCCCAGCTGACCTGACTTTGCTTGCTGGAAGTCACCATTTAAATTGGGCAAGTCACAATGCTGGGACCAGCCTGTGGCTCAGCAGCACAGATCTGCCAGGAAAGGCATGGGAGCAAAGGTGAGGACATCCAGCAGGCAGGAAGTGCAAACAAAATTGGATCAGACCTGGAAGCAGATGGGATTGTCACTGGAAATAAACCAAAATGAATTGGCAGAGCATGTGGGCAGGAGTCCCATGTCCCTAAATAGGGGGTAGCTGCCCACAACATACCACAGAGCTGGCCAGTTCATAAACATCTGTGGGAGAAGGGAGGGAATGCCTATTGGAATGGATGGGGTCTACAGCAGCAGTAAGCTAACAGCCTGGTCAACTCCATGGCCATCAGGGAGCTCAGCCTGTGCACTGTCACAGCTCTGTGCCTGCTCTGCCTGGGGCTGGCTGGGACTCCACCTCTTTGCTCACCTCTACTGCAGTGTCCTCTGGCCAAACAGAAGTTGTGCACACAGCAGGAACTGTTCCCTCAAGAATGTTCCCTGTTCTTGCCAACTCCAGAGCCTCAAGCAATGTCTCTTGGAGACCACTAATTTAGGCACCTAAATTTAGCCACAAAAGACCACATTTAGCATGAAAACTTCAGTGAACAAGGCCAAGCTGAGTGCAGATTTGTCTCATGGCAGTCCTCACAGCTCCTCTGAACCGGGCATTACAATGATTTGTCTCCTGAATTTATACCTGTGCAAAAACCCACCAAAACCATTCAAAACTGTTGGTCTTCTGTCTTTTCCATTGTCTGACACAAGTTCAAAAGAGGAATGTCTGTCATGACCCTCAGTTCATGAATCACCAAATAAATAGCTTTAAAGAGAAGGATGAATTTTAAAGTCATCTTAAAATATTATGAGCCAATACTCTTAACTGCCCTGCACAGATGCTGTGATTAGAAAACATCAGCAAAAGGGTCCCAAGAGGTCATACTGTGTTTTGTCAACCTTAAAGACAATTTGGCTACACTCTAACTGTGAGCTCTGGGTGTGTGAATGAAGAACAGCTTTCTTTTTGTGTCATCAGCCTTAGTTGCTGAGATGAGCAAACATCTATAGACTCTATTCGAATAGAATGGCCTGGTGAGAAAACAAACTCTTCACAAGGTACATGGAAAAGATTTTCAGTCATATCACTTAAGTGACTTGTAGTAAGCACTGAGAAAAAAAACACTGTGTGCTCATTGTGCGAGGCAATTACCCTGCCCTGGCACACTGAGACCTCCTGAAGGAGTCAGAGTGGAATAAAACCCCTAAAAGATTTTCCTTAAGCCCGGGAGTCCTAGTAGTGCAAACCATCATTGGGATAAGGACAGAGGGAATGGGATGCCTCTTCCTTCACCTCACAGTGGGAACAGGCATTGACATCACCCACTCAAACTCTGGAACCAGTCCTAATGGATTCAGATTTTCTACAGTGCCATTTGGCTTATTGGGATGGGATCAATTATTTTAACATTAATATTTAGCTTTTAACTTCTTGGGAAGCTCCAACGCTCAAAGCCTGCCTACATGCCACATGTTTTAAGGGCATGGGATGCAAAGGCTGGTGGGGGCAATTAGTGCCCAGTGTTTTAGCTGTGGGATCGCTCAGACCCAAGCAGTGGGGAGAAAGGAAATGAGAAGGGGATTTTAATTGTCCTTTAAACCCACTAGACAGGCAATACCTTGTGTTCTAGCTTGACTTCAAATATTGCTGCAATTCCAGTAACACTCAGACACCAAACCTCAGTGTAACCTACACAATCCAGAAGCTGACCAGGCTTTCCTAACTCTTCCACCCACCATGAGGGGCCACATCTGCAGCACCTCTTCATGTGGGTTGGCAAACCTGTCATGAAAGACTTGGGCACACACAGCACCCACAGGCATGTAAATCAAACCCATCCAGAGGGATAAAATCAAGGATATGCCCTGCAGAGTGCAGTGACCCCAGCTGCAGCCCTTGATTCCTGGCAGGCAGCACAGTCAGCCACCCAGCAACATTTCCTTATCACTCAGCATCTCTTTTTTTTTTAATTACTTCAGCTTTACTTTAGCATTTTGGCATGCCAGCTCAGTAAGCTGTTACGGATTAGAGTTTAATAAAAGCAATCAAACATGGATGTGAATATGCAGCTCCTGCAACTCTTGGGTAGTGCTGTTATATCATAGAGCACAGCATCTCACGAGAGAACATTTGCAGTTGTATGAACAGTGTATTTTTAAAAGTTGCACTTTTTTCAATGCCTTTTTCTCTGGCCACTATTGTTAACATATACATGTCCACCTTGATCACCTTTTAAGTGACTTAAGAAAGTCCAGTTGCTGTTTTTCTTTTAACACAGCACTTTCTTTAATTTTTTTTAAATACAGTTCATAAAAGTATTTGCATAGAAAATATATTCTTGGTTGCTACTTACACGAGAGCATGTGAATATACTTCATTTTTGATAAATACAAGTACACGGGAAACCAGATTTTGCTATTTTCAGAAGTAAAAATAAATGTCCTTGCTTAGAGAAGCCTGATATGTAATAACGTAAAATGCCAATGGCATGAAAGATGTATTACAACTGATAGTCTCCTGCTTATGAAAGAACTCTGTCTGCAAATTAATGTCAAGCCACATTCCTCTCTTTCTCTTTCCTGCTCTCCATGACTGAACTCAGGGATGCTGCAGAAACTGCGCTAGATATTTCAGCCATGTGAACAATTGTGTTATCTCAACAATGCATTCTCCTTGTGTATTTCTCATTTAAATCATAGTCTTCTGGGGCACAGCTAGGAGGGATTAGTTTGCTAGTGGACTCTTGTCCATGGTGGAAGCAGCTGCTCTTAAATTGCTTCTGACAGATGCTTGTCCAGTCCTTGGGATGCCCAGCACAAGAGGCCCCAAGCAGTGGATTGTCCCACTCTGCTCCCTATACCTGCACAGCCATTTCTTTTGAAATTCTCCAGGAATGGTGCTGCCAACCCATCTCTTGGAGATGTCTGTCAGCATGTCCCTCTTATGCCAACTGAAATCTTCTCCCTAAGACTTTTCCTGCTGTCTTGTTACCTCAGAGCACTGCTTTCCTCACCCTGCCAGCCCAGGGTCTCTTTGGGAGTGCTCATCTCACTCATCTCCCTGCTTCCAGCCTCTCAGCTGGCTGTACTATCCTTGCTGCTCTCCTGCTCCTCATGTCCCTCAACCCCAGTACCCAAAACTGGAGAAGAGAGGCCTTGTACTGCAAAGCATTGCAACAGGATCAGATCATGTTTGCTGCTCACTCCTCTCCTGCCTGTGTTCTCCAGTACACCTCTGCCCAGGCAAGTGAGACCTTTTTCTGTTCATCTCCTCAGTCAGTTATTCCAACCACCTTTCCCCCTCCTATTTGCCTCCATTGTCACTGAAGTGCATCCTGTTTACTTCGGACTGAGTCTCCCCATTTGCCTCAGATTAAATGACTTGCACAGCTTCTCTCCACCTGCTGCACAGGAAACAGCCAGGCAAATGATAAATGCCACACAAACACTCCCAAGCCTGGGAACCAGATACACTGTTAGCCTGGACAGCGTGGGACGTCACCCTAAATCGCATCAGCCACGACTGAGTTACGCTGCAGCATGCAAATCAGGGCTGAAAAGAGGTCAGCAAGGAGCTGGAAGCAGGACAAGCACAGGAAATCCTGCAGCTAGAGCTGTTCTTCTTCCCTGGAGTTTCACACAGTTATGGCAGCTGAGAAATCCCTTCCTGCCCCTCAGACAGACAGGGCCCAGCTGTATCCCACCACAGCACCACTTTGCCCTGGGAGCTGCTGAGGATTGCTGGTGTCAGTCCTCTCCCAGAATGGGCTCGGTACAGTGCAGGTCCATGCAGGATGTTTGTTGCTGCCTGTTGAGACATCTGCCCTCTGAGCCCACGTACTCTGCAGTTATGCTGAGGTTGTGTTACACACTCCCTCCCCATCCATGTTCACTGACCCAGCTGCACTGGACTGTCCATAAGCGTCTGAGCAAGAACAGTGCAGAGAACAAGATTCAAACTGACCTGACTGCGAATGCAGGGCCCAAGCGCTGCATATCAGCCAGAAGCAGACAGGATAAAACAGTGCAGGAGAATGCCAGAAACATGCTGGTAGGCAGCTCAGAGAGAGCCCCTATGGGGCACAGGCACCCAGAGAACCACTGATTTCCTTCTTAGAAACACTGCCAGCGGTGTGCTGATATGTCTGACCTGATCAAAAACTACTCTGCAGGAAGGAACCCAGGATGGACCTAAGTATGGACTCCCTGGCATGCAGTGGTGGGGATGGCAACAGGGCTGAAGCTGGAGATGCTCCTGTCCCACCAGCAGACCCAGATTACCACAGGCACTGGTGATGTGTTCCTACTCATGACTTGCTCTGACCCTGCCACCCAGAAACAGGAGGTGATCTGGGTCCTGTCTGGAGACAAAGATGAGGTACACTGAATAAAAAGCAAATATAGATTCTGTGTTCATGTAAGCTGCTCAAGCAGGAGGCAGCCATTTTTAACCACAATCCAGTCTTAAGACGCTGATCTGGCTCCAGCCCAAGTCTCTGTACTAAGCTCCTTGACATCCTGTTTAGAAAAGCATTATTAAAATCTAATTGCTTCATGCATATATTGTTGTTTTAATTATAACAGAAGCAGGAGAGAGAGATGGGAGCAGCAATCAATCTCTCTGATACTAATATATTTTTGAAGAAAGAACTGGCCATGGGAAAAGCCAAGCCAACACCTCTGTGGAAAACAGAGGGAGATGTTCCTAGTGATTGTCCCCACTGCCAACAGCACGGTCTCAGTGTGGCCAGGAGTGGCTTCCCTAAAGTGCTCTTTGCTTTGAGACTCTGACTAGGATGCTGCACCTGAATTAATTTTACATGTTTGCTGCTGTGCCTCTGTTGTAGCAAAATGTAATTACTTCAGAGCCATAGACCAGTTAAACCCATCTGCTCAGCTGGCTGCTGAAGCTAATGGATATTCTTTGCAACAAAGTAGTGCAAAATAGAGGCATGCTGGAAAGAAAATGATGTAGAAGTCATCAAGGTCCTTAAGGCAAGCCACTTCCCAAAGTAATCTCTCCACTGCCAAGCAAGTCCCATGAGTACCAAAGATGGAACAAGGTTAACCCAGCAGCTGGAAATTTCAGCAAAACATTGGCCAAGATGACAAAACAATTTATCTGACAAATAATTGAAGATATAAGGACTAGAGGGGACCTGTTGACAGGGGTTTACTGACATTGATGCACACCCTTAACACTAAGTGGATAAGTCCACTACAGAAAAATTCTTCACCGAAAAAAGGCTTGTCGAGCACTGGAAGAGGCTGCCCAGGGAAGTTGTGGTGTCACTAACCCTGGAGGTGTTTAAAAGATATGCTGACACTCAGGCACATGGTTTAGTGATGGGCTTGGTAGTGCTGCATTAACTGTTGGAACTATGACACAAACTTGGTCACCGTAGTGTCACTGGAAGCCTCAAAACACCAGCAAACATGGCCTGATCCTTGCCTTGCTCTCTGTGTTGCTGGACAGACATGGCTAGGCCAGTGCTGCCAGGCAAACAGCCACCATTCCTCCTGGGAGCCTTTAAAGGAGGTATCTCCTTGGTGGAGATGGCAGAGATCTTGTCATATCTGGATACCACTTCTGGCTGCAGACTCCAGTGGCACAGTCAGATCACCATCTCAGGAGGGGTCACTTCTTCCCAAGTTCTCTGCTTCCATTCTGGTCTGAGCCCAGGCACTGACTCCTGGTATCACCCTGGTGTGAGGAGATCCATGAAACTCAGATGTTTTGTCAGGCTGCAGGGCTGGAGGGAGCTAGTAAGGACTGAACAAGAACCTAGTGATGTTTGCAGAGTGCTCAAGGTGACAACCAGAGTTTTCCCCTCCACAAGTCTCTAGGAGATGCCTAAACTTGCTTAGAGGAGTGGTGGAAGTGATTGCTTTGTAGAAATAACATTGCCTCAAGCCCTGTATCCCACTGCTTCTCCCACAAAATGGTTAACTCCGTGGATACTGCATCTAAAGTGCTGAGAGATGCAGACAGAAATGCCAAGGCACAGTGGTTTCTCCAGGCCCTTTGCTAATCGAGCTCTTCCCCTCTCTGTGAGGGAATAGTCACCATCATTTGAGAGCTGGGTGAGACATAGCCCAGTAGGAGATGAGTCTATTATGCTGCTGCATGCCTGGCATCAAGAACAATCCTGGAAAGATGTTTTCACAGCTGGCAACCAAGCAGGAAACAAAAGAAAGACAGAAAGGAGGCACTTGTTCTCAGAAAATTAAATCCAAATTACAGTAATTATACTTTCATTGACACCCTTTTTGCCCTAAAGATGCATGACATCCTTAGGCAAGAGCTGCAACTGTCCTGAAGGTGAGAAGAAGTTAACTGGAGAAAGAGTGCCAGCTTCTCCTAGCTTGTAAAATCCTTAAGAACTCTGGATTATCATGAATGGTTGTTTGCAATTTAACTTCCCCAGCAGCCACTTCTAAATGAGTCAACAATCCAGCAAGAGCAGCAGAGAACTGGTAAAAGAGCTGATTTATTCCAGCAATCCATGATTTAACCATAAAGAAAGGCATTGTTTTCTTTGTGACAGTCTGGGCTTTGGATTCTATTGTGGTGTACATACTATCAGACAAATTCTCACATCACTCCATGATAAAATCACATCCTGTTGAAGGCATGGGATTACTGACTACATGGGGCTCACTAGAATAATTCTGAGTCCTTGGACCACAGAAACTTAATTCACATTCTGCACCTAATCAGAATCAAGCTCAGTGGAGACCAGCCCTAACAGATGTTGGCACTTTGAGAAGGTCTTCACTGAAATCACTTCCTCAGTTTGACTCCATATTCCCATGTGGAGATCTGGTACAAAGCCTTTCAAAGTCCTTGGTCCTGGTCCTGTGTGCCATGTTCTTAGCCACTGGAAAAAAAATGAAAGGAGCTTTCTAGGAAGGAAAGAAATAAGACAAAGAGATGACACCTGTGCTGGATCAGTGTGTTCTCTGCTCTGGTGATGCAAAACAGGCTATGAAAGGCCTTCATTTTCAGCTAATGTTTTTACCTACAGAAAGAGAGGCAGAAGGTGGTTCAAAGGGTGAACAAAAAGTGAACAAACTCAGCATTGGTGAGGCTGCACCTTGCTTACTGTGTCCAGCTCTGGGCCCCTCAGTTTAGGAAGGACATTGAGAGGCTTGAGCATTTCCAGAGGAGGGCAACGAGGCTGGTGAGGGGCTTGGAGCTCAAGGAACAACTGAGGGAGCTGGGGGTGTTTAGCCTGGAGAAAAGGAGACGTATCCCTTAGAGGTGACCTTATCACTCTCTACAACTCCCTGAAAGGAGGCTGTGGTCAGGTGGGGGTTGGTCTCTTTCTCCAGGCAGCAACAGACAGAATGAGAGGACACAGTCTTAAGCTGCACCCAGGGAAATACAGGCTGGATATTAGGAAAAAGTTTTTTACTGAAAGGGTAGTGAAGTATTGGAATGATCTACCTGGGGAGGTGGTGGATTCACCATCTCTGGATGTGTTTAAGAAAAGACTGGATGTGGCACTCGGTGCCATGGTTTAGCTGAGGTTAGAGTTGGACTTGATGATCCTGGAGGTCTCTTCCAATGTAATGATGATGTGATTCTGTGAAAAAGTGTTGATATACCAGACTGAGTCCTGCAGAAACTACCAAGACTCTTGATGGCTGGAGGATTTGCACTGAACAGATACTAAGAGCGCTGGGTTTGTACTATAGAAGATGTAGTTCTGACCTAACAGGCACCTGTCTGCACCCAAATGAAGGATGTTATGAAGACAAAAATGGACTCTATGTAGGAGTACACAGCAGGAGAATGAGTCACAACAGCCATAAACTGAAATGGGGAAGGATTCAATGTGACATAAGAAAGTTTTTCTCCATTGTGGCACTTAGTCATTGAAACAAGACTCCAGAGTGGCTGTGAAATCTCCAGCCCTGGAGTTTTTCAAGAGAAGCCTAAGCCCTGAACAACCTTGTCTGATCTCAGAGCTATACTTGCTCCGAGCTGGAGGCTGGACTAAAGATATCCCAAAACCACCTCCAGCCTGAACATGCCTGTGACTCTGTAATCCCAGGATGTTCTTCATCACCAAAGGTAAACTGGAGGATGAGTATTGCAGCTCTACCCTATTCTGCTATTATGCCCTTATTGCAGACAGTGTTTCTAAGCAAATGTCCTCCTAAACCTTATATTGCTCATAATGTCAGGACCAGTGCAGACCAGTATAGCCATCAGTTCCCAGTTCCTGGAGAACACTGGCACAGAGTGGATGAATTCCTCAGCACCATCCTCTCAGGTTATCTAGGCACTGTGGGTGCTCCACAGACCAGTCTGAATGCTGGTGTCAAAGGAGTAAAGAGAAGAAGGTCCTTCAGTGAAAAATGACAACCAGGAGGCACTGGAGAAAACCCTTGGAGAGTAGAAGCCTGAGGCAGATGGTGACAGAACCAAGGAGGAAGCTGAACTTCAAGTCTGAGAGAGCTGGCACCACAGGGATGAGAAAGTGGGGATCATTTCCCCATGCCTACCCCACAAGTGGAAAAGCTCATGTAAGGGGGGAGCTTATATAATCCCAGACATGTAGGACAAATATATGTTTTCTCACTGTGCTTATATCAGTGGCAGAAAAGGGATAATATGAGTTTAGTGTCAATAAATTCCCAGTTACTGTAGCACCTTGTTGTTGGTGAGTGCTTGCAGTTTGATCCTTTAACACACAGGCTAAAAATCAAGTTATAATCAGCAAAACTGAGGAGTTCAAGAGTCTGTAAATGCAGCTATGGGGCCTGTTCTGAGCTGTCATAGTAAAAGCTGTGAATCCGTCTCTGTAATGCTGCCTGACAATTCCCCTATCATTTCAGTAAGATCAAAAAGTAGAAGTAGATTTCATATCCTTTTAAACCCAGAAATAACCATAATGATTAACACACCTTCAGTCAGTAACCTGAACTCAACAATTACTCTTTCTGGAGCTAAAACAGAGCTTTCACTACCTGAAGGACCTGAAGGAGTTTGAAGGATGCAGACAAGCTAGTGCCATGCTAAATATGTGTGCTCAAGTCCTTGTTTAATTTGGTCAGCTGCCAAATCCCATTATATCTCTGTCCGCTAATTTTAAAGAGCTTTCCTCCACTGCATATCCCTCCCCATGTAAGTGCCTTTAGGATGAGATCAAATAATATTTTGTCAAAACATATTTAGATATTATATAGAATTGTATTATATACTATATATTATTTGTTATTTCATATGTACATACAATATAGAATATAATTGTATTACATACATAATCTCAGTTTACATATTTTAAATTCTAAATCGCAGAGTCCTCAAAACCTCCTTGAAGTTAGGTTTCCTAGGCCTTAGGTCAACCATCTTGGTCTTTCCAGACTTACTTTCCATTTCTTATCAATCAGTCTCTCAATCAATCAGTCACCTCCACCGCAGAGTCAACTCTGGATGTGTGCAGAGACCCCTTCCTAGTTACATTTAAAGTTCTGCTGGTCCTAGCTCTCTTTAACAGAATCCACACTGTTTTGTAGTGCTTCCTCTTTTAAGCAGGGTGTTTATTTTCCAGAGAAAATTCCATGTTCAACCATTCTTTGAGGCATAAATTGTATCTTGACAAAGGTTTACCACAGATCTGAGTCAAACAGCCATTGTCAAGTAAGGCTGAAAGCCCATTGAGTAGTTCGTGTATAAGGGAGCATGGCAGTGTTTAAGAGATCTCATGTTGATAGACATAGCAATTCTTTCAGAAGCAGGGGAAATAGGTCAATTGCAAAGTTAAGTTTCCTCTAAGTCTTTCAACCACACAGTGTAATGTGTGGCATTTCTGTAGCACCTTTCAGCCCAGTCCACATGAGCCTTTCAAAAATCTGGGGTTACCCACTAAGGGAGAGGCAGGGACAAGGTGCACTCAGGAGTTTCACTAAAGCCTGCAGAAAGCCAAAAGCACAGGCTGTGAAGCACAGGCACAAACACTGTACCTCTTCAGTGAACTTCTGCCAGTGACTTCAAGCTGGGAAAGGGATGGGGTTAGAGAGAAGGGGAGATATCAATTGCCTTGTCTTATTAACCCCTGCTCAGCCTGCCACCACAGCTGAATATTTCAGAGATATGGGAACTGAGGACTGGAGCTTTCTCTGCCAAGCCGTATCTCTTCCTTTGCAGGTAGACAATTGTGCTGCCCTATTTTCTTGCTGCTTCTCTAAGTCAGAGCTCAGAATCTTGATTTGGAATGCAGGCCTGACTGATTGCAAAAGACGTGTCCTACCGCACAGACATCTGAAAAATCAGGGCTGGCAGCACATCTCTGCCTACCGCAGCTATGAGCAGGGTAGAAGCACTTTGAAGAATGAGATTTCCCCACACAGCAAGGTGCAAGCAACTTGGAGTTTTCCCTGTCACCACAGAAGGGATTTCCATCAGTCAGGACTTCCATCCCTGGGCAGTGCACTTCAGGCTCAAGGTACCCCAGGCTCTCCCAGTTGCAATACAGGACCCGCATTCCTCTCTTTCGCTGGTGCTTTAGGCTGGAAAACCCCATGAGCTGAGACAGCACCTCCACAGCCCTGCCTTTGGCCTCGTGGCAGCAGACAAGAGGTTTCTCAGGGTGGGCTTCCCTTTCACTTGTGCAGCCTAATTTTTTCAGCCCTCAGACTGCAGGAGTCATTTGGGCTGCAGTGTTTTTACAGCATAGCTTTTAAAGCACAGCTCTTCTTCTTGAGCAGGCAGTTACAATTGAAACCAAATCCATCAGCTTTTTGCTCAGCTCTGGTACAAACTCAAACCAAGAGGCAAAGCCCGGCATGTTTTTTTCTTTCTTTTTTTTTTTTTTTTTCTTTTTGCCATTGACATTAAATTAAAAAAAAAAATTAATTTCCTGCACTTCCATGTTGCTTCAATGCAGATCAAAGGAGGAAACTAATCCTGGAGAGGGATGAGCATCCTCTAGTCTCACGGCCGCATTTGCAAAGAAGTTTCTGGTCATTCTGATGTCTGACTGTTTTGGTGTCTTACTTCTGACAGCAAATCTATATAATTGTCAAAAAGTCAGACGAGGTAAAAAAATAAGAAAGCGGTAACTGAGCAGTGCTGATATTCATGCCCCCTCCAGCGCTTCTGGTAAGGATCCTTTCCCCTCTCCTCAGGATATCCAAGCCAACACCAGCAACCAAGTGGGGAGAATTCTGTTTTAGTTGAGCAGGGTTAGCGTGTACCCAGACAGCACAGGCTTGCAGGGAAAGGCAATGACTTTTATTAACTCAAATAATACATATCCAAAGAATAAAATACCAGCTTTAGGGCAAAAGCACTTCTCTTTTCTTCCCAGGAATACTTATTTGCGTAATAAAAGGTGCTATCTGTACCCACTTACTTTGATTTTGACTACTGTGTTTGAGACCATCCTGACCATAACAGCCCCAGCCCCATGGGGAGGGCAGCAGTTAGATACCTGCTAAACCTAACAGCCTTAATCTGCATTTCCTGAGGGAATTTCAGGGAATGATAGGGATTAGGAACCTGAAAAAGATAAATGCAGCAACTATCCAGAAAGGAAGACCATTCTGTTTAATCGCACTTTTTATAAGGTGAATGGAACAAGTCAACAACCTGTAAGTGTCTGAAATGCATCATTACTAACATGAATTTGCACCGAAGAAGTCATGCTGCACCAATCTGATTTCTTTTTGCAACAGTACAATACACATTGTGGGAGTGAAAGGCACAGAAATCATTAACCATGACCTCGAGAAGGCTTTGCCATTGTCTCCCTTGATATTCTGATCCTGAAATGAGACAACAGATCTACATAAAGTGAGCCGAAACTGCTAAGACCCAGCTGAATATTTGTACCCAGAGCTGTCAGCACTGAGGTGTGTGTAACTCTCACAGCTCTGTGGCCTAGTGGGTATCTGGTCAGTTTCTGTTAGTGCTTGGATAGTGGGACAGACGGGAAGGCTGCAGGTGTCCAGGAAGGCAGGACTGGAATTTGAAATCACTTTGCTGGATCAGAGATTTGATCTGGAAAACCGGCATGTGAAAGGAAGGAAAGCAAGGAAAGCAAGGAAAAATGCAAGATACTTTGAGTGAACAGGACAATCCCCAGCACAAACACAGGATTGTGGGGAAGGAGTGTTCTCCCATCAGGGTTGGAGTTAGAGGGATAATCGCCTGGATGGGACCTGACACTCCTGTGAAGCAGTAAAACAGCCAGCTTTGCCACTGCAGAGGAATGAGAGCATCATGGCAGGCATGCAACAAGATCTCTTTGTGTTGGGGAAGCCAGGACCCACAGGACATGGTGCAGCAAGGGCACAGTTCATGGAAGATACCCTGGGGGGTAACAAGAAGATTTCAGCCCAGCAGATGGGAGGTGGGAAAACATGGCATTGTCCTGGCAGAACAGGTCTTTGCACTGACCAGGCCCCATTAAGGGTGAGGAGCTCAGGTGCATCCTAGATTGAGTGCAGTGGGATCACTGGAAGCTCCCTGGTGAGATATGGGAGTAGAGGAGACCAGGGGATGTTTGCCCTAAAACAGCCTCACACAGTCAGTGCCTGGCATCCCTTCTCACAAAATCAGTCAGTGAATTGGAGCATAAGAGTTTCCCTCCAGGAGAACCTCGGAGCTGCTTTGATTGTAGCCTTCACTGCATCTTGCACAGCCAATGGGCCTCTAAGTCAGACCCTCTTCTCCTCTGCTTCACAGGGCTCTTCCTTTTCGCCACAGGATAAAAATAATCCGCTTGCGTCAGTTCCATCTCTGTGAGCAGTGAGACATTTTATTCATTGGCAATCCCTTCCCTTCTCTCATTTAAACAATTCTGCATTGAGCCCATCAAACTAATTTGTGCAAGGGACATTTATTGGCCCTGCCTGTAGGTGCAGGTGTCTCAATTTCTTTTCTTTTGTAGGAGGCTGGCAGGTGGCACAAGCGTTAGCTGAGGAGAGGCTCAGGAAGGGTTGGAAGCAGCGCTATGGTTTTGATCGGGGTGTGCAGGAGCATGAAGGTCTTCAGATGGGTGCACCCAGAGTCACAAAACTCACAGGTGAAGTCTGCAAGGGAAGGGCTTTTTACAGCAATGCATTTGGGATGTGTTTTACAATGGCACAGACACAACCTCCCAGGCAGGGAACTGCCCTCTGTGTCTCCACAGGTAGCCTCAGCCCTTTCCAGCCCAGGCCGGCTGTTTGGGAAGTGCTGTGTCAGGCTCTGGCAGAGGCTCAGGAGAAATGGCAGGAATGTGCCAGATATCAAGCTGCTCCTTTGGCCTTCATAGCTGTCTCAGAGTTCCCAGTTGATGTCCAGGGACAAGGTATCATAGAATCACAGCACCTTAAGGGGTTGGAAAGGACCTCAATGACCATCCAGTCCTAACACCCACCCCATCATGGGCAAGGACACATCCCACTGGACCAGGTTGTTCAAGGCATTATGCAACCGACTTTGAACACTGCCCATGTTGTGGCATCCACAGCCTCCCTGGGCAACTTGTCCTGTGGTCTAACCAACCTCACAGTAAAAGATTTCTTTGTAATATCTAACCTAAATTTCCCCTTTCAATTTGTATCCATTCTCCTTGTAAAGCCTGAAGATGAGTAAAAGCCCATCTTCTTCAAGCTCTGGGGCATTACTGTGAGGCAAGACAAAAACATAACTGGCAGGGATCTTAGTAATGCAGACCAATGTCCCGTTCCCCATCCCTGCTGACTGAGTTCTCAGGTGCTCAAAACACTATGCAACCATGAGCTGGGGAGAATCAGTTACATTTCCCCACCTTAACTGCATGACCAGTGGACACCATGGCAAACAGCAGCCAAACCTACACTGTGGAGGTCAAGAGCCAACAAGGACCTGCTGACCTACACTCCAGAATTGTATGTGCTTTTCTGGCAAGGTCACCCTTGCAATGCCTGCTCCTTCCCACTTGTACCATGATCCAGCTTCTCATCCTTCTGCCCATACCACTGCCATCAGCTCCATTTCCTAATTTTCTTCAGTTTTTCAGTGACCTGGCTGATTCAGCTTGAAATCTTGGGCTTGACAGTCTATGACATCTAAATGTCAGGCAGGAGGAAGGAAAGCCTCCAGGATCTGTACCCCAGTGAGACACAGCTGTCCACTGTACCCCAACTGCAGCTCCACTCCTAAGGTATGACTGTATTGGATGTGCCCCAAAAGCACCCAGCAGGAGGGAAGCACAGACAAGAGGCTGGAGGAGAGTGCCTATGGACAAATGTCACTTGGCTGCTGTGGCTCCAAGGGGATGGGTGTCCTCATCCTCCTCAACATGGAGAGGAGCTGCATCTCGCTCAAGGAGATGCAAAAGCCAGAACCATGGCTGGGTCTCCCAGGCCCCAGGCACTGCTTTGCACCTTGTCCTCATGACAAGCCATCACCTTATCATTCAAACACAACTCATGGCTCAGGGACTGAGCTAACAAGCTTTCCTCCTTCGTTCCCCTGTGCAGAGCCAGTGCTCAGGATTAGCTGCACTCCTGAGAGCTGCTTGGAGCTCTCTGGCATAAAATCAGCTCACCCTCAGATGACCTGGAGGATAAGCACCCACATTACCTCCTTCATTAGGCCACTCTAATCAGTTCTGGCAGCGGGGCTGAACACTGAATTGTCTCAGCAGGGCAGGTTGTTGACTAGTAGTCCTGCATTCACACGCAGCCATTGCAGGAAGAATGAGAGTCTCCCAAAAAGCCTCTATTGCTGGCTCTACCAAAGCTATGCTTTGAAAACAGCTCCTTCCTCTAGGGGTCCCTCTGTCTTTGTACTGGGGTTGTTATTCAGGCAAAGAAATGGTGATTTCTCAGGATTTCCCAATTTTCTGGATGGGATTTAAGTCATCTGCACAGAAACAAATGCACAGAGAACAAATAAAGAAACAGGAAGAACAGGTGAGCCGAGCAGATCCTGTGAGGTTGAGCAGTGCCTCCTCTGCCATAATATTGCCCTGTGCTTTCTGCCAAGGCACTGAAGAAAGCTGAGGCTCTGGCTCAAAGAGGAACTGAACACGCAAATGCAGATCTAACCAAAATGAAACCAAAATGAAAGTCCTTTGAAAACATAAGGCAATGCTCCTTCACATGCATTAGGCATTTCCCAGGACAGGCAGCTATGAACTCTTCAGGCTTTAGAGGAGCAAAGTCCAGTCTGCTCAGACTTGGGGGACTCTAGGATGGCAGACACAAATGAACAGACACAATCTATGCACAAAGGAAGAGGATGCACAGCCTCCAGATAAAACAGTGCTCGTAGCAACCTAACAGTACTGATGTAGAGAAATAAAAGGGAAGGTATAAACAAGGCACAACTAGAAATCAGTTTTGCTCAGCCTAATTTCAGGAAGGAAGAAGAAGAAATTTCAGAAAGTAATTCCTTCTGATTTCAGTTATTGAGGACAGCAAATACAAGGATACACAGCAGATTCATGCCTAGGAAGTCTTGACTATTACTGATCACAAAACCAAATCCCCCTAGTATTTTTCTCCAAACTACTAGTATTGCAAAATGGAGCAGTCTCACATCACTTTCAAACATAGGCAATTCTTTTTATTACACAGACCTTCAAAGATCAAACTAAAAACTCAAAGCCACTCCTCTTGGCTTTGTCAGTATCCCCTTGACAGCACACAGCGTCTCACAGAATGAGACTTGTATTTTAGAAATTATTCATAAGTACTATGGATTTTTTGTAAAATGGAACCTTTTCTTGCTTCAGTTGCCGCTGTTTCTATTTAACGTACTAAACACATTTAACCCTGACCACTGGGAATTGATTCCACCTTAAAATAACTTGTAAATACGCTGATGTTGTCTCTCCAACAACTGCCAAACACAGCAGCCACAGAAAGGGACATTACATAACAAGAAAAGGTTGAAGATGTGGCCAGAAACAGTATAAGGAAGAAAAATTCCAGCTCTTGACCTTGAGGTTTAACAATGCTTTTGCTCCATGGACCTGTCTTCTCCCTTCACATACACTGATGCAACCCAGAAGTTATTTCACCAGAAGCAAAGAAAACAGATTTAATGAGAGTGTTCAAGTCCTGTTGATTTACCCCTGCTTGTCTGGGTTAGCTCTCGAAACAGGATGAATATCTGAGGTTGCCACACCTCTGTTCAGGATCCAGAACTCTTTGTAACTGTGGTGCAACACCCTTGGACACCTGGATTTGTGCACAGTGGCTATGCCCAGGGTGTCCAGATAAATATCCAAAGATTTGGTTTTGATCAGGGTGTGCAGGAGCATGAAGGTCTTCAGATGGGTACACCCAGAGTCACAGAACTCACAGGTGAAGTCTGCAAGGGAAGGGCTTTTTACAGCAATGCATTTGGGATGTGTAAATCTGTATTGGACTGGTAAATATCCAATATTCCGTTTTGCCCAGGAACTGTAGCCTCCTGGCACATGGACCATCTTTTTTCCCAAGTAACAGCTTTCCAGGCTTAGACAGTTCCTTCATTTTATCTCAGTACTAGACTGGGAGGAACCTGATGTGGGACAGTAGAAGGAGAGGAGATCCTATGGGGATGCACAGGTCTTCCTGCTAATGGCTTTCCTAGCACATTATCTGGGCAGGAAATCGTGGAAGGGAAGGAGAAGGCAGAAGGAGTGAGGGAGCCTGCTTTTGCCAGTATTCTGTTTGGTGGTTGTTGATTTACAGTTATGAGTCATAGGTCCATGTAGCAAAGCAGCCGCGGGCCACAAGCTATGCTGCTCCCACCCCAGCAGGACCTACCCCAGTGGCACAGCCTCTTGCTGGGACCTGAACCCAGAGACTGCCAAAGCAACCACCTCCAGACCTTCCTGCTCCACAGCAGGCTCAGAGCCACCTGTCTGTACACATCTCCAACCTACTCTTCCTTGAAGGCCTCCAGCACTGCGCTTCCTTCCCAAACCAAAAAAACCACATCAGGCATATATCCTTACATGGCCTAAAAGTGGCACAGAAAACTGTGAACAGTCAAACACAGAGTTTCACGAGTCCCTGGATGCACCCTGTGTTCCTCAGCTCTGCTGCTAACAGTACAGAGAGCAGCTGCTTGCAACTGGACTAAATAACAGGGGAGGGACTGAAGAGAAACCAAAAAACATTTTCAAATTTTGGAGTAAGCCATCAAGCTCGAGGTCAGTTTTTATAAGACCCAAGCTCATTTGTATGTGCCTCCTCATCCAGAGGCCAAGCTGGCTCTGGAGGAGGCAATCCTCATGAAGGCAGGGCACGGCAGCACACCAAATTCCTCCAGCACTACTTGTGCTTTGTGCTTCTGGGTCACTGAGCAATTAGCCAGTTCTGAAGAGACACTGAGAAAATCGGCCACGCTTGAGCAGCACAGAAGCCACTGAGAGAGAAGCATTTGCATGAAAACTGAGGGACTAAGAATTACACCACTAGAAGAGCAAAATTTGACCTGTTTGGAGAGGAGAGACAAGTGCTTTTCTCTCAGACAGAATGAGAGCTGCTGGGACAGAAAATTCTGGGACAAAATATACTTCCCTTAGTACTAAACAGCTCCCAATTCAGGACTGATGTGATTTTGGAGAATGGATCTAATCCATAGCTTCCTTCCTTAAATACAGCTAGATGTGCAGGTGGACTGTACATGTTGGGACAGAAGGAGGGAGTTCAGGTTTGTATTTCTGTATTTACATGATGGGTGGTTGATCCCTTAGACCTCTCACAGTTACAGGAAAACATTAAGAACAGAAACAATCTCCTGATCCTTTACTCCTTCAAGTTACTCCCTGTCACCCTCGTGACAGCCACACAAGGCTTCAAAGCAGCTCATGATCAAGCATCCCACTCTGTTCACAGTGTTCCACCCTAGTACCTGTTCTGGACTGCATGTCACTGAAAGTGGGATGAAACCAGCGTGCTTTCCTGAGAGCAACTGTGTGCAGTGGGTGCTGCTGGGGAGCATGAAGGAGGAAGGAGCCTCAGCCCCAGAAGATTTCTGTGCTGGGGTACTGTGCTCGGGAGGGGGATAGGTTGAAGAGGAGATTTCAACCACTCTCCTATTGTCTCCTGTTATAAATGTGAAATGATTAATTCATGTTCTTATGATAAATAATGAATTGAAAACTGTAAACTTCTGTATATGTGTATGGGATAGTTGTGGACTGAGCTACAGGGTGTCTCCTAACATCATGCTGAAACAAAAAGGCAGGCACCACTCTAGATCGTTTGGTCCAGGAATAGAAAGAGGATGAATGGGAGGCGCTGGGAGAGAGCTTCAGCAGGATAAGCTATCAACGGACCATCAACGCCGCTGGCCGACACCCACCGGGCTCCTGCGAAAGCCATCAACAATATATCGACCATTCATCAGCCACGAAGATCTGCTGAAACTGGACATTAACACTCTGACTGGAGAAAAAGAACTCTTTTCAACCTGGTCGGAGATACCCATGGACTTGAATAGCTAACACGCACACAAAGGAGAATATGGGGAAATATTGCCAGAGGGGGAATAAAGTGTATTTAAACCAAGCCCTGAAACGGGCAAATTCGTGAACCATAGGGGAGGCAGCAGACGGCCAGGTCTGTGTCTCACGGTTCACCCTTGGCATCTTCCTGGGCAAAATCGTCCATTATCTCCGCTGTGGTGGGTTTATCGAAATTCTGTGATCCAGTCATTTGTTTCAATAAACCAAATTATTTCAATTGGAATACTGAATTGGCATTTATAACATCTCCTTTAAAACTT
>VXBR01001235.1:1164178-1287487 GCA_013400215.1 Cisticola juncidis
TCAGAAGTCACCTCCCATTCATACAACGGAGGCACGAACTTAACATTCATCTTTCCGTGGGGAGCCCCATTCAGCAGACCCAAGGGCAGAAATGAATATGAAGAAACCAACCCAAAGACAAAGAACTGTGGGAAAATCATCTGCTGCTGGCAAAATAAACCGTACAAAAAGGGGACCCCGAAAAGGGCCAATTCGTGAACGAGGGGAGTTATGGTGCTATAAAGGCCGTAGATGAGATTCACCCAGTGTTGATCCTGGGCATTGACACTGTGCTTCCCATTGCTGGTTTGCCCAAACTTTTGTCCTGTAATTCTTTAATTAATAAAATTTTATTTTATTAATTTGGAATTGGCTTGACATTTATAACAGACCCAAACATCCTCCCATGGTCCATCACAGTTCCCAAATCCCTCCCAGACCCTGCTATCAGCTATGGCCAAAAACTACAGTGCTTCAGGAAGCAAAACTCAGTGCTCCTTCCTTGGCTGAACAGCCTTGGGCTGGATCTGGCCAAGGGCAAAATCGTCAGGGCTGCAAAGCATCAACAAGTCACAGAGTCCAGAGGTGACACTGGCTGGTGTAATAAGGCACAGAGAGAGCAGAGCAGCTGCCCAGCATGAGCACATGGACATGGAGGCTCAGAGACAGCTGAGACCCCTCCCTTGTCCCCACATTATAAACTGCTTACAGGTACAGAGCATCAGACCCACAGCTGTGTGCCTGTGCCTGTAGCTGCTGAACACGCATAATCCTGGCACTGTGTCCTGGTGAGGGCAAACAGCTGTGTTCCCCTTCCCACTACACTCATGCTCAGCTAGATGCAGTCAATCAGGATTTACTGCCTGGGAAGAAATTCAGTTGTTACCAAGAAACAGAAAAAGAGATACTTTGCATGCAAGAAACCAGTAGCAGGAATAGAGATTGAGATAATCATCCTAAATAATCCAAAATAAATATCCAAGACAAGTATCAGGCCAAGAAGTTGTCTGCCTCCCTGGCATTCATTCTGGGTACTGGCCAAGAACTTTGCCTTAGCCTCAGCAAATTCTGTATTGCAACCTTTCTTTGATCCACTTTTTCTTCTATTCCTGCTCTGCTGTGCTTTCTTAAAAATTTCAAAAAGCATTGCTGTTGGGGGTTAGATTTGTTTCTTTTTTACTTACAGAATTTTCCCCATAAGTTGCTAGGAAACTAAGTACTGGGTGCTTGCAGGTACTTACTCAGAACAAAGGGGCCAGAGGGGAGGAGTTGTAGCACCTGGCTACACTTCTTTGAGTCATTGGGAGTTTCTTTAGGTGCTGGGGGTGGGAGAGATAACGCGAGGTTTGGGGAAAAGTAAAGGAACAGGGCTGGGGGCAACTTCGGTCTCTTGCTCTGGGCATCGGAGAGAGAATAGCCAGGCTGCTGCTTGCTGCAGGAGTTCGCTGTTACCGCCCCCGTCCGGTCTTGGAAAATCGACCACCACCTGCTCGTGTGCCCAGGAACCCTGAGCTGGCCTCCTCCTGCCCTGCCGGGCCGGCCCTGTCCTGCCGCTTCCTCGGCGCTGCTTTGAGGCTTTTCTGCTCCTCTGTGGCCCCGCACTGCCCTGCCCTGCCAGGACAACCCTGCCGGGACATCCCTGCCGGAGCTCCTCATCTCATCCACCAGCCCGGGATTTTCCACCGCTCCAGCCTGGTGCTCTCAGAGTCCCAAGAGATCAGACTGCCCGGACTTTGTGAAACCAAAGCCCCTCGAAGTTCTTGGTTCTGTTTATTATTAATGCTGGAGTTGTTATTGTTTGTTTGCCTTGTTAGATACACTAGTAAAGAACTGTTATTCTTACCCCCACACCTCTGCCTGAAAGCCCCTTTAATTTTCTAAATTATAATAATTTGGAAGGAGGATATTTGAATTCTCCATTCTGAGGGAGGTCCTGCCCCTGCCTAGCAGACACTTGTCTCTCAAATCGAGACAATTGCACACTGTTTTTTTACTATCTTCTGCTTACTTCTGGCATTGGCAGAGGTTAAGCCAGGCTTCTTTAGCAGTTTTTAAAAAACAAACCAAAGCCATGAGCAGCTACATTCTTCTGACTGCAATGACAAAATGCTTTAATTTCTTCCAACCCTCGAATGAAACCCGGAAGGCTCACTAATTAAACAGCTCTGCCCCAAACTGACTCTTCTCACAGCAATGCTTCCCTTGGGTGAACTCAACCACCAAGGTCGTTACAAATTAGAAATGATACTTTATTAGTTAAACAATTCCTCCCTGACATCCGCTGCAATATTTAAAGAGTGCTTGGAGTCTAAAAGTGGCTTGGATGACAGCAGAGAGTCACTTGTTCCTACTGCTGCATCTTAAAATACAGCAGGCATTTCCGTCCCCCCACCTCTGAGCAGAAGAACCCAAACTAGTTTCAGCTCATGGAAATAAATACAGCTTGGGGCAAGGGGATCTCTCTGTCCTGCCTCAGAGACTTCAGTCTGTGAACATAGGGAGAGATCCAGGACTCAAATCCCCACAGCACAGACATATGGATACCCGCTGTACTTGACAGTACATAGGACCCCTATGCCCTCTGTGTGCCCTTGACACAAGTGCCTGATGGGTCTCAGAGACTCTGTACCCAGCTTCCCCTCAACAAGAGAAATGCACCTTCTCCCATGAATCACTATGAGTTTAGGATGAGTTTAGTCACAAGGAACTTCAGACATTTTTTTAAGATTTTACTGTGTGCCTTGGTGAAAGTCACTTCTGAAAACACCACCTGAGTGCTTTTGAGAAGTTCCCCCTTCGGTATATTTGTTCTGCCAAGTTTTCATAAATGAGACTGTGCTAATGTAGCTGACAGAAAAACTCAGAGTATTAAATAACCCTTCTTAAAGATCCCCAAGTGTTTTATGAACATGAATTAATTAAGCTGCAGGCCAACCCTGCAAATTATTTAAAGAGATCTTGAACCTTCCCTCCTTGCTCAAGGACATGGAGAAAGGAAGGGGCCAAGGTCTGATGAGAACCAAAGCATCCTTATCATCCTCATTTCCACTTATTCACAGCAGCAGCTTTAACTAACAGCCAAAACCCAATAAACTCAGAATGGCTAAAATCTCACCAGGATGACTTTAATTCAGTCACTTTCTGTAAGCCCCATCTTGCGAGCCCAGCAATAGGAATCTGCAGAACACGGAGCAGACAACACTGTGTCTGTTTCTAGGAGAAGCGTGCAGTTTGGAATGACGTGGTTATTGAGAGTTCTCTCAAAACAGGTTGATTTGTTTGCAAGTTTTACCTGTCAAAAGCAACTGTCCCAGCTGTCTGAGAAGCCAAGTGTGGCATCAGTGTGAAACAGAGAGGTAGCGGGACCTGAATGAGCCAGGCCAGGCCTTGTCCCTTTGGAATCCTGGGTTTTGCCAGAACTCAGCAAAAGGCACCTTTCTGTCTCCAATGGAGCTGACACAGGAAGACCAGGCAGCTGAGCTCACAGATGCTGGGATTGGTATGAAGGCCCCAGCCTTCAGAAGCACTGGCTGTGGCTTGTCCACTTGGTTGTCAGGCAATTTTCCCCACTGGGCTCTGTGGGGATCAAGTGGCAAACAAAATAGCCTGGATATCCAGGATATCCAGGATATCCAGGATGTCCAGGTACTGAGCCAGGCATGGACAGGTTTTTCTATCTGCAAGCAGGCAGCTGAGATGTCAGGATTCCTTTGCACAGTTTTGGACCCTCTTCACTTACAAAAACCTCTGGAAGTTCTGTGACTGTCCACTCCAGCCTGAGGAATCCCAGAAAAGAGGCAAAAGTTGAGTCATATTACAGAGGCAAGCTGGTTGCACAGGGTAAGGGTGTAAAGAGCACACTGAGTTGATCTTTAGAGGAGCCTGGATCAATACTCTGGAAGTACATCTGACTTCCTACTGTGACATGATATTCTTGCAAACACAGCTGGAGGCTTGCTGCTAAGGACACAAAGGCTGGTGCTGGCAAAGGAAGGAGATAGAAAGGAGCACACACTGGATGGTACAGTCTGATCTGACAGGACTTGACCTCCCTCTGCTAAAACATTCTCTTCCATCAGCTAAAACTTCTTCACTTATGGCACTGAGCAGGCTAGGCCAGATCCATCACTTTGCCACTACACTGCATGTCATCTGTTTTAAATCCTTGTATCTTTCAAGCTGGCTGCAGTCAAGGAACCTGCACATAACCAGTCATGCCTGAACATCCTTTCTTCCTCTCCACATATGTGAGAAAGTTTTAGTTCAGTGTTCAGTGCCCCTTCAAACCTAACCAGGCCAGCAGAAGACAGATAGTTTAATAACATCAGAGCAGCAGAGCCCATTTCCATCCCATTTATATGTTGCGTGGGATGTAGTTACATGTTGGTTAACAGTCAGCAGTAAGTGTTAGAGTTACTTCTAAACTCAGTTTAAATTGCTTTGTCAACAATATGCAATTTGCCTTTAAAGAAGGTCAGCAAAGAGAAATGACAACATTCATAACTGCATGGAGAGCTGCTGCTGCCCACCAGGAGAAGAAGGAGATATTTGTATTCACACTTGACAGTGGGATGGCATTCAGAGGGACTCAGACAAGCTCAAGGATAGGCCAGTGGGAACATCATAAAGTTCAAGGCCATGTGCAAGGTGCTGCACCTGTGTCAGAGCAATCCCCAGGATCAGCACAGGCTGGGCATGAACAGACCCAGAGCAGCCCTGCCCAGAAGGACTTGGGGGTGCTGCTGGGTGAGGGGCTGGACATGCCCCAGCCATGGCACTCCCAGCCCAGAGAGCCAAACGTGTCCTGGGCTGCATCCAGAGCCCCGTGGGCAGCAGGGGAGGGAGGGGATTCTGCCCCTCTGCTCTGCTCTGGTGAGACCCAGCTGGAGCTCTGCATCCAGAGCTGGGGTCCCAGCATGGGAAGGACAGGGACCTGTGGGAGTGAGTCCAGAGGAGGCCACCAAGATGATCAAAGGGATGAAGGATCTCCCCTGTGAGGAAACGCTGAGAGATTTGATTTTTTTCCAGCTTGGAAAGGAGAAACATAAAGGGTGACCTAATTGTAGCCTTCCAGTACCTGAAGAAAGCCTACAAGAAAGATGGAGAGGGACTTTTTATCATGTGCATAGTGACAGAATAAGAGGGAATAGCTTCAAACTGAGAGTGAGTAGGTTTATATTAGATATAAGGGAAAAATTCTTTAGTTTGAGGGTGGTGAGGCACTGGAACAGGTTGCCCAGAGAAGCTGTGCATGCTGCATCACTTAGAAATGTTCAAGGCCAGGCTGGATAGAGTTCTGAGCAACCTGGTCCAGTGGAAGGTGTCCCTGCCCAGGGGTCTTCAAAGTCTCTTCCAACCCAAACCATTCTATGATTCCGGCCCACAGTGCAGTATTGCTGGGTGTTGGTCAGTCTATAGTTGGGGTGAAGAGGAGAGAAGCCATACTCATGTGTGTGTGACTTCTCTCCGCTGCTTCAGTTCTTGTGCAGGCAGGATCCCTGGCAGTCACTGTGCTCACCCATGTCCACGAAGGACTCACAAAGCATCAAGGAAACTTATCCTGAGTCAACCTAATGACAGCCTGGAGAGCTTCGACGGTCTCAGGGTGAAGTTTTGCTGGAAATAGAAAACTGTTAAGCACATGAGAGATTCTTCTCTACAGCTTCCACAAATCAGCCCCTAACAAATTGCCATGCTACTGTTTTCTATGCCTTCTTTGCACAGGGAAGAAGATTCACATTTCCAGTTGCAGCCAGCTGAAGGAACTTTTAAAAAATCATTCTGAAGACTCTGGAGTGACACTAGTGCAATTAGTTCCTGGCCAAAGACCCTGCCTAATACAGCAGATTAGTAGAGTATATAAAACGTTTGGGAGTACATAAATAAAAGATGATCATTTTGAGAGATTGCTTTCTTGGATCAGTTCTAAAAAGCCTGAAACTGTAAGACTCCACTTAATAGAAGACAACTGGATATGAGAATTACAAGGGTGTAAAAGGACATTGCATTTACAGCCATTCAGCTCATAGCTGGATGACGACCAGAAAGAAAATCCAGTAACAGACCCATGTAAGAGGTGCTGTCATCCTTTACAATTGGCCCTCATGGATGGATGAAGAAAAAACTTCACAAACTCACAGAGGCACATGTATCTCCTTGCTGCCACTTGAGACAAGGATCCCAAGGATCCCAAGGATCTCCTTACATATTAAGGATACCGCTTACTCATTTACAGGGAAGTTGACATGGTGGTCAGGGGACAGGCTCTGATGCAGCAGCACAAGAAGACAGGCAGCATGATTTTTGTGGGAGGACTTGGGCAAGAGTAGAGTGCTTTATTTGATTTCAAGGTGTTTTGCAAATAAAACCTAAAACTCAGAAAATATGTGAACTTTGGGAAACAAATTAACATCTGCAGAGCTTTTGGACCAGAGCTTGTCTGGACATGGGGACAGCAAAACTCCTTCCCACCAGTTATCCCTCCTTACCAGGAGCAAACTGAGTTCTTATGCTCAAACAGGAACAGACACAAGGATTTAACGTCCCAGGCATCCTACCCAAAATGCCTGAGGTAATTTTAAGTACCTTGTTAGAGAAAGGAGCTTTGCCAACTCCATTGCATGGAAGGAAAGGGGACAGTGACAAGGCCTGAAGAGACATTCTGTGGCTGGGGGAATGCAGCTTATCTTTACCTTGGGCATCTTGCGCAGATTGGGAGAGAGCTTCAAGCAGACAATGAGGCCTTGTTCATCTCCAACAGCGATAATAGGGTAGACAGGATTAAACTGGATGTGTGTTGTTTTATTTTTCTTCCTGGTCACCACTAGCTGGGTGCAGAGAGGTTCAAACTTATTAATGTTCAGATCAAACACATGAGCCTAGGGAAAAAAAAAAGGCAAAGAACACAAAAGGGATTAATTAGGCAAGAACATCTCTCAGTGACAGAATGATGCTGGAGAAATCAGAAAGAAAAGGTTCTGTTGATAAAACTTCCCAGCCACAGCACACAATTACCATCTGTGCTCAGGGCCATGGTCTTCTTTTAAGTAACCAGTGTGCAGAAGTCAACTGCTGCTTGTGAGCAACTGCGCCCCTCTGGCAGGGGCTCATGGACAGAAGACCATTTCGCTGCTGTAGGTGCAAGCCTTGGCAAGGCTCCAGCTGATCTGGGCTGGAACAGGCTCAGAGCCAGCACTGCCAGCCCCACAGACCTTAATCTCCCTTCTCAGCGCAAGTAATGAGACAAACAGGCGTTAAATCAGAGTCTAACACAGACTGATGCCCAAAATAGGGAATGTTGTCAGAAACTCTGATTACTGCTCATTACAGAGCTCTCTAACATTTGCAGCTTAATAACAACAATAAAGACACAAACCAGTAAGTAATGGGGAAGTGATGGGAACAGCCACAGTATGATTAGTGTGTACCCTGGGGTAATGCCAGAGAAGCAAAGGACAGCTTGGCAGCTCATTCCAGCCCAGACACTACACCTGCACACATGTCCTCCCACAGCATCATGAAAAGTGCCAGGTAAAGATTAGCCAAACAGGAAAGGTGAGAATGAAGGGAGAGAGGCCTGAGGGCCCACTCAGGCAGGAAGCAGTACCACTGGCATGGACTTCAGACCTCTGGCCAAGTGACACAGACCTGCCACATCTCCAGCTGCATAATAATGCACGTTTCATTGTGCAGAGGAAAGAGTTGCAGTTACTGGAGAGAATGAATTAACTTAACATTATCTCCCAGTAATTGCAATTAGCTCCAGTTACTGATACAGACTGCAAAGGCTAATAAAACATGACATGCCTCTCTTACCCAGGGCTGAGGTGAGCCATTTCCAGTACCCTGTTTTTCCACCTGGTATTCACCATGAAGACTTTCAGCCTTATGTTTCTCTTACCTTTTCTGTCTTCAGAAAAACTAGGAAGAGAATGCTTTATGCTAACAAGTACAGTGGGAATATAGAAGAACGGAGAACTGAACTACTTGTAAACCTCCTTCCAGCTGTGTCTTGTTTACCAGCTTTTAAGAGACAAAGGAAACATGTAATTTCAACAGTATGCCATGCTGACAATTTGAGTCTAGGAATTATCTGAAATCAGACAATGCTACTCTATAAAAGCTTATTCCAAAGAGTGTGGAAGGTATCAAATCACTACATGTACTTTACACACCAATGAATTAGTGAATTTTATCTGAATCCATTCATAACATAAAGCTGGGCCATGTGCAAGCACATGTCTCAGGCAGTCTCATGAGCTGCTGTGTCTTCATAAGACTAAAAGTCTAGGAATTTGTGATGTTTGGTCTGAGTGGGAGAACAAAGGTCTTACAGATTAAAAAAAAAAACAAGAAAAGGAACACTGCCTCCAGACTGAAGTAAAATAAAATGGGAAAGTGCTTGAAAAGTGGACAGGTTTGTCAAGACATATCTTGAAGAAATCCATGACAGTACAATTCAAGAAGGGAATCCAAAGCATCAGCCACAGACAAGGATTAGCGGTTTGGAGAGCCCTTCCGCAGTCAACAGAAGCATAGGTGAAAGCACAGCAGCATTTTTATCTGTTCAAATTACTAGATGCCAGCATTACATTGTGAATTTTGACCTGACATTTGAGCTCTCAAAGTCCAGGAAAGGTAACTTCAATTTCCTGCCTCTCAGCATAAATCAAGGTGGCTCTTCTGGCTTGTACTTTACACCTGCTGTCTTACTTATTACCTCAGGAAAGGAACAAGCACTCTTTCAAGCATATCCGTCTCCCATGAGCCACACTCATTAAAGATCTGATTTCTTGCCTTCATAGAATACATTTTTATTAATTTAGTAATCTAAGAGCCTGGGAAATGCTCACTGATTGAGTAGCACCATTTAATCTATCAAAAACAACAAAAAAAAGTGACAGGGAATTTGTGGCCAGGTTTCTTCTTGGCAGCCAGTTCTGCACTGCTCTCTGTAAGGCTGTCAATGTACCCCCCATACACATCTTATCCTGCACTGGAGAAAGATGGCATGGCCAAAGGCTCAGTGCTGGAGTGCTGAGCAATTTAAATTACTCTGGGTGAGGCTGTTTCTCAAAAATGTCACGAACAGCCCAGACAATCACAATGCCTGGGACAAGAACTTGAAACCATCAGCAATGTGGAGAAGGTCAAAAGCAAACAAGTTTATGAATGTTCCTACTATAAAGCTCCTCTTTTATGAGCTTCAAAACAAATGGTCTTGTTTTTCTTTGCCAAGGGAATTGTGGAAAAGAACAAACTATTTCAGTTCTTCAGCTGGAAACATCAGCCTCCTATCAGCTGTCAGACACACCAGATGGAGGGGTGGGCCATGGGCACTGAGAAGGACTTCAGAGGCTTTGATTTAGAGACTCAGAGATACTCCTTGGAGAAAGGGAAACATGGTCAGAGCAGCACTGATTTTGATGCTTTGGGAGTAGCCTAAAAGGGGCAGAGGCTTCCCATAACACTTGAGGCAGGTTAATAATGCTGCAAAGCAGCAGAGCTGTGTGCAGCCAGCACCATATGTAAAGCTGCCTAGGGCTTTATGCCCAAAGAATGGGAGACTGAAAACCTGCAGCTCTCTGTGACACTCCTTGTACTCTAGTTTCAGAGTCCCTAGACCTCTGCTCTGCTGACTCAGGTCCTGAAATTAGGATTATGGAGCGGGATCCAGCAGGATCTTCCATCACAGTGACTCACCAACAGCACAGATTTCTCTCCATCCCACTGACACGGTGGCCCCTGCTCCAGGATCACTGCTTGCACACAGAGATGGCCTCTCAGATTTTGCAAGACCAGCCTTCTCAGACTATCTGACCCAGAGAAGGGCAACCATGACCCACACAAGCACTACCCAACCCCATGTATGACTCAAGTATCAAATTCATGGGGAGCCTGGATGACTAGAACAAGAATCACATTCAAAATCTCCTTCATGGAGCACAGGTTCCAAGGCAGGCACCCATCCAGCAGCACTCAGACAAGAACTGATACTCAGACACTGTCAGGCAGCTGGTACAAAAGGGCATTTTTATAAAAGCTGTTACTTGTGTCATTAGCCTTTCAGAGTCAACAAAACACTGAGAGTCCTCCTCTTTTCTGCCAGCTCTGTATGCCTCTTCTCATGGTGTTGAGACTGGTCCCTCAGTGCAGGTGCTGAGACCTGGAGCCATCACATTTGCTCATCCACACTCATCCAGGAGCAATTTAGAAACTACAGAAGGAATGTTTAGAACCTCTGTTTTTCAAACATTAAAACTGCTTCCATTTCAGTGTACCTCAGCAGACAAGGAAGCAGAAGCTTCCTGACAAACCCATTTCAATACCTTCTGCAGATTCCATAGAAACTAATAAGGAATCTGGAGGGTCTGGAACCCTGCTGTTTGCAGGCCACAGCAGACACCTTATTTTTTTTTCTGCTAATGAGTTAAAAATACAATGGGCAAGGGTATTTCAGTTCTTTTCTTACAGAGTACTTAGGAACAATATGTGGTCTTTTGCTTAAAGAAACATAAATCAGACTCCAAGAACAAGAAACGTGGAAAATAACACAAAGAGAGATGTAAAACAAATCTGAAAATGTCTGAAATAGGAAAGTGCAATAACTCCCTTCTGTTTCACCCATAACTACAGGAGAAAAAAAAATCCAACTCTAGGCAATAACCAATTACTCCGACAGCAGTTTTATTTATGATCCTTGTAAACCTCCATGCCTACTCCAAGAAAGCACAGGAAAAGATGTGCTTCCAAATGAAGCCCAAGCTGCTGAGTTAAGCAGCTCCTGGCAGAAGGGGGATTTATGAACTGGTATCAACCACAATCAAAAGAAACCTAGACCTACAGTACTGAAGTGCTGGACAGGCTGGTAGTAGATAAGCCAAGCAGGTGTTCACAGCAAATTTCTTGATTGAAGAGAATTCTGCTAAGTCCCTGAAAATAAGCACTGGATTTAAGCAGATGCTCATTTTTCTCTGAGGTGGGACCAAGTGAATTCTGCAGTTTCTGATGGTTTTTATCCAATTAGAATAATTTTAAACTGCCATCACAGTAACAACAGAGTTTCTCTTCTTGATGTACAGGCAATAACAGATATAAGTCTATTGTGCCACTGTTGCAGAAAATATTTGATATAAATTAGCTGCTTTGATGCTTGACTTCCAAATAGCCAGAGAAGAAACACAGATCCCATCCAGACCAACAGCTCCTCTGTCTATAAATCATACTAATGTGTTCCACCTCCTAAAATCCAGCTGTTCCCCACTGCAGCTCCACATAGCTGTTCTGCAAGCATGGCACAGTGCATGTCCAAGGCAAGTACCACAGCTCTAGCACCAAACCACATTCAGAGTTTTGAACTTATTTTTTCCCACCTGCTCTATCAACTGGAGTTACAGCTTGAAAGCCAGCTCAAGCTCTCATCTGTTCAGCACCTCTGGGGTGACTTGGACCCCTCTGTCCTTACACACTTTTGCTACCTGCTCTGAGGCAACAGGTAGTTATATGCAAGGGGATGTGGGGGGAAGCAGAACCCTTGGCAGAACTTCTCTGCCCGCAGAACAAATTACTCGATATTTGTAGTTCATGGAGAAGGGAGATGAAGAGCTACTTTGACCGACACTGCTTTTATTTTGTCCTCAAACACCTACTGAATCTGCCATGGCTGGAGCCTTTCCTGTACTTTTATTCCAGTCTTACAAGCCTTCATTCCCCAACAGTCAGCTGGACAATGCTAGCATGTTCAAAAACAACCTGACGACATCCAGAACCAAGACTGGGGGAAAATATATGTGTGTAAGAACAAGGCAGATATGCCTGGTAACTTGGCAACAAAGAATAATACCAGTGTAAGAGCAAAAGGTGAGGGATAATTTAATACCATGCTGCCCTTTACCAGTTGACATCTCTTTCAGTACTTGGCTTTCACTGTCCTTTTGATCGATTTATATAATTTTCTTAACTGAATCATGATCCCTCAACTGTTTGCAAACTCCATAGATGATTTGTTTCTCAGGTAATATATGTAACAAGAGGACAGACCACCCCAGACTCTGTCTTGCATCATGACAGCTACTGGAGCATGCCAAAGGCATGTGCACTAGGCAGGCAGGGAAGCCCAGCTTGTACTGTGTCCAGCTGCACTGGAGACATTAGTTTGCTTGATTTCTATACTGCCATTGTAGCAACAACAGGTTGCAATACAGGTAATTTTCTCTAGCAGGACGTTTTTCAGTTACAAATGAAGTTTGTACGACAGTTCTTGGTCCCTCTGACAGACAGGGTCCTGGTAGGAGTAAAAGCAACCTGACTCAGAAAACATTCATTGTCTCCCTGCTTCTGCAATGACAACATAGGAATCCTGATCCTCAGTGGTCTTAATCATAAAATTCATGGCCTTTCACAGCACTTTCATGCTACTGGTGAAAGAACAGGCTTCAGCTCTGTTACAAGTATGTTCAGAGGAAGCTTTCTGTTTGGAGGATGAGAAGGCACGTGTGAAACCTACTCCTTGGGCTGAGCCAGCCAGGAGCCAGCTGCATGTTCTGAGGTATGGGAGAGGGCTAAGTACATCTCTCTGTCCTGCAGCATCCCATCCCACTGCTTCAGGGCACATGACACAGCAGGGAAAAGAATGTCCATCACCTGACTTAACTGTAGCGCTGCATCTCTCGTTTTTTCCTCATTCAGTAAGAACTGGGTCATTCCCAATTTGACACGGTAGGAAAACAGCATAAGCCTTAGGTGATTTGACTCAGCTCCCACAAGTCAGTAGGAAATCAAAGCCTTGACATGTTGAGCAGCTGCTATTCATTCAGACAAGCTGAGGACCATTTGACCTCTTCTGGAAACCCCAAGACAATGTTTTACAAGAAAATACTTGTTTATCTAAGCTAAATTCCTTGTCAGTCACCAGTTCTGCCAGCCTGTTTCTCCCCTGAATTCCTTAGTGATTAGGGTACAGCAGTGTTCCTGAAGTCAACCTGTAACCATGTGCTACATCCCCTTCCTCTGATCTACCAGGCCTGTTCCTCTTAAGAACAGCACTAGATTGGTTTTATGTGATACAGCCTTAGTTAAACCTTACTAGACTGCCTGCTCCTTGAGCTACCAGTGCTCACAAATAGAACAAATGATTTGTCCCAGGATCTTTCTGGGTAGCTTGTTTAGGCTGGCTAATCTCTGGGCAAAGAGTCTTTCTTTCCAGTCTTCTGACACTTCCCCTACTCTGCCATCCACCACAAATACCTGATAAAGAACAGGCAGATGGTTTCAACCATTCCTTTAAGTGCCCCAGGGCAAAACCCAAGGCTGAGCTACCTGAATACACATCCCAGTTGTGCCAGTGCCCCTGTGCTCTCTCTGCTGTGACTCACAGTCAGTGGGTCATTCAGTCTCTGATGTCAGGCTGAAACTGTCCTCTCACACCATGACTAAGCTCCATCTCTTCTCATGATGGCAGGGTCCTGGCTATGCCCCACCAGGGAGAGTCAGCATTGCAGGCTGGGGCAAGGGCAAGGGCAGGCAGTTGCACAAGAAAGGGCAGCACCACATCTGATGGGAGAGGCAGTCACTGGTCTCTGCCACCTGCACCCCATGGCAGACCAGCAAAACTGCTCACAGGGCAGTCACTGAACTGGCATGGTTTGGAGACTGGCATTTAAAACAAACCTACGTGGATTGCAGGTCATTATAAAATGCCAAGGAATAAAGATCAAGGTTCAGGAGCTGCTGTCTCTGCAGAGAAGAATTTGACAGACAGCTGGAGGTTCTCAATGGCCAAAACAACAAAAGTCCAAACTTGCAAATTCAAACCTAAGTGAGAAGCCATTCCTAGAAGTGAATTAATTCATTCATTAACAGCAAAGAGGAGCAGCTTTATAAACTCTTGCAGATTCTCCTGATGGACTCTGTGTCTCCAGCAGGTCTTTATGCAAAGTCTAATAGATTGATCAACACACAGAATCTTTTGTGATGCTGTTGAAGTTTTTCTTTTGATTCACACTTCCATGAAGCAGAAAAAGGCAAACTTAGCCTGAATGACCTAGTTAATCTCAGTGGATCAGTTCTGTCAAAATGCTGTATTTCATAATCTGAAAGAGCAATAGCTTTAGTAATGAAAAACTGGCCTGTGAGTCTCTCTGTAAAAAAGCAGTTCCTGTAAAGCCATTGACAAAAGGGGTTTAAATTTGACTTTGTACTGAAACCAACTACCCTGCTGATAAAGTCACCTTGCCTTCAATAAGTAGCTAATGGATGTGAGTGAGCAATAGTGTCCTGAGATGTCTGATGCTCACTTGGAGGCCACTACAATATGCTATGATGGCACAGGGGCTGCATCAGTATAGAAGTGAGGGCTCAGAGCCTGCAATAGCAAACCGTTCTTCCAGGCCATCTTAATTCCCTAAATACAGCTGCTAGTGGAAAGAAATGCCGATGCACAAAGAGTCTGGTGGCAGAGGGAGGAGAATGGGGATCAGTCTAATTGGCACAAAGTGAAGGCAGCATTAATTTTTGGACTCAGACAATCTATCTCACTGAGCACTGACATGCCACCAGCCCTTGTTCTAAAGCTGACTCTCCAGCAGTCCACATCAATCTCAAAGATTCAGCAAAGAATAAGAATGAGCCTTTTAGGTTTTGCAGCAGATGAAAATGAACAGTTTTACATGAAACAGCCACTTATGCAGCAAATGCAAATTCAAAGCCACTTAAAGAAAGCTCCTACCTGCTTCAGCCTACTTAAAGGTCCTTTTGGGTGACGACAAAGAGACTCATGCTCATTCAGTGTCTTTACATTCCTGCAATTGCCCTGGTCACAATGCAGAGAACCAGGAAAGACCTTGTCCCAGCCCTGCAGAGCTGGTGGTGGCCCCATATGGATAATCCCCGTGGGCTACTGCAGAAGGGGAAGAGGAAAGATTCAAAAGCAGCAAGGGCATCTGTAGTCATGTTCATTGTCCTGACACCTCTAGGCAAAAGCATCAACAGATGAGAGGTCTGCTGGCACCCCTGATTCATGTCCTACAAGGAGAGGCAGGACTAAGTCAAAATTACCCACGGAAAAACTTGAAAACCTGAAAAGTTTAACAAGCCTCTTGTCTGCAAAATCATTCATGTTTTAAAGATAGAGTTTGGCTTTTGCTTCAAGTCCATGCTAAATGGGCAGCAAGTTTCTGCAAATTGCTCTGTGTACACTCACATATGTGCCAGCACTAAGCAAGTGCTTCTTTCCTCATTGAGAAAGGATGGGCATCAAGATCAGCTGGCAGAATAACCTTGGCTTGTTATCCTATGAGTTAGATCCAACAAAAAGCTGGTCTTCAAGGCTTTGCATTCAAAACAGTTGTACAAACAGTAAACCAGGTTTATGTAAGAAAGAGCACACTTACTTCCTGAATAGCAGCACAAACCATTAACTATCTTCCTGAAGGTTTGGGATGTGAGCCTGATATTTTTGGGCCTTAGAGACTTTAGCCTGCTGGTAGCTGCTAACTCCTTTCCAAAAGGAAAAGTTTCTTAGGAAAGCTTCTTCCGAAAACAATCCTGGCAAACCCTTGGGAAAGGAATTAGCAGCAGGCACTGAGTTGTTCACAAGAAGTACACTCTGCTATAAAGTGGAATATGTCCAGAAAGAAAAAGCTGTAAACAACTATTTCTTCTACTTCCACAGCAGACCTAGAAGGTTCTGTTCAACAATAGCAACTAAGTTATGTCTCAGACATACTCTGCTGCAGCCAGCATGGTTAGTAGCTAACACAGAGGCCAAATATTTCTATCAGCATCAGCCCCTGTGACAGGAAGGCAGCTCTTGCCTGGACCTGTCATGCTAGCCAGTCCAGTTTTGGGCTGTTCCTGGTTGATGGCCACTCTTCTCAGAGTTTGGGATAGAAGGCATAAAGCAGAATTAGATCCTATTAAATTGGGTTCCATTTAGGATTACTGAATTAGATCCAAGGATATCCAAGTGAGATATCCTAGGTGCAGTTGTGCCAACTCAAACAGGCCTTTGCCTTATCAGTAGCCTCATATAGACTTCCAGGTCCATGGATGCTGTGGCTAATGTGACTTAGGACAAGCTGTGGGTGGGATGGGAAGACCTCATGGTGTAAACCCTTGTCAAAACCACAACAGCAGATCATTACCTACTTTCTCTGCAGTACGTAAAGCTCTGAAAAAGAACTCCAGTGGCGTAAAGCATGTTTAGACATGAACTCTGACTGCAAAACTTGACCACATAAGTAGGAAATCCAAGTACACATAGCGATTACTCTCCATCTGTTCATGCTGCCCAGATGTATCCTTGCCTCCAGACATTTTCATCTTTTCCCCACAGTTAGGTACCAGGAGACAGCTGGGGTACCCACAGCTGTCTGTCCTGCTCATCCCAGCACTCAATCAAAGCTGTGGCTGCCAGCAGAACCCTTGCACACACAGTGTCACTTGTGGAAAAGAAGTGAGAGGATGTGACTGTGTCCTGGGTTATGTAATCAAAAAAATGTTATTTTATTTGCCATCTGTTGAAACCAGTTGGGAAGGTTTCCTATCTATCTCTTGTATGACCCATCCCTCATAACTCTGGGGGGAGGGGGTGCAAGCCTTCTGATAATGAGACAGCTGATAAAATAGGTAGGGCACTGCTCCTTATCGCTTCCATAACTGTCCACCCTCCGGGAGGATACCTTCTGTAATGGGCCATTAAGGCCTCACCAATGACATGACACATTACATCATTCCATTGTGAGATGCTCCACCCAGTGAGGAGGAGCCAACTGTTCCCTATCTAAATAAAAAACAAAGACCCAGGAACATCAGGCATCTGGTTTTCCACTAGATTCCCGGAGAAAACTAGACCCATCTCACCATCACTGGAGAGATTCTTTCCACAGGGTCATCTCTACCCCACAGAACCACATCTGTTACTCCAGGTGGATTTATTTGGATTGCTTCCAACTCCCTGACCAACAGGGTGTCAGGTCATATCTCTGACTCTGTCAGGATTTTCTAGGATTTTTGTTTGTTTGCTGGCTTGTTTTTTGTAGTGCTACATTTGTATTTTTTAATATTCATAGTAAATTATTCCTATTCCCATATCTTTACCTGAAGCCCCTAATTTCAAAATTATAATAATTTGAAAAGAGGAGGTTTACATTCTCCATTCCAAGAGGAGCTCCAGCTTTCCCTGGCAGATACCTGTCTTTCCAAACCAAGACTGACTGATGCACTCCCTGCCTTCATGCAGGCCCTTCATTTGGTGTATGGGAGACTCGGGACCAACAGACCCACAAAAGAAGGACCCAATCCTGACCCAGACTGTGAAGGAAGAGCATCGACATTCTGCAGGCTGTGGCATCCTGAGCTTTCCAGGGAGATCAGGTGATCCAATGAAGAGATTTCTATTGCTTAGGAGAGACAAATTCACAGCCTGAGCCAGTGTATCAGTGAAATTATTCTCCTGCTATAACATAAAGGTTAAACTACAATAAAGTAAGCCATGGCATCAGTTCAATGATGGGGCTACATAAAGGCTATCCTTTTGCTAGAGTAATTCTGGCCAAACTGCACAGACTGTCCAGTTTATACCAGCTAAACGTAAAGCTCATGGTAATAGAGCAATGTGCTCTTATGGTATTCGACCAGTATTGATGGATAGCTACATGTCCTGGCTACTTTAAGCCAAAATTAACCATCTGAGCTACTGCAATACATGGCTAGAGGCAAAAATAGAAATGCCATCATGCTAATATTAGGATTGGTCTACAGAGTTCATTACCAAATTATTAGTCTTAGAGACAGTCCCACATGGTGGAAAAACGCAGATTTTATTTAATTGGAACAAAATTCTATTGACTGACCCTGGGCATTTTACTATAATTAATTTTTAAATATCGGTGTAAGTATATAACCATTTTATTCTATTGTTTCCCTACACTTTGAAAGTTCAGAACCAATGCCCTGACATCAGCTTGTATAGGGGTCTTCTGATATGGAACATCTCTCCATCCCCAGGGATGTACTGGGGGTTTCACATCAAGGAAGCTCAGTGTTTGAGTCATACCATATGCAAGATGCACACCTGCTCGCACATGATTAACAGGGAGGGTCCTGTATGCATTTGCAACACCTATTTTGAGAAGGATTGAGAGAGTAATGCCCAGGCATGTATGTGTATGCCAAAGGCAGGAAAGCATAGGAGAAGGCAGGCTCCTGCTGGTGGCTCTCTGTTATAAATGTGAAATGATTAATTCATGTTCTTATGATAAATAATGAATTGAAAACTGTAAACTTCTGTATATGTGTATGGGATAGTTGTGGACTGAGCTACAGGGTGTCTCCTAACATCATGCTGAAACAAAAAGGCAGGCACCACTCTAGATCGTTTGGTCCAGGAATAGAAAGAGGATGAATGGGAGGCGCTGGGAGAGAGCTTCAGCAGGATAAGCTATCAACGGACCATCAACGCCGCTGGCCGACACCCACCGGGCTCCTGCGAAAGCCATCAACAATATATCGACCATTCATCAGTTTTGAAGATCCATAGAAACTGGACATTAACATATGAACTGGGAGAAAGAACTCTTTTCAACCTGGTCGGAGATACCCATGGACTTGAATAGCTAACACGGACACAAAGGAGAATATGGGGAAATATTGCCAGAGGGGGAATAAAGTGTATTTAAACCAAGCCCCGAAATGGGCAAATTCGTGAACCATAGGGGAGGCAGCAGACGGCCAGGTCTGTGTCTCACGGTTCACCCTTGGCATCTTCCTGGGCAAAATCGTCCATTATCTCCGCTGTGGTGGGAGAATTTATCGAAATTCTGTGATTCGATCATTTGTTTTCATAAACCAAATTATTTCAATTGGAATACTGAATCTGGCTTTTATAACACTCCCTGATAGGCTTGGCCAGGATTGGACTGGCCCACTCCCACGTTCAGCCCTAATCTCCTTTGACTTTCTCTCAGGTTGAATTAGAGCAGTGTTGCTCCCAGCTTCTCACCTGGCCATCAATGGTGACTGCAGCAAACACTGTGGAGGAGTAAGGAGACCATGCAACATCCCCTACAGCAGTACCCAGGTCATAAACAAACATTGGAGTCCTATAAAAAATGAGAGAAGAATTCATGTCAACATATGCCACTCTGTAAGTGTAACACTGAGCTATAAATACTTGGATGTTGCAGAAGTGGAAGGTGGGCCATTTCTCTGCATCAGATAACAGCCACGGTCTGAGCCAAAGGCAGGGCAAAGCTGAGCACCAAAACAAATGGGCTTGGATTTGACCTGCTGCAATGAGAAGAGAGGTAGCATGGTGGGGTTTTTTTCATTCTGAAAGCATTTTGAAAACTTCTTCCCAACACACAGCAAGACAGAGTCTATATGGTTAATATTTATAATCACATGGCAAAAATTTATTTCTCTTCTCTGGACTTCTGACAATAACATTGAATATTAAAGCAGTATTGGCAACAGGAAATATGTGACTCTGACTGATTTACAACAAAATCAATTTCCTGATTGAAACCAGACATTCCTTAACCACTAACCCTGAACTTCATTCCGTATTTTACAATGTTCCAACTTTTTTCTTCTCTGGCTCTTAGGAGGTTTCTGGCCCCTGAGGCTAGAAGCCAATCCCTGACATTTCTCTGTAGCATTTGTCTGCCACAGTAGATCCTGCCTGAAGGAAGCCAGATCCAAAGCAAAAGAATCAGGCTCTGTGCTTAGCTATGGTGCTTGGCAAGTTCCTGGGGCAGCCAATGCTATCTTATATCTCATACCTGGGGAGTATAAATCTGAGTACAAAAAATAGAAAAGCAATTAGCATTATCAACACCTGGGAAGGAAACTGAGACTGAGATATGAGCACAGTAAACATGTGCTGCTGGCATTTCAGGCTGGATATCCTCACCCACACCAGGACCTGGCAGGACCTACTTGATAGTGTGATCCCAGATCTTGACTGTCCAGTCAGAGCTGCAGGAAATGAAGACTTTCAAGTGGAAGGGATTCCAGCTGATTGAGTCCACAGCCATGTGATGGGCTTCAAACACATCTAGAAACTGGTTTGAATAACTTTTTGAGCACTACAATGGAAAGAAATACTCATTAATCAGAGCTGGACCTCCTGAAGCTTAAATTCATGTAAAAAGATGCCTCTGATTACTTGTATGGCTTCTCAGGATCTTTTGGGATCTCTGGCTGGGAATAGGTGGCTGGTATCCAGAGATGCTACATAAAATCAATAATTTAGCACAGGCTGTTTCACCCCACTTGCAGGCAACATCCTGCTCCCAATCTGCAACACACTGAGATAGGAATTGAAGTTGTCTGGTTGGATTTAAATAGACAGGCCCCAGAGACCATTCTTGACTGTGGGAGCTACATTGCCTTCCTGCCAGCCTGGGCTCCTGCTGTGCCTCTCCTGTGTAAAAGGTTCATAAGAAAGGCAGGGGAGAACATCCCTGTGCTGCTCAGGAGCACTGTGTGCTCACAGCCCCTGTACTCCTCAGAAGCACAAATGCTCACAGCACTGTGCATTTGAAGTGTCACAGTTAAAACCTCCAGTAACAGTGCTCTCAGCACAAGAATGTCTTACTGGTCCCCTTGACTCTAAGGACTTTGGAAAGATGTTGTAATTCCTCTCCTGTCACCACCCTGGATAGCCTGCTGAGAGACCATGCCCCATCACACAACTCTACAGCTCTTTCTGTTGTACCACTTGAGACTTCCCAGAGTGGTGTGAGAACCACAGAGGTTGTCCAGCACTTGGGCATGTCCCTCACAGGCCAGGGGGCCCCACTGAATGGCAGCCAATAGCAGCCTGTGACCTGGACAATCCCTATACACACATGCAAGGGTCAGACCAGCAGCATCACAGCTGTGGGTGCTGCTGAATTGCAAAATGAAGGATATCTTCAAGAGCTGAAAACGGAAAATATTTGAGACCTTTGGAAAAGTCACCTTGCATGTGAGCTGATGAAGCAGGGAGAAATTACAGTCTAATTGGCTGCAAGGGGATTTGATCCAGATCCTGCCAGTTCTGTGTACATGGAAATTTTAGGTTATTCTCCCTAAACTTCCCTCCCTCCAAGCATGTTAGAGGCTTCCTTCACTAGCAACAAAGACTCCATCTCACATGAAATGTCCTTTTTCTTGTGTTCTCACACAAGCTGTATCCATACAGCAGCTTGGAGTTGGTTTCAGGATTTTCTGTTGGTTTGCCTCACTGCTGTCACAGTAATGACTTTTCATTACTCCCTACTGAATGCAGCACCACATCATCTGCCCAAGTAGCAGGATTGCTAAAGTGTCACATGACTTTAATCCTTGCAAACCAAAGATCTAACTACTCATAAGGCTTAACTCTTTATTACAAATGACACTGTCTAGGTATTGTTCACTGGTGCAGGTACTGGAATAAGGGTGCTAGACCATTCCCACAGCAGCAGCTCCTACATCCCTGAGAGCCTTGTTGTGGCAGGAAATGGTAACAAAACAGTGGCTCATGTCCCACTGAGATTTACTGACAGTGTCTATAGCTTGCTAATAGTTCATTGCATACTCTGTGTTGCTGCCCCTGCATTTAATTGTGGGACAGAAATCTCCTTTAATGTCATGTTTCATAACATTACTTCATAATTCTTAATGTTCAGCCATCAGGAAAATCAGTACTTGGCTTGTTTTGAAAGTCACTTTGCTGGAAACAGAACAGGTCACACGTTATTAACTCAAGAGAGAAACTGTTTTGTCCATCTGTCCTTTTCAAATGTGTGGATTCAAGGTTCCTAATACCTGAAAACTTTGAAGAGCAGGATGTTAACCAGATCTGTCTGCCTCCAACAGAACTGTAATGCTCAGTGCCCTGTTTGCAAAGCCTTGTGGGGACTGAGCCTTGATCAGTGCAGCTCTCTGGGCACTGGTACAGGAAATCCATCATGCGCTGGGATGTGCTGATCCACAGAACTGCCTTTGTAATCTCCATGATAGGAAAGGGGTCTGCATTTTTTTCTCTGAAATCAGCAGCAAAAAGATTTCTGTAGGGTAGACTTCTACCTGTGTCCCTTGTGAGAAACAAATCTTGCATGTGTACTTTAGCCTAAAGGCATCCACTGTGCTCTGGCAGTGCCTGCCAGCCCCACACTGCATTAACCACAACCCTTATCATTATCTCAGACTGCAAGGGCTGCTTTCTTCCCAAGATGCATTTTGAAGAAACACCACAAACTTGAAAAAAAGCTGAGAAAAGAAGTATGACTTTAACGAATAAAAACACTTTCTGAGCTAACTAAAACTGCTGGTAAAGTCTTTCCCTATATATAGTTCAAGAATCCTACAAGTATTAGATATGTCAGTATGAAAACAAAACCACTGGAATATGTGACACCTAAGTCCTGACAGGAGAGCTTTGAAGATGATGACTAGATTCAGAGAGATGGAATTTGTGCAGCCTCTCAGATTTCTAGAGCACTGCTCAAATTTGCTAAGAGTGTTTTTCTCCTACTTAAATGATGGTAGATGTGTTTGAATGGTAAACAGTATTTTTATGATGAGACAGAAATGCAGAAATACATCTATGGCAATACAGGAAACCAGTCAAAGACGACTCTTGACAAGGCTACAAAATATGGGGGAGGAATACTGTGAGAAAAGGAGAACTCTGAAGACACAAAACTTATGAATAATCTTCATTAACAGCACTTCAGTTTATGCTAGACGTTAGTCTGACACAAAACTCTCCCACATACCCAGTGAATGGGTGGTTATTACTGTCCTTATAAGGTAGAGGGTTTCTTCAGTTCACTCACAGGAACACTGAGAATCTACGCAATACAGAAATTCAAGAGCAATTTTTTTTTAGAGAAGGTTTGTATTTGACAACAGAAAGACAGTACTGCCCAACACTGGTACTTCCAGGCAGCTTAGGACATCCTGATGCTCTTCAGAAACCAGATACAAACATGTCCAATGTTGTGGTGGACAGATTGTCACCAGCTACACCTGGTTTTAGCTCAGTGACTGCTTGTAGAGATCTACAACAGAAAAGCTGAGATCTGCAGAAGTGCTCACAAGTAGAAACCAAGGCACATGAACACACCAAGAGGAACAACAGGAAATGGTAGAAGAAAGAACTTGTGATAATTGATTAAAAATACAGCCAGTCCAGGAACTAGACAACCAGACAGAACACAGACAGAAGCCCCAAAGATAGGGTGGTGAGAAGATGAGGAACAGAACTCAAACCATAAAATATCCAGACAAGAGAAACAACTTTGCCTAACACAAAGCAAGGCTAAACACCGAGGGGAATGATCTCTCTATTACTAAAGGTTCACTGGAAGTCAGAGCCTGTCCAGAAAATAGTTTGTCATCTTCTTTTAGAGAAAACTCAAGAGATGTGACAAGGATTCAACAGCCACCATCGTTTGTCATCTGTAATAATAATAATAATCCTGTTCCGAACAGGATACAGAAAGATACAAATGTTCTGAAACGTAGTATAAGAGAATGAGTCTGTGTGAAATTGGTTTTGTTTAAAATTAGAATAACCTTTTTTCTAGTCAGTCTTGCCCTAGGTTTTATTATATTCATTTGTTACTCTCAAGAAGACTGCCTAGCACTGAAAAAAATAAAAAAGCCTTTCCTACATGAGTGTTTTCAATTTTCCTCATAATTTTTCTACTGAACGCCTGTTTATTGGAAGTTATTCTGACCAAAGACTTAAAGTCACAATATTTCAACACGAATCTCAGAGACGCTACTTTTGATGCCAAACAGCAGGTAAGATATGCAAAAAAAAGCATTCAGAATTGTGTTACAGAATCATATTAATGCAGAAACAGTTTCTCCTCTACAAAAAGGTCTGTGTGTAATTTAGATAATGATTTCTTGGCTTCAGAAACACTATTAACTAAGCCATTTTCAGAACTTCACCATAATTGTTCTTCAGCTAAAGAATTAACATATTATCATTCTATTTGTGGGCATGCCTGCTCTCTTGGGAAACAAAAAAAAGTTTCCCTGGAATACACATTCCAATTTATTTAATAAATAATCTAAAATTCATCCCATAGGCAAAGCAGCCCATGTTTGATCCCTGATTCAGACAGCATGTGAGGAGTCTGTCAATCTCACTCAAGATGCAAGTGCAGCGCAGAGATCTGAGTGGCACAGTCCTGTTCAGTGCAGCCACAGGACCAGAGAGCTCCTCAGGCTGCAGTTGGGACTGTCCCTGCTCCCAGTATCCAGGTGGAACAAAGCTGTGGGAGGCAGTTCATGGGCAGCTCCAACAAGGGGTTCAGACGTCCAATGTTTCAGTACAGTATGTGAAGAAGATGTGTGGTATTCCTTGAGAAGTGTCTGGAGCAGCAGCTGACCCCAAAACTTGAAACTGCTTGTAGCAAGCTCTTGGGAGTTGCTAAGGGTGCAATAACTCTTCCTCATGTTTTTTTTGTAAATACTGTGGAAGCCTGCTCAAGCTACACAAAAAGTTTCTCTTCCCTGTGTTAACCCCTACAGTCTGATTGAAGATAGGCTCCTCTTGCCCATCAGGAGTTTACAGGGCTGTGTTGCATGATGTGATTGTGTTCATTCTTAACTGATGCTCACCAATGTAGGAATGTTGCTTACCAGTAACCCTGACAATGAAAGGGATCCTATGGAACAGTATCTGTCCACATTTGTCCACACAAGAACTGCTAAAATATCTGCATGGCTTCATGGCTGGGATCACTTCTTATGTTAAAATCCCATCCTAGTTTTAGTTTCACTGAAAATTATCTACAGCAGAAACACCTACGGCTTTTTCAATGCCGAATTCTCTCCTGTCCAGTGCTCCACCATGAAGAATTTCCTTTCCTGTGTAATTCAGCGAGGACATCATCCAAATATTTCTCCTGATGGCCCCATCTCACACTGACACATCCACTGCTATAGTCACCTACATCCATCATTCACCCAACCCGAGAGGAAATTAAAACATGTTTCTTTACTGCCTTTTGACCAGGAATAAACACTAGAGTAACCATCAGTTTAGAGTACAATACCCAGGGTACCAACTCCTGTGGGTGACCAGACAGCTCAGAACATATGCCCATGACTGTATGGATATTTTGTGTCCTGAAAACATCAGCAAAAAAAACAGTGCACCTACCCACTGCCCACTGCCAACAGCTCAGCTGCCCACTCCTCCTACCTCCCTTCTGCACCTGTCTTGTCCAAAGCAAGTGAGCACGACTCAGAAATCCTCCCTAGAAACTGCTTGGTGGAGGGAGAAATTTCAATTAGCATCATCCCTCCACAAGGAATACATATTTGTTAACCACATCTTACCTAAATGATTGACTTGGATTTCAGGATATGATTTCCTTTGGATCCTTATTCTGTTTCAGGTTCATTTTGCAGGTGGGATATGAGGGAAGGAGTTTAGATTATCCTCTACGAATGGCTGGATGCATCTGCTCTGCATATCAGCCTCCTGCTGGTTGTCTACTCCCCACGATGAAGGGCTGTACAGATTTAACAGAGCCTCAGAGCCAGCTCAGAGGAATGCTGTACAAACAACAGTTGTATTAGGAAGGCACTAGGAGTTTTATTTTCAAGGCTAAATACACCAGAACTAAAAACTTCCTATTTTTAACTCAGTTTCTCAAGAAAATGTGACACCTGTGTCCTTCTGTATGCTTGTCTCTCTTCACAAACAACTTTTGCTCTCACTGGCATTTTCAGCCAAAGCTGGCTGCATGTGGGATGTGGTAACCTTAAGGTCTTTCTTGCACATTCTGTTAAAAGCAATGGACAGAGTGTACAAAACATCTGGGCAGTGCCCCCAGAGTGGGAAGGGCAAGCACAGCGTGGCTGCTGCACTCACTCCATGGCTGGAGCTGTCTGGCTGACAGCTCCTGTCTGGCACTGAGGACCAAGGCACCAGGCTGCAGGAGGGCACTGGAGTAGAGGTAGCCAGCAATGTCTCCAGGAAACAAGGGTTATAGTGCAAAGGTGGGATCACTGAGCTGGGAACAGCATGGGATGATCAGGAGAAGGAAAGTTTGAATAGCAATGGACTGGAGATAGGAGAGCAAGGTAGACTGGGAAAAGGATCTAGAAAGATCTTAGATGTTTTTTCCAACCTAAATGATTCTATGATTCTATGCGATTGTGGAAGGGAAGGGCTGCAGGACACTAATCCATAGGAAATATAGCTTCATTAGCCTCACTGCTCACAGGATAACAAGTTGAAAAAGAAAAAGAGCTGATATTTTTCCTGCTGTTTCTCCATAGTCATGGGGACAGAGGATCAATGCCTTTTAACTTCTGCTCTGATCCTACTTAGCACTCCACTTGCACAGCTGCAATCTGTAAAGCATTTTCTGGCATGCAGTTTGCATGAAAAATGTTTCTGCAAAATAGGCTCTTAATTGGGTCTGTGCAGAGAGCTCCCTGTGACCCTCTGCAGTGCTGGTCTTGTCTCAGGCTCACCACAGGCATCCCAGGGCAGGACCAGGCTCTGAAGCTGTACTTTGTTACCACCTGAGCAAACAGTCCAAATGATGAGCCTAAAAGACACACATGGGTCAGGGGATATAAAACAAAGGATAAAAAAATCATTTTTACCTTATAGATCTTGCCTTCTTCAGTACCAACAAGAAACAAATAGTCTATCTTTTTGTGAAAATCAAATGATGTCCCGCTGCCTGTTAACAAAAGAAAGGTCTGTCACACAGAGAATTGGTTCAGCTGGCCAAAACATGCTTCCTGCCTATGGTAAACACACACTGCCCATGTTTTCAGAAGTGATTTATTAACCAGAAGCTCACAAAAGAAATCAAAGCCACCCCTTCCACTAAACTTTCCAAGCTGTGCATGTCCCCAAGACCTGCAATTTGAACAGCGACCCCAGAGACACGTAAAAGGACAACAAAAGAACCAGAAGGGAACTGGAAACCATTTTAGCCTAGGACTGATTTTGGTAAGAGTTGAAAATGCCTGGTGCAAACATAAATATTGTAAATATCTGTCCACCTCCTACTGGGGAAGAACAGATCTTTTCTGTTTGTTTACTATCCACAAAAATGTAAGTGATTTCCTATACATAAAAGACCCAATGAGAAAACACCTTCCTGTGCTCTTTTTCTCCCTTAATTCAGAATCCATTTAGCTGGGTCACTTCAGTAACGCCAATAGCAAAGAATGTGATTTGGGAAGAAATCCTCTGCTAGGGACCGAAGGATCCTGTTGATGTCAAAAGCCCTGAATTGTGCAACACTGTGAACTATATTTAAAACAGGTGTCAACCACAAACAGGATGTGAGTCATTGAGATTTTGTGGCTTCTGCTCCTGAGGCAAATGCATCATCATCCAAGGAAGCCAGTTGACACGTTGGTGAAAGAAAATTTCAGCAGGGTTCTTGAGCAGAAGATGGGATGTCTGTTGAGTGTCAGAGCTACTTGAGACTATCCCTACCAGCAGGGATGCCCACAGCAACCATCAGACAAGAAACAGGAACAAGCAGACAAAGTTAAGAAGCACAATTACAGAAATTTTCTGCACAGGCAGTCATCTTAATCATGACGTCTTTAACATTAACAAAATGTAATTCTCAAAGCAATTGTTACGGTAATTTCAACTCTCTAATACCATCTGCATTTTTAACATTCAAATAGATTGTTAAATATTCAAGACAAGTCTTTGAAAATCCATTTCCCAGTAACACTAACAAATAATCCCAAAGCCCCTGTGAGTTCTGCAGTGTGCTGCTTTAGCTGGTTTCTTGCAACCTATGTGATACTGCAAAGCTTTCCACAGACTGTTCAGCAGTTTCTAGCCTAGAAACATAGCAGTTCTTAAAAGTAGAGCAAGGCTCTCAGCCAAACAGAGGTCCCATCTTCTCAGCCAAAAGCAGGTGTAGAAGGATGATAAGAGGATTCCTCAAGGACCTCCTTGTGTTATTCAGGACCTCCAGAGCTGACGCATCCCATCCTGTCTCAAGCCCAGGATGATCAGGATGAGAGGAGTCAGCCTAGAAGGACTGCACTGACTCCACTTTGTATGGAGGGAGCCTAATATAGTAGCTCAGAATAGATGCTGTGTTTTTACAGAGCCAAAACTCAATGAGCCACATCCCAAAGCTGGTTCGGTGAACTGTGCACTCAGGAAAGGGCAGAGGTAGCTTCTCACCTCGATTTTGCCAGTCCAGATCAATGTCTGATGACAAGAACAAAACTGAGTTTTGACATTAAAAGGTATGTGCTTTATCCACACAGAGATAGCCCAGTAAAATAGATATTTCTTGAATTAATGTTCATCTTTTTATGAATAAGTAAAGTAAGTAAAGGCAACATATAACCAGCAAAACTTGACTCATTGCTCCAGACAGACTTTGCCTTACTGCATGATGAAAGCAAGGAGGCGTAACTCTCCTTTAGATCCTTTCCATCTCAACACCCTGCTCCCAATTTAATTTCCCAGAATGACTGATTAGATGCTTTGTGTCAGTAATTAATCAGCATGGCTAGGACTTGGGCTTTTACCAAATGTTTGCAGCTGCAGCCCCTCTGGCCCCTGCATCGTTGTTCCATCTGCTGACAGCTTGATGACATCCATGTGAACCAGCTCATTCTGCAGGCAGAGGAGATTCCACATGAATAGCATGCTTTGCAGCAACAATACAGAGACATTCAGTACTTTGAAATGGCAAATTTTATGGAAGAATTTTAAAAAGCTGCCCTGAAGTTGCCTAATGTTTCACATTTGGCAGCTTGCTAACATGGTGCTTTCCATAAAACCTTCAGGAAACTGATGCTTTTGTGCACTGGAACTGAGAGCCACTGGTACATTACTTCAACACATGCACTTAACCTGGAAAATTTTAAGGTTCGGAGTCAGTGTTTTTTAGTGAGCTTGTCACAATCAGCTTAAATCATGGTGTTCAGTTAAATCACCTTGTGTGGTTTAAGATGGATATTTCATATTCTCATGGAGCTAACTAAAGCCCCACATTAATGAATAGTAACTTATCATCTTGCCAGTTCTTGCTTCTTAATATCTTCTTGTTATCCCAGAGCAGCCTCAGTTCAAAGTACTTTCAACTTCATGGGCTCTGAGATTCCAGTAACATCTAGCAAGCAGTTTGCTCCAAGGGAAAACTGTCTATGTTTCTGTTCTCAGCAAAGTTCCAAAGAACTCTCATGACACTGCTGTGCAAGGTGGTGTATTACCACAGAGCCAAAAGGCCGTGTCCCATAGAGTTTACAGTCAAGGTAGGAGACAAAAGACAGATACAAATAGACAATATAGGTAAATATAAAGAAACTACTAGAGGGAAAGATACATTCTCAGACTAGCGTTGGGAGTTGAAATACAACTGCAGAATGGAGTTGGTTGTGACTATAAGAACACCCTGAGGCTCCAGAGGTCTCTGCCAACCCCAGCCATTCTGTGATTCTCTGATTATGTGATAAAAAGAACAAACAACTAATGATTAGTGAGTAGTATGGGCTTTGGACAGGATGGTATAATCTGCAAATATCCCACTGAAGGACTGTGGGAACAAAACATAACTTCTTACCTCAGTGAATTAAGATGCAGTTGAAGCTTCTCTTAGACCACAGCAGGGCTCAGGTGGAAAAAGAGATTCTGCCTGGCAAACTCAACCCCAGGGTTTTTTGTGTTGGGGAATGTGGGAGAAGATCTTGTGGGTATCTGTTCAGTACTGCATTTTTATCATACTTGGGGGACACAAAGTTACAGGAGATTGAACAAAGGTCGAAACCCATAAGGAAATGTTCTTCCTTCTCACTAATTCTCACTGCTGCATACCCACATGTGCTGGCCAATTGATGGCAGTAAATTATTCTCTGAGAGAGCAGCAAGAAGCAGGACAGATTCCTGCGGAGTTCCACCTTAGTGGCTCTTACTGCATGTTGGTTACAAGTCTGATTCACTGGGTAATGGCAGGAGTGATACTAAGAAAGAGACCACATGTGCTTGTGTATGTGTGTATGAATTGAAAAGAACAGCGCCCAGAGTAATCAGGAGCAGAGCATATTCCACTGCACATCCAAATAGGAGTGCTGGTGGGTTGCTGGGAGTGCAGACAGGACAAGCTGAGCAGGCACTTGCCTCTGCTCAGGATCTCAGGTCTGTCTGCTCTCCAGAGAGCATGTGCCCTGTCCAAGACATGAGTCTGGTCTGAAGAGCAGCTTTGGAGCTGCCTGCAGTTGGTCATGTTGATATATCCAGTGTGACATGTTGGGAAAGATGAAACAGGGAAGTCTCATAAACATGATTGCTTGGCAAAAGAATCTGAGAATCTGAAACCTATAAGTGAAAGAGAAATGAAGGCAAGTTTTGATGTGTAAGATTCCAAGCCAGTCAATTACTGAACAACTGGAAAGACAATGGTTGAGTGAGGTGAAAGAAAGATCCCTGTTGATTGAACAATGTCCTTGGCAAACAGAAGGTTAAAGAGTCCAAAGGTCAGGAAGACCCTGCCAGTTTGGCAGAGAAGAAAAAAAGGGGTCTAGAAAGTAGCTTTTAGGGTTTAAAATGTAACACAGTATGGTAATATGGTACTTTTAATAGGCTGTATGTAGATTCTATAAGATTTGTATCTTTTACTGGTTGGATGTTGTAAATGAGTGTATTCAGTACAGAAAAAGATAATGTATTGTAACTAGAACTTAAGCTTCTCTCAAGCATGCTTTCAGTTGTGACTGCAACTTCAAGCTGGCTTTTCTTACCCACAACCCAAGATTGCTGTAATTTGATCTATGCAATAAACAACAGTTTTATTAAGAGTCACTTGGGAGTCCCACATCTCTCATCTAGGCTCTTACAGTGACAGATGTGTGATCTGTACAGGCCAGAGATGTACTAGCACACTATCTCTACGTTATGGTAGAAAGGCAAACCTCAAGACACCTTCTTTCTAAACACATAGCTTTCTGCAGCCTTCCTCTGAAGATTTCTCCCAGCATCTTCACCTAGCAGAGGCCTCTCTGGACAGTTTCTGCAGCCCCTCTCCTCCACAAAGGACTCTGCCTGTGCAGACTCCCCTGCTGTGCTGGTTTTATCTTGTACTCAGCTTCACAGCATAAAAACCACTTTTGTTCCTGGGGCTCTTTGTCACCAGAGCCATTCACATATTCCTCTGGGTAAACAGCCTGCTGACAATTTGGCCTTCCAGGAATACTGAGCAATAATATGTTGCTTCTACCTAATAATTGCAGAGCACTTTGTAAGCATTAGTGAATCAGGCCTTACAGCTGCTGTTTTCCCCTTAGTTCTTATTAGCCTTAAGTGATGAAGTAGGCCCAGAGCTGTGCAGTAATTTAGCTGTAGGTCACACAGGAGGGGGTGAACTACGACTACTAATCAAACCTGGGATTGCTGAGCATCAGCCTGAGAAGCAGTGCCATGCTGCATCCCAAACAATTCTTTGAAATGGCTGTGACATTTCTCTTTTCTGACAGGTGATGTGTGCACCCAAAATGGGGGCACAGAATCATCCAGCTGCAGAAGTCCTGCATCCATCCTTGATGTTTTACACCTTTATGAGGACCCAAGGTCAAGTCAAGACAGTTTAAGTACACAGAACTCAGAACTTTTTCATGAAATTTGTCCGAAGTGATTGTGCCCATTTCTAAAAGACACAACCTCTATGGTCAAGGCAGATCAACTGTCCCTGGCTAACATTTGACAACTATTCTATCCAAATCTTGAGTGGAGTTTGCCAAACATTCAGCTGGAGGAAAGAATGAAATTATTCACTTAGTGCTCTCAGCTTTGGAAGTGTCAAACAGCTACCAGTGTTTGAAGAAGCTTTATTTCTGGGTAGTCCTGTCAGAAAGATTAACGAAGCAGTCTTTCATTTATTTCCTGTTTGCACCATGGTTTTGTAGAATTGAAAACCTCTGTAGAGTCTTCAGTTTTACTCCAGATGAAACCCCGAAAAAGCTCTTGTGAAACTGGAATTCAAGCAGATTGTTCCATTTCTCCTTGATGGATAAAAAAACCCCACAGATTTTAACAAAACATTCTTTCCATCCTTTCAATGTCATTTCTTGTTTACCCTGTTGACTATCTGTCCCCAAAAAAACCATCCAAACAGAGAGCACCTAAAATGTTACTGTTTTCCACCTCTGCCTACTAAGTAAATACTAGTTCTGGCAATTTCAGAGGTAATTTAATTATAAAAAATTCTTTAAATAGTCTTTTCACATGGGTAAGGCCAAGTTCATTACAGTAATACAATGAATAACTAGAAATGACAACTTGCTAAGTGGATGCAGATCTTAGAAGTCACACCAAGGATACTTAGAAATATCTATGTGCTCAAGAGATAGCAAAAACACAGATTATATGTGGAAACAGTGAAGCACTGGTGCAAAAGAGCCTCTGCTTCTTGAGCTGCTATTAGAGTCCATCTACAGACTCTTAGATTGTCCCAGTTGTGGCATTTCTCTGAAATAAGAGACTGTGGCCAGTGTTTTCTGGTCTCCAAAGGGGACCATGCTGAGCACACTCTGTTACTGGGGCTCAGCTGGTAAGTGTACCCTGCGAAAAATCACCTCAGCTGGATGTGTCTGTCTGCAGGCATGCACTGCCCACTTCAGCACAAATCCTTTGGGCATTCCTGTTCAGGAGATAACACAGGAGATGAGTGCTGCAGTGTTAGTCTTAGTCTCAGTCTTAGTCTGTACCTGTCTAGGAAGCTCTTTTGGGAGAAGAACTTGGGATGTACTTGCAGAAGGGATTTTTGATTCTGACGTTGCATATATGAACCTGGAAAAATCTATAAAAAATAATTTCAAAATCTGTGCCATCTGCCTATGCTTACACTGCTTATTGGGAGATGCTGCTGTTCCTGAACTGGACACGAGGCTAACATTTACATATAATATTAGAAATTAATCCCTGCTATGGCAGAAAGGCCTAAAAATTTCAGAACAGGCAAGCCTTGGTGTAACAGATTGAAAAATGAGCATCCTAGGATGTAAAGAATTTTCTTCTTTTGTTGGGGAATAATGGGACAGCTGCTTCAAACCCATATTTAGGGCAATGCAATTATTTTTTAGCAAGAGATTTGAAATCTTCAAATATAAAATGAAATAGCCAGCAGAAAAATCCACACACCAGGATTCAGAAACAGGAATCCAAAGGTCATTTTGGGACATTAATTCTAGTTTTCTGTCAACACATTCAACATACTACAAAAGAAAAAGCAAACAAAGGCTGGGCAAGCAAACTAATTTTAAAAAGTTGTATTGGATGTGAGTTGGCAACGTCATGGCAGGGAGAAACCCTCTGTCTGTCCGATAGCATGCTGCCATCCCACTGCAAATGCAAGCTTACTCTGTACTACTCACTATGTCCCACATGAGGAGAAATTTAAATTGACTCTCTCCCAATCCAAATTGCAATCCGTAGGGGAGCATTTTGGGAATGAGAATCTGGAAGCTGTGAAATAAAACAGATTATTCTGTTCTGTGTCTAGTTGACCCTTCTGGGACAAAAAAAGTGTGAGAACAAGGACCAGGCTTGAATTCCTACTGCTGCCAAGAAGAAAATGATCTCTCTTTTTCAGGCCCGTGCGGTGCTACAGGTGCAGGCAGGATGAAGGTTAAGTCCTTGACAATGAGTAGGCTGACCCTGCTTCATTTCAGAGTTTAATATGGAGCTCCAGATCCAGCTGTGACTGCACCAGTTGCTATTGTTAACATTTCTTTTCAAACCTGGCTCATTAAAAATAAAAATAATACTAATGAATCACTGAACTTTTGTGGCAATTGGTTATCATTTGACTGGAAATTGCCACCTACTGTTTACCTTAACTAAAGTCCATGAAACAATCCGCCCATCCGAGGAGACAGAGAAGAAGTTGGAATTGTTGTCCATGTCATCCTTCTGCCACTTGACCTTGAAACAAGAAGAGACAAGAAGACAGTCCCAGTCACCACAGAGCATTTGGCATTAGCAGGACAGAGTCCCAAGGTCTCAGCAAGGTCTTCCAAGATCTTTCTAAAGAGCAGCTGGTTTGAACCCCAGAGGCTTGATGGTGTGAACACTTATCTCCACCAGCAGTTTTAGAACTGTCCCAAGCACTCCGTCACTTTCCTGCAGGATGCTCCAGCAAGGTAGTAAAGCTCTTCACCTGGAAACTCTGCACCTACCCATGTCATCAAGGACAGGCCTTGTGACATGTCTGAACTGCGCACCAGACCTCTACACTGTGGCACCACACCATCCCAGAGATCCCTAAGACATTTCCAAACACCACCGGTGGTGCCACACAGAGGTCCCTAAGCATTAGCCCTGCCTTTCACATTTGACTAATTATACTACTCCAAGTGCAGTGCCATATGGCTACCCTTCAGCCAGACAACCTCAAATTAGCTTTCTGCTTCTATGCGGGGTGCAGGCAAGACCTTGCAAGCAACACGTGACACGGGTCCCTGGGACACTTCTGTTTCAGGGAGATGAAAACTTCTCCATTAAAATTGAAATCCTCCCTACACCTTCAGAGCATCTGTCTGCCAGGTAAGGAGATTTGCCTTTTGACTGTGACAGCTCAGCAGGAGAGATTAGAACTCAGATAAATGGCTTACAGTTTAGAAGAGACATTTCAGTTAGACCAAAAGCATTAAGAACACTCGATTTTCAGATCTGGGAATTCAATCAGACTGAAGAGAAAAGAATGACTTGTCACTGGGTCTGTCAGCACACACTCCTGTTGGCATCTGTCAGATCAGGATGGGGACAAGCACTTTTAGAAGGTTCTGAGAAGCTTTTCAAAGGTATATCTGTTCCTGTCCAAGCAGTGGAGCAGATAAAGTTTCCTAAACATCATCCTATAAACATGATAAATGGGTTTGATCACCCCAGATCTTACCAAGTACTCTATCCATAACCACTTATGTAACTCGTACCTAGTCCAGAAAACAAACAGAGTTCTAGATATTTTAATTACACAGACTGGGTATTCTTGTGACAGGACCTTGGGAAAAACTGTTAATTCTCTTTTGTAAAATTGTTTATACTGTGAAGTTCTGTGGAGCATGAAAATTAAGCAAGAGACTCTGCAAAGAGTAGTTAACCCTCCACTGAACATGTTTTCTTTCTTTTCTGGGGAAGAAAAAATAGAACGTAAAGGGAATCCATCTGAGAATACCTCAAAATGCCAGCTTCATACCTATAAGATACAGCTGAAGAGCCTTGAGTGGCATATACATTTGAATATCCCTGCACAGGTGAAATTGTAAGTCTCTATGCGGAACTACTTTTGCTATCTGGAATTAAAGGAATGGCATAATTCAATATAACCCAGAATAAAATGATTTATGATTACAAAGCATGTTCAATAGGACAGTGATGGCCAAGGCTGACCCATTGTAGACAAAATATGCTGGGTATATCTATTCCAAGAACATATCCCTGTGATCATGAGCTACTGCTGACAGTGATAGTCACCAGCAGCTGCTTCAGATGAAGGAGCTGGTATAGTGAGGAGTTCTAATTCAAGGTGAGAAATGCAGAGCTCAGGGACACTGGCTGCAAAAACATGTCCAATATGCCTCATGCTGGGCACAGAAAAAGGGTAATATTTTGAATCAAAGAATTTTTTAAATGTCACTCTAAAATGGTCTGACAGTAAGCTATTTTTGTGTGTATGTCCAACACAGTTCTATAACTCATATCCTTTCTCTCCAGCTTGCTTTGACAAATATTTGGTAAAAACTTTGCAGACCAGCAGACCAGTGGGAAATACATGGATGAAGGTTCAGCAACTGTAGTCTGTGCAGACACAACTTCTGAGACCTGATGTTTACACTAACACAGAGTGCTGCAAGAACCTCACCTGGAGGTGACCAGACAGCGTAAGAGCTATCATGAGCTCATGGGGAATTTTCTCAATCTAATTCCTTTCAGCATTCCCAAAGCAAAGAGCTTTACCACAGGATTTGCCCACTCCGAATACCCTGTCTCTGAAGGAGATTTATTCAAGTTTTCTACTCTTAGTTAGGTGTCACAGCTCTTCATCCATTACATGGATACATGGGGTCACCAGCCCCAAAAATCAAGTAGGCTGATTTGCTTGGGATACTCTCTCTCCTGTATTCAAGGAGTCAACAGTATGTTTAGTTAGGTACATTTTGTAGACAGCTTGAAAAACAGCCTGTCTCAGACACCAGGCTCTGCCCTCAGATGACTACTAGCAGCTCTCAGTGATGGTAGCTTGAATTTCAGAAAACAGAAATTGGCACTTAATACTTTCAATTTTCCTTCAACACCTCTGACACCTTAATCATGTTTGTGATCTTTTTCCTCCTGATCTCTGAATCCCATAAATGCTTATTAGAGTAATTAGCCCTCATGATACTGCAATCAAATCAGGCATCTGCTCAGAACTGGCCTTTTCTCTGCTCCCAGAGGCGTGTCAACACGGCACAACCTCCTGTTGCTAGCAGTATCCGTGCTGTGAGGGGTGGAGCATTTGAGGAGAGAATCAAGTAACTGTCTGCACAGTGGCAAGAAGTTAATTTTTCCCCTGAAGCATGTGATAATCAGCCAAGGATTTTGGCTGTAGGAAACTATTTGGAGCAAAAGTTCAATTATGATACAGAGTAAAGAAGCACACGAGAAAGAAAAGTGTGTGTAAACAGCAGACGGGAGACAAGCAAACAAAAAGCAGCAAGCATTTTCTGTCCCTGATCATGATGAGAACTGTAACAAAAGCAAGCCATTTTTTCAATTATCTTTAACCTGACTATTTTTGCAGTGCAAAATGTGTGAAACTCATTGCTGTAAGAACAACATACCACTTTTTCTTTCAATTTCTTAAAGGTCGATTATTTATAAAGAAGTTAAGACTATTCAAAACCTTAATATACAGAAATATAAATATTAAGACCTCATGTTCATTACTATGTACAGCAGGTTAGCAGGGTGATAATCCATTCATTTCTAGCAAGAGAATACTATCATTTTTATATGTGGCAGCTGGTAATGGCTCCTGTCCAGCAAAAGATTAGACAATTTATCCAATCTGTTTCGAAAACATCCATGTTTCTGATGGAATTCCTATGAAATAAATAATGCTTGATCTGTTTTCACGAGACACAGGCTGTTAGTCACTTGCACTGACACAATACAATTGGTCAAAAATCACCCTGGCCAGGAGCACGGAGTGTGGTGCAGGCCCAGTTACTGCAAACACAGATCTGGCTAGCCCTTGGCTTGCCAAAACTCAGCTATGGGGTGCCGCTTGCAACACACTCTTATTGACTGATGAGCAATTCCTTCCCTTTATTTCCCTATAATTATCCTTCAAGGAGTCCTTTGCCAGCATTGCAGTACCACAGCCCTGCTGATATCTGTCCTAAGTGAAATAAGGCAGATTTTTTGTCATTCAGGTCCTGAAAAAAATGAAAAAAAATCTGTCCCAGCTAGAGAAGAGGAAAGACAAGGGCGTTATCAAATTCCGCTCTCCCTTCCTCTCCCTCCCCTCCCCCACTGGTTCAGCCTTACATGAACTGGCCAAGTAAGACATTCAGATGACTTTGGCATGCAAACATCTCCCTGGGCTGCTGAGGAAAGTTCATGCTATTTGACCTGTGGACAAATTTCTTCCAGTGTCAGCCTGGCTATCAGTACACTCCTAGGCAAAGCCATCACGGCAATGCAGGGTCTGGAGAGATTCCAAAAGCATACGTATTTGTTGGGAAAGATGAAGTAGAAACACCTTGAAAATATGATGGTTTAGATTCTGGGAGGATGAGATCAACAGGCGAGATAGAAATGAAAGCAAGCTTTGAGATTTAGGGTGTGGGGTACAGGGCCATCAGCTAGTGAATAATGGTGTGCCAAGCTGAGGGCCAGCTCCCTTGATTAAACAATACCCTTCTGCTTGCCTTAGGTTATGGGACAGTTCTATTGGCTGTAGGTAAATGTTGTGAGATTGGTATCTTGTATTAGATTGGTTGGTCCAACACAGACTATTCAACTTGGAAAGACATTTATTGTACAGTATTCAGAGTCTGCTTGCTCTTCCCAACCCTGCCCCGCCCCCCTCCCTGCTCTTTTGCCCTCCTCTCTTTACTCTCTCTTCCCCCTCTTTTCCCCCACTCTTTTTCCTGCTCTCCTGGCCTGCTTTAGCTGTGCCTAGCAGCTACAACCGGAGCCCTCACAATAAAACACATGCCACTACAGTTGCTTTACTTATAAAGATACTTTGTCACCGACTGCCACACAGAGAAGCCTTACACCTATTCTCTTCTGAGGTGAAATCAGACACTCCCCTGCCACAGGTGACAATTCACATAGCTTGGTCTCACAAGTCTCCAATGACAGGTCCTCAACAACCTCCCTGTAGATACCCCTGTGCTTAATTGCCCTTGTACTGAAGATTTCCTTTACCAAGAGTCAAGCCAATTACTCTTTAACATTTCCCCAGCAGATGCAAAGAACAACAGTTTATTCCCCTTATTGTAACAGTCTTCAAAAGGGCAAGGAAAGTTTGTGCCATGTTCCTTTCTCTTTTTCCCTCTCTCCAACTCAAATCAATTGCCTCAACTTGTCTGTTGCTTCCAAGTCCTGTCTTCAGATACCAAGCCTTCACCACTCCTGTTCTTCTTCTTCAGCCTGGCTCTACAGCTGCAAATATAAGGTACTAGACTACCCTGAGGCATGAGTTACAACCTCCTCTCTCTTACATTCCTGCTAATTAATTAGAATAACACATATCTTTGTATAATAGTATTGCATTGCTGATCACTGGTGATCTGCTATGCTGCCCCTTGGGCACCCTGCTGCCTAACTAGCCATCTCTTATTCATATCTGTGCATTTAATTTCCCCTCTCTAAATGCAGCATTTGCTCTTGTTTTTATTGAATTTCATCACATTGATTTTGGGCCTTTCTTCCAATTTATCAAGATAATTTTGAACATAATCATGTCCTGCAAAGTGGCTTGTCCTCCCAGGGGGGCTTCCCTATTCTGTAATTTGAGTTGTTAATGAAAGTATTGATCAAAAAAAGACCAGAAGTGACAGCTGGAGAGTTTCACTTGAAGCACCTTCAGAGCCTGACAGTGAGCTGAGCTCTTTAAGCACACTGCCTGAGCCACCTGAGCAGCCTCTTTATGGCAGTTTTATCTAATTCGTATTTCTCTGCCTTGGTTATTCATATGTCACTGTGTAAGCCTGGATCAAAAGCTTTAGTCAAGCCAAGATGGATTGAGATAACCTTGATTGCCTCTCCCTTATTCATGAGGCCCATTTCTCCGGAAAAAAAGGAAAAGAAATTATACTGGCTTGATAATCTGTTCTGGACAAATCCATGTCAGCTTCTCTGAATCACCTTATTAGCTAGACATTTAACAGTAGCGTTGCCATTTATTCAAGTGCTTTTCCAGTCTTTGAAACTGATCTGACTGATCAGTAATTCCCTGGGTCCAATCCTATAATTTTCCTCCAGACACTTTTCCACTCCTTGAGGCCCTTTGAGATCTTTCCTCTTTCCCCTGGCCATTCTTGTGATACAGGCCAGTGTGCAGCCTGAGGCACTGCTGTGCTATTACCCACACTCTTTGACCCCCTATGGCTGGCTTTGCATGCCTCTAGCTGGGTGAATTGTCCAGACACTGTTTTCTGGGCTCTGGTACTCTGTCTGCACCACTTCCTCTCCTCCATTTAAGGACAGGCCCTTTGGAGAAAGAACCTGCAGATGCCTTTTTGCTAGATATAGGCTCTACACCATAACTAAAAAGTGTGTGGGGATTGATGACAGTAGACTATCATATTTCAGTCTGCCCATGTCACAGGTACATGAATGAGTGTGAGTCCATAGGTGACAGCAGAGTGGTGTTTCCCCTCATCCATGCCACAGAGTATATCCCAATCCTGCCTTTGAGTCAAGGTACTTACTCAGCTCGGATACTGTAAATGGGCTTGCACATAAACCCCAGGCTCTGCCTAAAATGCAGGACAGATGTAGCCCAAAAACTCTCTGAAATGCACATAATGGCCCAAAATTGGTCTCGTCATTTCTTTAAGTATGCCAGAATATGTTTAATCTGATCTTCTTGATGAGCAAGAATTTATCTAAATATTCTTTAAGATGCTCTTTCCTTATTCTGACCTGTGCTTTTATCCTCTTGTTACATTAAGCAGACAATCTCAGACACTCACTGTAAGATTGTAAGCAGCAAATATTTCATTCTTATTCATACCACTTAGTAGTAGCTGAAAGCTTGCTTTAGTAATAAGTCTATATCTTTATTCATTTAACTACTTACATGCTTCCCAAATATTTCCCAACCCTTTCCCTTTTATGACCCAGGATAACCACAGCTCACTTAACACATTCACTTCTTTTTCATTAATTTATGTTTGTGCTTTCCCCTAATACTCAGCTTTAGACATGTCTTTGTTTCTGTGCCTCAAGCATTTCTTTGTAAGTCACTGTTGAGCTGTAGATGTAGCTGTACAGGCCCCTCTCAGAGACTCTGCCATTCTGCCGTCTCCTTAGCTGAAGAGAGCCACACAACTCTTCAGCTAAGAAGTCCACGTGTCCACCACAGAAGCACAAGTGCTTCCCAGTCCTACTGTGCTCTCCCAGCTACCCTCTTTTGCCCATACCTTGGTCACACAAGATAAACATGGAATTCAAACCTTTCTCCTTACATTCACACTGGCTAAAGACTTTTATTCCACTCTTCCCCCTGGCAAATGTCCGCTTCTTGAGCAAGGGAATCAGCCTCAGTTTTCTCTGGCTGTGCTGGACCAAGCACAGACAAAAATCTGCTGTCCAAACCACATTTCCTGTGTCAGTATGCATAAGCCCGGGCCAAAGCAAAATGCCAAAAGAGCTCTGGGGCTCTCTCAAGGTGGACAAGCTGAACATGTGCTGTGACTTAGCAAGAGCACAAACTCTCATGGATGCAGTTTGGCTGTATCTGTTGCGCAATGGCCCAGCTCACTAGCTGGCAGATGAACACCATGAGCATTCTCGCAGAGATAGAGTAAGACAGACCAAACTCCAACTGGGAACACCCATCAAAACCTGAGCACACTAGTCCAGCTGTGGGCACCTTTGATCTGTACAGTGGACACTTTCTCCATTTCACAGTTAGCCTGCCTTTTGGTCTGCCTCAGCATCATGCTGACGACTCATGCTGAAGTGCTGATCTACAATACATTGCTCCACAGGTCACATCCTCTGAAGCCAGTTTGATTTCCCCTGTGCTCTGAAGCAAATACTCTCCTGGACTACCTTACAGCAGTCTCTGATTTGAACTAAGAAGCAGTTATATTTCTTCACTCTGTCACCCTCAAATGTGTTTCTTATTGCTTCCTGACAGCAACTTTCAGCAAAACAGCATCCAGAAACATCAAGTCATTATCAGCAGAGAAGAAATCTTTCACTTTCTTTTCCTGTCAATGACAAATAACATTTTTTTTGTTTATTCTCCTCTCTGGGTCACTTATCTATGCTGTTTTCCAAGGGATTTGCTGGTGTGAAAGTCTGCTTCTACACTCAGCTTATCCAGAGTCCACTGACTTTTTGTTTTGCTGGAGCAAATAGTTTGTCCCTCATTGCTGCTGAGATAAAGCATCTACAAAAAAGTTCCCAAATGTCCTCCATCAAGGACATTGCCAGCTATTCTGCATTTGTTGCTTATCACGCCTGACAAAATAAGTGGGCCTTGACACCTTGCAGAGGATCCTCTGCCAGCTACCACAAGTGAAGCCAGGCCAGGCACCATCAGGAGGGTAAGCAAAATGCAAGGCTGGTCTCCTGCAATCAGTCACAAGAGAGACCCCAAAATTAAATACTCAGACATCTAGAAAGTACAGAGTACTCACAAGCAAAGTAACTCCAGCATCAGTTTTTATACATAAAGAGACAGAAGAGCAAGGTTGAGAGGTGAGAAACAGTGCAGTGTTTGGAGCCCCTCCCCAGTGCCAACTTGGATAGCAGTACAAGTTATCCTATGTGGAGGTGGGAGGAAGGAAGACAGAAAACTTCATTTCTGACCACGATTTTTTGAGATAAAAGCAAAAACTCAGCTTAGTCCTCACTGATGACTCATTTTGCAGTCATGAAGGTTTTAAAGGGCTGTGATAATTGAGTGCAGCCTGGTCAAAGGTCAAAGCAGCCCAGTCAGACTCTTTGGCTAAGTCTCTTCTTGGTGAAGAAAGAGCTCATGGGTCCTGTTTGCAGTCAGAGCATATGATACAATTGTGGAGAAGATTTAGCTGTGCTCTGGTTATCTGTAGGTGTGGACTTCCTGCCAAAGGTAAACGTGTACAGACAGGCAGGCAGGAACATTAGTATGCCCAGCTGGTCTTTCAGTGAGGGGCACCAGAAGCAAGGAATCACCAGTATGCCCATGCTGGAGCCAGCATGGCAGGGTAGAGTATAAAGGGCTCCCATCCTGTGATGCACCCAGAGCAAAAGAGATTGTTTTTGGCACTTTTTGCCATTCCTGTCTATTACCTGGGACACCAACAGCATCTCTGCTGTGGAATGTCTAGTAAGAATGCAAGATCTCATTTTTTTTTTTTTTTAAAGGGTATCTTGGTCAACAATGTTGTAGATGGTATTACTCCTTGATTTTTTTTTTCCTGAGAAACCCTGCTGTGAAAGCATAGTCCCTGTCTACATCTGCACCCCTGGGGTCTACAAAAATGCCAGCAATAAACACAGCCACAAGTTGTGAATCTAGCCACAACAAAAGAGGAGAAGCCATCCCAAAGATGAAGAACCAGGCCTGCCATATGGTGAGAGCTGGGCTGTCATTGTCACACTCTAGAGTCTTTGCACACCCAGGAACTTTTCGGTAAAAAGAGTCCATGAGTTGATGGACATCTCTCTACCACTGCCCGAGATACCTCCATGGGAGGATGTTGGAGACTCTTTTGAGGAAAAAATTACTTTTCAGGTGAGGAGGCTGATGCTTGCATAAGGGCAAAATCAGATATCCCAGAAAGCGTCATCTGAGCCTCTTCCTCCTAGAACCCATTTATTGTTTAAAGGAAGGCAAGTCCCACATTGAACTACATGTAAAACAGAAGCATTAAGGCTGTCCTTCTTTCAGTGACATATGAAATAAACTGTAACTAGAAATTTGACAAAACTAACTTTAAGGAGCACAGGCATATATATCTGACTCTGTAATGCCTGATGAAATTACATCTAGAGTACTTAAGGGAGCAATCTCTGGATTTCATAGCAATTAGCTATGAAAACTAGAAGAGAGGAGAGGTCCTTGGGGACAGGAACAGGGCAAAAATGCCCCCAGGAAACACAAACCAAACCTCTCTTGAAGGATAGGTTAAAGGACAGTGGATGAGACAGTCTAACGCTGAGCTTTGAGAGCTGGAACAAAGTATTTAGTCATCTGTACATATGTACAGGATAAGAAAATAAGAATCTGTGCATATGGTCTCCTCAAAGAAAGACCTTGTCAAAGAGAATTTATTTCCTTCTTTTTCATACAACCCTAACATGTCTAAGAGAAAGAGTATATTTGTTATCTTTAATTTTGTAAGGATTTTGGCATATTCTCTATGATGTCTTCAGGAGAAAGATAAGAAATTACTGTGAAGCGGAGGAATGCTTACAAATGAATTCCCAAAAGTTTAGACAGTGATTTCTTGATCAGATGGGAGAATATCTCTGGATGGTTTCCATGGGGGACTGTCCTTGTTTCTTTTAACTTTATTTAGCTTTATTCTTTTAACTTTGTCAAGCTACTTTTCTAGGTAGCCTCTCCAAGGCATCAGGTTCAGTTCTATACAATATTTTCATTAGACAGTTCATACTGAGCTGCAAAATAATCAGAACATTTGCAGATGATGCAGTTAAAGACACTGTCTTGGTTTGGAAAGACAGGTATATGTCAGGGAAATCTGGAGTTTCCCTTGGAATGGAGAATATAAAACCTCCTCCCTCCAAAATCATTACAATTTTGCAATTAGGAGCTTTCAGGCAAAAATATGGGGATAGGAGTAACAGTTCTTTACTAGGAATATTAAAAATACAAATGCAGTAATACAAAAAAAAAAAAAAAAAGCAAGCAAACAAACAAAGGACGTAGAAAACTCTGACAGAGTCAGGAATATGATCTGAAACCCTGTCAGCCAGGGTGTTGGAAGCAGCCCAAATAAATCCTCCTGAAGTGACAGATGTGGTTCTGTTGGAGTAGAGATGATCCTGTAGTGGCGGTGAGATGAGTCCGGTCTTCCTCTGAGAATCCAGTGGAAAAGAGGATGCTTGGTGTTCCTACAGCTCAGTTTTTATCTTGGTAGGAATGGCTGGCTCCTGCCACACTGGGTGAAGCATCTCACAATGAGATGATGTGTCATGTCACTGGTGAGCCTTAATGGCCCATTAACAGAAGATATCTCCCCCAGAGGGTGGACAGTGGTGGAAGAGATAAGAAACACTGCCCCACCTGGCTTTAAGAGCTGGCCTATTATCACAAGGCATCTGCCCTCCTCCCCCCTGGAATTAGAAGAGATAAAGGAAAAAAAAACCCAAAACTTCTCCTCTGATTTCAAGAGATGAAATAGAATAAAATCTTTTTGGTTACATAATCCAAGACAGACACTGAATTTCATAAGGACTCAAAGTTATCTTGAAAATTCAGAGATGTAATCTGAAAATAATAAGGTGAAATGTGATAAAGACAAGGGCAGACAGGAAGAAGAAAGCATTAAATATGTAGAAATTAGAGCATTTCTGGCTAAGTGACAGCAGTGCAGAAAAGCATCAGTGGCTGGTGAGGGAATCAGCAAAGCGATGCTGCTGGAGTGACACAGAAATACTTTCACATGTATTAAGAAGTGTGTACCATGTAAGACACAGAAGGCAATGACTCCTGTCTGTTAGTACTGGTGAAGACAGCTAGACTGCCCAGTCTCATTTTGAAGAAAACACTTCAAGAATGATAACGCAACATCTGTGAAGTTGTGATGGGAAGAAGAGGACACTCTAAAGGGCCTCTGCCATTTCTCATTTCTGTGGTTCACAGTTTCCCAGTTCCAGAAAGGAAGGTTCAGTTTCATTTTAAATTCAGTCTCACCTCTCACATGTTTACTGTGTGTCATGTTCAATCACATTGTGACTGCTTTGTTCACTGCAATACATGAGACTGCTTTGTATAGCAAACAAGTCTTTTGAGTGTGAGTAAAGGCTGATGGGGAGAGATAAATGAAAATTACATGTTACTTTAAAATAAATCCATTGAAAAATGTTCCTATCTTAAAATCTGGGTTTTCTTTTAAATGCAAATGTTTCAGCTATGACGGGAATCTGCAGATAAGGGAGCTGCTAAGTAAAGGAGGGCTCTCAGTGCTGTTCAGTCTTTTGTAGAAAAATTTATTGATATTTTACCATTAAATCATGCAACAAGGCAGAGTGGATCAGTTCAATTTGCTTAGGAAGTAAATCTGCTTCCATTCCAGGCATTATGCTTCTGCTTCCAGTCAGAAACTACTGAAGAAGGAAGGTCTGTAAGGAGTAACTCCTTCTAAGGTGAGTCAGTAATATTTAAATATTTGGCTGTAGTGTTTGCCTTAGAGAGCAAATGGTTTAGACATCTGATGACTATCAAAGTGTTCAAAGATCCCAATGTCTCTCAGTCAGTCTGGGCTTCCTGCATTTCTCTTACATCTTTAATGAGCAGCTCCAACCTAAAGGACTCCCTGCCATTCTATCGGTAGCAGAGGCAGGGTTTTATTCAAATGTCTCCTTACTTTATCCACTGTATGTTTGTGATGGTGCACATGGCAGTTAGGAGAGTCAGGGTGGCTGACAGGCTTGGTAACAGTAAATAGTCAGATCAAATAAACAAAGTCAGGTGCTTCATCTACAAGAAATCAGGTAGCAACCCAGGCAGCCAGCTTGGCAGGATCTTATTCCACCAAGAAAAAAGGCCCAAGGAAGACCTACGATAATGAAAAGCATCTCAAAATGTCCTGGAATAGAAGACACAGCCGAGCACTGCCTGAATGCTCCATGAGCAACCCACTTGCGTCATGGGCATGAGACTGGATTATGACTTTATTTATGGGTACCACCAAATACTGGGCCTATCTGGAATACAGCTGTTCTGGCTATGAGCAATACCAGGAACTTCCCATCTAATAATTTTGCAAATGATTTCTTTCCTTCTAGCAGCATATATCTACTTACAAGTTTTACTACAAGGATTCTCAGGGTTTTCTCCTCCAAAGTCCTTGAAAACTTCCTGATAGCTGAGAGAAAACAACTAGATGAGCTCAAACAGATGAAACACTTTAGGATAAACTCCCGTATCATATCTAATCCCATAAAAACTCCTCATTAAAAGAACACTGCTCTCCTATACCTAGATTAAGTGCCCTCCACCTTGATGGGATCTTCCTGGGATTCAGACAACCAGGCTCTATCTCATCAGCACAAGTGAACTCAAGGGTGCAAGGTCAGCCAACAGGACCAAAGAATTAGGCCTAATGCACCAGACCATCTACAAATCTGGGGTACAAAAAACAGGTAGCAAAACCTTTCCTACTACTAAAGAGCATATGTGGTGGTAGTGGGAGGGACTCAGCAGCAAGCAGAGAGCATGGACATAGAAGTGCCACTGAAGCAGGGCAAAGGCACAGCCTGAGGCTTGTTCATCACTCATGCTTCAGAGACTCAGATCTATCTGAAGGAAGCAGAGCTCAGTTATAAATAGCACTGGATAAGGCTGGCCCTACTTTCAGTTTATTCAAACTTCCTGTTGGGGTTTGGTTGCTCTGCTTCGTACAGTGTTTCACCAGGAACCTGTGTGCTTGCTCACCTCACAGTACTGCCCAGTGAATTCATTAGGCTGGCATATTAGCAGATGAGGAGGGAGGAACCAGATGTTAGACTGTCACCTGTTTGTCCTGTCAGTGATTGTGTTTCCATGTCAGACAGAGCATGCAGCTGAGCAATGCATGCCAAAGGCCAAAAAAGCTCAGGGGTATTTCACCAGTTGAAATTCACAGCTCTTGGCTTCAATTCTGACTGCACTCATGGTGCAAGATTCCCAATTTACAATAAACAAAATATGAAGTTTCCCACTCTGTGAGTAGGAAAAGCAGACACACAGGCCACTCAGGTTCACATCCAAACCCCCAAGCTGCCTGATGTTACATCAGAGACAGTGTGTGCAATATGCCTGACAGAAGGTTTCCATCACCACAGGATCCAGTGGACTTGCAGCAGTGATGGGGAGAGAGGAGAGACCCTCCTGGGGCCTGCTGGATGCTCAGAGCCCTGGACACCACGTCAAGCTGTGGCAGCTCACCGTGGCTCTTGGGGTGGGAGAAGAGTGGGGGTCATAGCCAGCCCCAGCTCCCTGTATCTCGCTATGTATCAATGTGACCTTCCCGTACTGTCTCTGCCCAACTTGCCACTAACTCTACCATTATCATTTTCTGACTTTTATTTCATCCTCTTAAGAGCAGCATTCTGTTGTTTCACAGGCTGTATAAGAGCCATTAAGACCCATCAGCATATTTATATATGCACCATAAAGCAGCAGAACAGAATTCAAAGATCCAAGCAATCAAACAAATGCATTACAACTTCTCTGATATTTTAAACCTCAGGCTAACATCTTCCAACATCCCAAGGCTTGAAGGGACTTTTAAATTTTGTAAGTGAAATTTTATCCATATATCAGCCCCAGTGCAACTAACTGGCAAAGACAGTTTCTTATGTATTGCTTGGAGATACCAGAAAAGAAATAATCAACCTGAAAACCCGCAGAAGGATGGTTTGGATCTTAAGTAAAAGGAAGAGGGTAAGAGGAGCATGAGAGAAGAATCTATTTAGCAAGGATCAGTGAGAGCAGAAGGCAGAAAATAAGTTCAGCATCTGAATGAAGTACAGAGGGAAATGCAGCATCAAAGCAAAAAGAGCTAATTTGTTAGACAAACATTACATGATCTTCAGTGGATACTTCGCTAGACAAATTCTAACCCGAAAGAATCTATGCCCAAGGCACAATTTAAAAATAACCACGAATAATTTCTGAATCTCCAGAAGACATGCTAGATACCATCTCAAAAAGTACAATGCCAAAGTTAAACTATCGGGGGTTTTGTTCATTATTGTCAAAGACATCTAGTAATAAGCATTTGGATGTTTACCTTTGCTAACCTATAGTGGCCTAGAAAGTGTCCAATAGTTTTGGACAAGGTACAAGCATGCCGCAAAAGATTTTATCTAGCATTTCTGCCACAGGATTATCTTACAATTTCTACCATGCATAATTGAGCCCAAAGCCTCCAGGTGAATTTTTGTGGCTCAGCACAGCCTTTCCAAAAAGTGGTAGCAGTTAACCAGGAGACAGGATTTCCTCCATTTAGGGCTGTGCCTGTAGACAGCTCTCGCAGCAACTGAGGACAACCACAAACTGATCAACCAGTGAACTGATCTTGACCTTGATTTGTACGGCAAGCATATGGCAACTCTTCCCAAGCACAGCCCTCCTTCTCCAGCTCTCTTCAGGAGAGGACAGGGATACAAATAATGCTTGTCACTCAGGTACTCAGTAGACAGGACAACTGCTGCTGCAACAGCCTGTTACTGGACACAGAATTCAGTGTGGGGAGTAGGACTGCAGCTAAGGACTGCTCCCACGAGGAAGCCTCTGACAGACTGAGATCTCTGGACCCCAAATGCATATTCATTGGTCCCTGGATGTTTCTCACTGTGCAGAATGAGTGAAGTATCCTTTTTGGTCTCTTTTACTTCTAGGATGTCAGAAGTTAATTTGACTTTTTGCCCTATTTGCACTGGGCCAAGTATGCAAGGCATGGCTGGTGGCACAAAAAAGTAGAAAGCTGAAGCTGAAGAGGAAGGTCCTCAGTGCAAACACTGCACTGACCCAGTATGAGAAACTGTAGTCTTGCATTACTGAAGAGGTTTTGTACTAAATGATCCTCACAATTAGTTTTCTGCTCTATTTTGGTTTCAGGTTACATTTTTCCCCCTTACTTGGTTCATATTCGTTGGCTTCAGGTCTCTGTTGCTTTCCTTTCTTCTCCATATTTCTGTTTCTCCTCTAGAGTTATCTCATACCAGTATCATCACAGAGCTGAATGAGATTTTTTTTCACTGAACTACCCTCAGTAAACACCTATTTTGTGCTTCTTAGTGAAGACAACAGAAGGGATGTTGAGGCTGCTCTGAGACAGCTGATTTTTATTCTGACCTTGATAGCAACCTTCTGTCTTATATTTTTCTTGTATTTCCTTTGCATCAAACAATTTGTGTGCCTGAAGCCAAAGGAACAAAGTATTATGTGAAGCACTAACACCTCAGAGGCAATGCAAGCAGCAAAATCTGTTTGTTTGACTGCAGATGACAGATTTTGGAGAATGCTCATCATCAGAAATAAAACAATGTGCTGGTGTGACAGCAGATTATGAACAAAATCCTTTTTTTTTTTTTCTCCTAAGTGCAGCAAATATGATCAGCTTCTCATAAAGACCTTTCTTTGTGGAGCTGTGTGCAGAAGCACAGAATGGGGTAAAGAACAGCAGGCTGTGCTTACTTTAAAGGGATTTTCATTTACTTCTATCAGCAAAACAAGACTTCTGTGAGTCTGGGGTGGCTTCACAAACTGCAAAAGTTCAGTGTAGATTTATTTAAGAAATTAGATTGGAACACAGGAAATAGATAAATAGAAGGGATCACACAATTATGGGGCACACTCCAAGGAAAATTTCAGGTGTGTTTTGTCAGGTTGATACTTGAGAAAGGACTTCAGCAAGTTCTGCTGGAAAACTATTCTACAAGCTGACACTCCTTTTAGTTTCCTTCGGCAGTTAGAGACTATTACCAACTTGCCTTGACTTCTTTGTCCAAACCATGAGCACCACATCTAACCTGTCTGGTGTTTGGTGAAGAATTAGCCTGCAGTGGCCAGCCCTTTCTCTTCCCATGCACGAATATAGAGCAGAAGATAATTCTCTCAGGATGCCACTGAAGCTCTATGGTATTAGCTCCTCAGGGAGGCCAGATCAGTAAATCAACACTGAACAAAGCTGTGTTTCTAACCAATGAGGTGTCCATAGCAATTCCAAACCACGCTGCCCACACAAGCATGCCTATGACAGCCTAGATTTGCTTGAAGCACAACCAAAAGAAATGTTTCATGTAGATCATGTAGATCATCATGTAGATTCAATGTAGATCCTAGGGTCAACACTCCGCAGTGGGAATTCCATCAGTAACTCTGATGGTGAGCAAGTAAAATAAAAAAAATATTTCCAACACTCTGCAGCAGTATCATCTCTGCACTAGTCTCAGCAGAAATAACATCCATTTGGCTTCATGAGAAAGTAAAATAAAAGCACACAGTGAAAACAAATCTGTCAAATAAGATGTGTTTTAGGAAGGAGATTGAACAACAGAAACAAATCCTGACATATAGCTTCAGTTATCAGTTCCTGGTTCTGAACTATTCCAGCTTCCAAATAGTTCAAACATAAACATTTGGTAAATCCCACTATAGAAAGCGAAGAGAAAAAGCACTCTTCTCAGCTATAAATAAGCCCTAATTGTCATCTTTTTAAAGAAAGGAGAAAGAAAAAAAAGCTAGAAAAAGGAGAAGCTCTATGCTGAGAGCTCCTTCCTAGCAAGGTGTCACTTATTCCCTGAGAACACAGCTCCTGTGCCTGCCAAAGTCTAGTGCAGTAGGTTCCACATCAGCCAACCTCATTAACCTCCAGAGCCAAGGCCTGGGACTGAGCCGTTGGCTCAGAAACATACACTCTTCAGGGACATGCTTTGTAGGCCTACTCAGAGATGATGGGAGTGTGAGGATGTTGCTGACTAATAGAGCATTACTTTGATTAAAGTGGAGTTTAGGTTAATGCCACATCGTTGTTTTTTTTTTTCCCAGCAGAACATGGCAGGTTTGATACAGTTTTACAGGAGGTGACTCCTTTTAAGCCAGTGTTTACATTCAGAGGTAGAGGCCTGAATTCACTGACCTGGGAGACCATTTCTATTTCTATGATCCTGTGACACCTGAGTTTTGGTGATATTAGCTACATTGCACTGCACTCATATCCATTCATATGTTTATGTACATGTTTATTTCTCTCTGTTTATTCCTCTCTGAGGATTTGGATCCTCACCAATTAGTAATAAACAATTAGAAATGTGTATTTTAAAACAGGCTGGAATTTTCCATTATTTAGAATGCAGTGGCACTTAATACATAGGAGATAATTGCTAAATTGATAAGAAACCATTGCTATTCTCTTTTAAAAAATAGGGAATGGTATCAGGCAGAACTCTTTCTTCGGTAACAGAAGTAGAAAATTTGCGTTATTTTATTTTGCTCTTAACAATGGGAACATTACATCAGCTTTGTTTTATACATACGTACTGAGATATTACTAAGTCACTGAAAATGAAACAGCACAAGAAAAGAGCTGTCAGTCTGCTTTACCCACTTCCCATTTTGTTTCCATTATGAAAGGGCTGCATTGTTTCAAAAGAAAAAAGCCAGGCAGTCCAGAGAACAAAGGCTCCTAATTGCTCAGGATAACATAGTTACTTTTCTACTTTGTTCACTTTTTCTACAAAAAAGGGGGTTTTTTTTGAGGTCTAGTATCTAGACAAAGACTGGGCCTCAGAATAGTGGAGTGGTGGTGAGGGAGAATAGGGGATCTTTCAGCTAAATATGAGAAATAATGCATCACTGTCTAGAATCATTTAATGCTGAATGAGCAATAATAATCCAACGTCTCAACCTAATATGTTTTTCATATTGAATGGAGTGAAAACCTTTTCTAAACCTTTTGGCTGATATTGATATCATACAGTTCAGATTTTTCCAACAGAGGTACAAGCTCTTCACATTGCTGTGAAGAATCACTTAACTATTAACTTTGCTTGCTAGTTTTGTAGCAAGTTAAAAATTCTAAAGTTTAGTAAAAATATTGGTACTTTAATCACAGAATCACAGAATGGTTTGGGTTGGAAACTGTGGGAACTGACATTAGGTCAGATTTTAGGCTTCAGGCACTGGCTGAAAGACAAGTGGGCAACCCTCTCATTCTGCTCTGGAAAAATCCTAAAGAGGAATCCAAACAATCCTTGGGAGGTGAAAAACAGTTAGCAGCTGGTGTTTACTGGCAAAGATGTTTACAAAGAGGTGTAGGTTCTAAATGACCAATCATATTCATTGTACTGAAGTACTGTATAAAAAGATGGTTTTGAAGAATAAAGACTGCTCTCCACTTGCTGTAAGCTGGGAGTCAGGTTGTTTATTATCATGCCGTCCTTAAAACAATAGCAACAGGAAACTTGGTTGGAAGTTCCTTGTCATAGACAGGGACACCTTCCACTAGACCAGGTTGCTCAGAGAAATTTTCTAATTGCCAAAGAAAACTAACAATTATAATTCTCAGTACTCAACCTGGGGAAATAAAGAAGCAGGAACTTCTTTACACATCTATCCACATCCATGGAGTAGTTTTTGTCCTTTTCAGAGCTATCTTCCTGGAGTGCCTAATGGTTTTTTTGACTTCTGAGCCCCACTGCTGCCAAGAGTTACACATAAATCTACCCCTAAAAACCCCTCACAGAATGCCTCCTCTGCTTTATGTACCTACCCTGGTCTGCAGGGAACAGGCTGCTAATAACATGCCTTCAGCATACAGTCCTTTCCAATATCATCTGGGGCCCAAGGAATCCAGGATTTTTATATCTCTAATGTGCAGTAACAGCTGTGAGTTCCCATAGCATGCTGCAGCAAGACCATGAAAACCTTCACATAGGACTTACTATTTGGCCAGGCTTTTTTACTGGAAGCCTAAATGGCTGTGGGAAAAGCTCAGAAGTTTTCTCTCCATGTGTGTGTGTGTGTGTCTCTCTGGGCTATTTTGTTAACCTGTTAGAAGAGCTATAAATATCTGCTAGAGGAAAAGCTTTGGACAGACAGGCAGGAAATATAAAATTCATGTCTTCTCTGAAATGTTACATTTGCACAAACTCTGTTTATAGTAAGCAGGGGTCTTGCTCTTGCTATATTCCACATTCATCTGCAGTCCCATCAGCTTCACTTGATTTCCTGTATTTTACTGGAAGATGCAATAACAAGGAGCCATGGCTAGGAGACAATCCATGTAAGGCATGTGCCAAAGTTCAAGGAACACTGGCATGTGACTGTATTAGTCAGCCTAAGTCAGGTGACAGCCATAGTCACCAGAGCAACACCTTTAGCCCAGGCTAGCAAACCAAACACACACCGCTGCACCTCAACAGGCTCATACAGACCATGTTGAAACATGTGCTGCCACACTTCTACTGCTAAGAACAAGACCAAAACCACATATGCCTTCCAGTGCTTCAATCTGAGCTCAGATTACATTGCAGACACAGCTAGTTAGCTTTATGTAGCAACATATTTACCCTGACCCTTCAAAGTACCACCCATCTGGTGGCTCTTTGTGACATATGTCAGAGTGGCAGTAGTTCAAGTACATTACCTGCACATCACAGTTCTGAAATCACTGGAGTACCTAAAGGTCAACTAGAAGTCAACTACAAGGCAGTATGTCTTGAATCCTGCCGGCAGCCAGTTCCACAGGTAGCTGCCCCTGGACTTACTGTGCCCAACAGAGCTCTCTTTTATGTTGATATACTTGTTTTACTTGTTTTTATGCACTGCTCATCACTTGCTGTCCTGTGATTTTTCTGTTTGGAACACAGTGTTGCATGCTGGCACATACAGAGGATACCAGTTCTTCTTCAAATAGAAGTCAATAATAATAATGAAAACTAAAGAGAAATAATTGTTTACAGCAAACTTTTGCTCACATGTATAGTATCTGCTGAGGACCAAGGACTCATGCAGTTGCTTTGTCTTTATGCATATTTCAAAATTAGCTTGAAATACAATTTAATCAATCGCATGTACTAAAACAGCGCTTTTCCCCACACGTAACTTTTCCTGCTGTGCCCAAGCTCTGTGCAGTTCAAAGCCCTGTCACAGGAAAGGAAAAGCCACACTCCTTACCTGCCACACTGGCTCTGTGTGTTTTCCTGACTTGGCACTACTCTTGTAACTGGGCTGGGAGCTTGGCTTCTTCAGATTGTAGATGGCCACGTTGCCGTCATAGAAGCCCACTGCCAGGAGGTGGGGATGGTCACTGTGGAAGTCCAGGCACATGACACCACTTCCACTACTGAAGGAGTACTCTGGGAAGGAGGGGTTCTTCAGGGTGTAGACCAGGAGCATGCCCTGGCCCTGCTTCATGAAGTCATCTAAACAAGGAGATGTCAGGTCAGTTTCCAGCTACTGAAACATAGAAACAGACAGCTTCCACCTATGCCTGAAACCTACTTGAACACAAAGTTACCAGTCACAGGACCAAATGGTCACATTGGTATGCCTACATCCTTTCCACCATTGATATGCCACCTCTAGGACATAGGCACAATGTACTTATGCGAAAAACTACTGTTTTGTTGTGCTTTTTTTCCAAGGAGAAAGAGCTGGGAAGACTTGGAGGAGAAGTGTGGAGGAAAGAAAGAATTTTGTGGACACTTCTTTCCTTGGGCTAGGATTACATTTCTTTCTGTGGGCTAGGACTTCACTACACTGCAGACATACAGGCTGGACCAAGGATAGCACCATTTCCATTTCTGTATTGGCAATATTTATTATTTCAGTCTTCACTACTTTTTCAAAGAAAAACATTTCATTAACATATCTGTAAAGCATTATATCAATTGCTGTTACTCATAACTGGATAATGTAAAAGTCACTATAGCTTTATTTTCTATTTATGTCCAACATTTCCCTGCTCGGCACAGAAGCTCTTTTTTTTTGCCAAGACTTTTCAATTCTTTTTTTCTATTTACATTCACCTTTTCTTTGTGCTGCCTGAAATTAGCTCTCCCTTTTCTCAGTAGGACCATCTTTCTTTTGTGTTTTTTTCTTATCATGTCTTGACTGTCTCCGCAATCCTTAGGGTATTTCGATCATGTAAAAAAACAATTTCCAAATTCTATGAAAGGGAAAAAAAAGCTGTTGATGTAGATAAGCTCTCCCAAAACAAAGAAGGAACTTTGTTAATCTGTGAAAAGTGCTGCCTCTGAGAGTATCCTAGCTATCCAGAGCTTCTTATTACTACCAATGCCCTCAGGCACACAGTATATGGGAAATAAATTTACTGCTTTCTGTGCTTCAAGTACTCACTACACATTCTGTTTCCAGAACAGTCCTCCTCTTTTAAAAGTGTTTCTTACCCTTCTTCACATTTTGTCCAACCTGCAGGATCAGGTCTTAGTAAATGTGTACTCCAGTGATAACACTAACTTTAGAGAACTCTGCTTAGCAGTAAACTGATTCCAAGTCAGCATGCAGGTACAGACATTGTGTACTCCATGTTTAACAGGACCACATAAAAGCATTCAAAAAAACAGTAAAGAAACACACATTAACAAAACTATTATTGCTGCTTTGTACTAGATTATCAAAATAGAATATTTTCACAGATCTCTCTGTACTGGGGACAGATGAGGAAAATAGCTTATTAATTTTGAAGAAAGGTGAGATTCCAAACCTGGCATTACTTCAAACATGTCTGACCCCATAAAATATTTCTAACTACTTTTTTTTTCTTTTTTTTTTTCTTTTCTTTTTTATGAAGGGGAGTGTTATTCTTAGAATTCTTGCTGAAAAGGAAGTGAACTTATTTTCTCCATCAGAGACTTTCCAGTTCTCTTAATTCACAGAAATGTCTTTGCTTTTAGCCAAGTTCTGTCATTAAACTGATATTTTGTTGAGGTCCATTCATGATAAGGATGAATCTGTGCTCTTCTCAGAAGCAAAAGCACTTGGGAAGGCTGTGGAAATGACCACCAGGAGTGACTCAGAGCAGAATTAAGTCAAATTGGTTGGATAGCTTTTGAATTCAACCTATTTCATGCTCTTTTTTCTCTTGGAGTGTGCTGACCAGCCAGGAGTATTCCCAAAAGGTCTGTAGTGCACAATAATTTTCTGTCTGTTAGCACTGTCCTGAGGACCCTCAGAGAGCTGCCCCTATGTTCCTTGCACAGACAGCAGAGGAGACACCTCTGCAGGGGGTGATTCAGCCAGAGATCTAAGTTTTGAAAGTGGTTCTCTTCCCAGTGATCTGACAGGAACAGAGTCTATGCACATTCCTCGGTTAGAGGTGATAGAGTGGGCCCTCATCAGGTGAAATTGCTCAGCAGCTTCAGTGAGTCGATCTGAGGCTTAGTCTGGCAGGAGAAAAGCAAAGCCTTGGGAAGAAGCTCTGGCAGAGTGAAATGTAGTGTCTGATTTGCAGATTATGACACCTTGTCTTGGTTTGAAAGACAGGTATCTGCTAGCGAGGGGCAGGACCTCCCTAGAGATGGAGAATTCAAATCCTCTCCCTCCAAATTATCATAATTTAGAATATAAAAGGAGCTTTCAGGCAGAAGTATGGGAATAGGAATAACAAACAGTTCTTTACTGCTATATATGACAAAGCAAACAAGCAACAACTACAGCATTAATAATAAAGAGAACCAGGAACCTCGAGGGCTTTCTTTCACAAAGCCCGGGGCAGTTTGATCTCAGTGCCCCTGCAGGACTCCGAGAGGTCAAGCTGGAACAGTGGAAAGTCCCAGGCTGGTGGATGAGACGAGGAGCTCCGGCAGGGATGTCCTGGCAGGGATGTTCCAGCAGGGCAGGGCAGTGCGGGGCCACAGAGGAGCAGAAAAGCCTCAAAGCAGCGCCGAGGAAGCGGCAGGACAGGGCCGGCCCGGCAGGGCAGGAGGAGGCCAGCTCAGGGTTCCTGGGCACACGAGCAGGTGACGGTAGATTTCCCAGGAAGGGATGGAGTGATGACAGTGAACTCTTCCTGCAGCAAGCAGCGGCTCCACCGTCCTCTCCAATACCGAGAGCAAGAGAGCAAAACTGCCCCAAAACTCGAATTAACACCCCCTTGCGAGAGACAACTCCCAGAGACCCAAAAACAAAGGGTGTAGCCCAGAGCTACCCTCTCCTTTGGCCACTTCTTTGCTTTGGCCAAGCACTCACAAGTACCCAGTAGTTAGTCTTCTAGCAACTTATGGGGAAAAAGCATTATAAGTAAAAAAGAAACAAATCTAACCCCCAACACACCCTAATGCAGGTCTGTGTATGGCTGGCTGTGAGCTTAGAGTCCCAGCTCCAGCTCATCATTACCAGCAGCACCTTAAAGCAGAGTTTACTTTGAGTGCTGATTTACTCTCTAGGCTTCACTGGCAGTGGCCACTATGAAATGTTAAACCCACCTTTATCCAAGAGCTAAATCGTACTCATATTGTCTCCTTTATGTTATCAAATGTCAGGAATGTGAGTTAAATCACAGATGTGTGAATATCACATATAAGACTGATTAATATGACTGATAAAGTACAGCCTATTCTTGATGAAAGGTAATGTGATGAGAATAACCCACAATTAACACAGAAGCGTGACATATAAACCCCAGTAAAACACTAACCTGCTGAGCACAGGAATAAAAATCTATTTCAATATAGGATGAATCCTCATCCAGAGTACTAACCTGTGACATACCAACATATTCTTTAATGAATGATTTTTTAAAAGGGCTTATTTCATTAGTGATATTCAGTGTTCCAGAATGGCAAGCACAGCACATACTCACAACAGCACATCTGTGCTATAGTTTTGAAGAGCAGCATTTTCAAGAGAAAGGTTTTTGGTTTTCAGTAAAAACGAGCAGAGGACTGCACTTTGCCCCAAAACACTGGGCAGACAGATTCTCAGGCTGCAGGGTGAATCAGTGCAAGAAGATCACAGAGCACAGCCAAGCAGAAGGTGCAGGCCCAAGATCTGACAATGCTGAACCACTGTTAGAAATGAAAGCAGAGACTTCAGACCTGAGATGGCTGCTCTGCATCTCATGGATGCACCAGTACAGACTGGAAGAAAAGAGAATATCTTCCCTATGTCAACCCATGAAGTGCAAACCAGCAAGTTGTGGGAGGAGGTTGGGGGTGGGGGAGGTGGTCGGCATTGTGAGATACAAGGGCTGAAGATATTAGAGATATGGGACAGTTTTTCTGATAATCAGTACCAGCAGGACTTGTTCTTTACAAGAAGACACAAGGCAGCACAGCAAGAAGAAGAGAGTGAACAGACTTTTGATGCCATGAGGATCCCTCAGTGTTCACCTGAGCAGAGGCTAAATTTTAGACCCTGACATGTAACAAGTGTATGTAGGAAGACAAGTTTTGCTAAGGGAAGATGCAGATAGCATGATTACTGGTTTCAACATGGAGAACTGAGCCTGTAAGCATCACATGCAAACAGAAATAGGTTTCAATCCAACTTTATGTCTAAAATACTCCTCTGCATATGCCTTTAAATGTGGACAGATTCACCCCAAATCCTTTTCAGAAAAAGTGGTAGAAAAGAGCCCCAGAATATCACTGTGATATCCAAAAGGTTTAGGCAAAGTAATAATCAGATGAAGCATCTGAATCTTTGGTTCTGAACCTTACTAACTGCCTGTTTTAACAGATTTTTAATTTATATTACTTCTTAGCTGAATTTAAAAGAATCAGCAAATGTCCAATATCAGATCAAAGTCTTGTGTTTGCTGGACAGATTTGAAAAAAAAATATTTGTATCTTTCTCTCTTTATTCATGAACAAAGCCATGAGACATAGATGGTTTTCTTCCTTATCCTCCAAAATGCTTAGTGGCTGAACCATTATGCTCAAAGCAACAGCATCTTCAAGGTAGAAAGCACAATGCTTACGGTAATCCTGCAGCCACAAAAAGCTCAGGATGGGGACCCTCCACAGAGTAAAAGTCAGTATTTTTACTACACAAGGAGCTAGTGCTACAGTTTCTTGTGTGACAAATTACTTTCTCTGTGGAGGATTTAAAACCCAAAACACTGCAGCCTTGTATCTTAGATCCTGTGATCTTGATTGCTTTCTAGAAATCAAGTCTGCACGTAGTCTCACTGACATGGCTTGGACCAAGGTATCATCACGCCAAAAAGAACTACTGGTGACTAAAATCTGTCCTGTGTCCTCTAAGAGCCCATCTGGAAAAATAAAAAACAAAAAGAAAAAGGAAAAGAAAAAAAGAAAAAAAAAAGAAAAAAAGAAAAAAAGAAAGTAAAAAGAAGGCAAAACGAAGTACAGTTATCAACCACTGATTTTTTTTCTGAGCATCACAGCTACACAAGCACCTCTGCTGTCTCAGATACACTCATATTTTGATGAGCTGGCTGGCTGTGGTTTTATTCTTTAGGACTGCTTTATAAGAAGCCAAGGGAAGGGGCTGGCTGTACTCTACACTTGATGAGGCAATCTCCTCTGGGGAGGAGACATCAGTTTCACAGACAAAATTGTTGGTAGCCAAAGATATAGCTCAGCTATTTATTTGTCTTTCTGATATTTAAAATTTAGAGAAAAAAAAAAAAAGAAAGGACCAGCAAATCTTCCCTAGTAAGATGAAAATCTTCAAAGCCCTGAGCACACTCTAAGAATATTCCTGCGCTCCTGTGCTTCCATCTGCATGGTATAGACATGATGACTGAGCAAGTCACAAATTAGTGAATTTTCAATACAATTTTTTTTTTAATCAGTGAGCAAACCCTATGCAGCAGGGCTGCTCAGCACCCTGAGCACAGCCTAATCTAACCTGCTGTGAAACAAGTTGAATGACCTTGCACTGCTCTAGCAAAACTCTCTGCTGGCTTATTTTAAAAAGCTTTGCCAATTCCACACTTTGCTGCAATCGCAGAATTGGTGTGATGTAAGAAAGGAAACAGCCAGCACTTGGAGCTTAACTGTATGCCAGTAGTTCTGACAATTCAAGAAAGAAGAAGTATTTCCAAGAGCTCTGAGAGTCTGGGCATGTGCTGAATGCGTTTTCAAAGCTCTTCAGGAACAACAACAATATCTCAAAGTTTTATAGCTCTTGAGAGTGTTTTAAGCTTGTATATGCAGCATTCATTTTTACACAATGAGAAAGGGCAGCAAAGGGGACTGTCAAAGACACTACAGCAAGCTAAAACAGGGAACAGAGCTGGAACTTCCGAGGGCTCTGCTCAAGCAGACCACATTCCAGGATCACTGAGAAATTTAAACTAGGATCACTGGTGCTCATTCTGTTCCTATTCCCTTAAATGCTCAGAGTATTTGGGTACACCGTACTTGTGTACACCGTACTTGTGTACAACACAATGCCGTGTTGATACACCCCACAGCACTATGGATCAGGCTGAGAACCACACTGTGGGCAATGAAAATATGAATTTGGACTTTCAAAAGAGTCCCTTCCTAGAAATGTTTTGAGAAATCATTACTTCATAATTCAAGGCCAGAAACCTGACCTCATCTTTTTCACAGATCCAAAAATGTTACTGGCATATCCTATTTTGAGCCTGATAACTTGTTTTTGGCAAGTATATGCATACTTCATATGATGATCTCAATAAACAGAGAAGCCACTGTTTCATTTTGCAGTTTGTTTCAATGTTTAATCACTTTGAGTGTTTAAAAAACTGCACCTAATTCCTTACTTGACCTACCTGGCTTGCCACTGCTAATTCTTACTATACCCACCTGGACAGGGTAAAGGATTTCTTTCATATCTAGTGTTTCTCTCCATTAAGGTACTTTAAAACTGAACACTAGTCACATTTCAGCATACTTCTGATAACCATCACAACCTGAACTCAAAAAATCCCATTTATTTTCACCAGCACTATACAGAGAGAGTTGCTTACCAAAAAGCCAGGAACCAATATTAACTTTGCCACATCCAGTGAAAGGCACTGCCTCCACAGCTGCAAAGAGAAAGCCACTTCTAGCAGACATGGAGAAGAGTAGAATATTAAGAAACTTTCCAGAGAAAAGTGGGGGATATCACATGGCTAGGATTTGTGGAAGGGCCAGACATAATTTGAGCCCAAGTTTCAACTGGATGTTGCTCTCTCTCCACATTTGGGGCATGCTTGGGGCTCTTTCTGAACTATCTTCGGTTTTTCTGCATGCTTTGAAAAATGTTGGCTCTGGAATCAAACATAATATTAGTCTCAAGAATGTTTAAATAATATCTCTACTGCTATTCAGGATCCCTTGTCTGCATACCAGAATCATGTTCAGCCTTCTTGCCAAGATACTACACTGGGGACTCAAATTTCTTACTTGTACACAAAAGTGGTGGTTTTCTTTTGTTTTGTTTTGTTTTAAGAGTTGCTGCTTCCAAAATACAACACTTCATTTTATCTAGAGAGGTATAATATTATATTTGACTGCATTAAAATGTATATGCTTTGAATAATTCTGGTTTACCACAACAGTAATCACTTTGTACGACAGCTCTGTTCCCAGCATGATTTGCAACTTCATCTGCCTTTTCATCAGTCACACATTTCATCTTCTGTGAGTTTATATTCTCATCCACAGGTGCAATGAAAACAACACCTAGATCCAGGGCTACTCTAGCATCCCCTCTGAGACACTGCCTCAGATGATAATTACACCGGCATTTATTTTCTGACATTCATCAGAGGAAGCTGAACACCCTGTTGAGACCACCCGCACTGGACTGAACTCTGTGAGCACAGGCATTTCCCATCACAAGGAAATACGTACCCTCCAGTTAGCAGAGTTGGTACTGCAAGATCTGCAGATGCTGAGCAAGTCCACCAGTGCAGAGGAGGCAAATGATAGATCATTTTGGCTTATGCTGATTTAGATGCTTGAATGTCAAATTTAACATTCTGCTTGACACCTTTCACCAGCTGCTTGACTAATCCCTGATCCAGTTAGCATTTTTAGTGGGGCTCTTAGGAACTTGCAGTTTGGATAAGAGAGGGACAAAACCAGAATTTTAAAGTTGCCTGGATATTTTAGAGAAGATGAAATTGACAGATGATGAAGCAAGCTGCAATTTATACATGTCCTGAGGCCTCGTCACAGTCCTAACATGTGCTGTGGGCCCTGCACATGTCAGGGGCAAGACGCACCTCAGAAGCAGAGATGGATAGACAGAGATAACCTTCCTTACTCTAAAATACAGTTTGGTAGAGTAATACAAGAGAAACCACAGTCAACCAGGCCAACAAAAATGAGTATTTAGGAACCACTGAAACCATGCACTGTCAGGGCCTGTGAGAGCAGAGGTTCAAAAGCAAACAAGGACAGGGGAGAAGAGAATGAAAAGAAAAGAGCAGGAAGATCTGGCTTTCATCTCAGCTCTTCCCTGAAAGTGAGGTGAGCAGGTGAGCAGAGCAAAAAGAGAAGGAATACGCGACTTGGCTGAGTTTGCAATGCTTTACAAAAAAACAGAGTTTTCTCACTCTGATCAGACAGGCTTTTTCATCATGGGTCTAACACACACTATAATTCTTGCTTAAATTTTCTTCTTTAAACAAGATGCTCATAAGGGCATGATTTTACAATGTAAATAATAATGGTACAGCCACCTGTATGTTATGAAAGCTAACATCGTGTTAAGGGAGGGGATTCTGCCCCTCTGCTCTGCTGTCATGAGACCCCATCTAGAGTGCTGTATCCAGCTCTGGTGTCTTCAGCACATCAAATTTCAAACTGTTGGAGCGAGTCCAGAGGAGATGATTAAAAGGACGGAATACCTCTCCTATGAGGAAAGGCTGAGGCAGCTGTTGTCTCTGCTGACCACTCTGGAGCTGGGAAGCCAGACAGGTGCTAATTTTCTTGTTACACACTGGGCAGCATTTGGCACAATCACCTAACTTTTGCTCCTGCCTTTCTTATTTTTGCTGCTATGAGCTCGAGTTCTGAGTATTTCACTGTTTAATACCTGAGGCTGCTTCTTCTATTCCTGTTCTACGAAACAGGTGCATTGTGAATACCTACTACCAACTAAATATTTAAGAGTGCCATCAAGTGGCCAAGTGAGAGGATTCCAGGTGGCATGCAACAATTAGAAATCCCATGGATCATGCCACAAATGGACATCTACAAATGTTCTGCCTCTGGATAATAACACCAGCCTGCAAACAAGCCAGGCTGCCAGCATTTCAGTAATCCTGGCTGGAACAGCACCGAGGGGGATGCACACACTGCAGGAGATGCTTATGTATTCCATAATTAAGAGACAGGAAAGTTAGCGTTTTACGGCAGTGCTGTGCTCTCTTGGAAGCAGATAGATAATGCCTGATGAGATAGACATGTGCAGCTCAGGCCATTGAGCAGACAATGAGAAATGACACAGCAGCTCTGAGCACATTTTTGAAAACATTTGGCAGAAGACCCAGATTTGATAGAGGAGCAAGGAAGAAGAGTCATATATATGGGCATGCAGTCAATTTTGCACTAGCATGCACCATGAAAATTAATAGTAGCCATTACAGATCCAACAGCTGCCCCTAACCTGTTTGCAGAACTGGTTATCAACAAATGTTTAGGGAAGTGTATAAAAACAGGGCATACAACCAGTGATACTTCTTCTAGAGGACTGCCTAGACCCCTACTAATTTGCGATTAAGCATCTCCCAAGTCCCTAATGGACCTCTTCCCATTTTTCTGTGTAGCCAGCTACTTAACATTAAATTTGGACAATCTTTTTCAGCATTTCTCTTTGTATACGGCTGGAATAGAAACCAGATATTCAATTCTTTGACAGAAATCGTGGGGGCTTTTGCTTGCTTTTATTTTAAGTACATGAAATATTATCTTAAGCAGGTATGTTAAGTGTATAATTTGGGGTTAGCATAAATGGATTTTAAGAGCTACTAAAAGTAGAAAAATAGAAAAATTTCAGAGAAATAGTAAAAAAAAAAAAAAAAAAAAGAAAAAGAAAAAAAGAAAAAGAAAGAAAACAGAAATACCTAAATATTTGTTAGTCTCAAACAGAGTCACAGAATCATAGAATGGCCTGAGTTGGAAGGGATCTTAAAGATCATCTTGTTCCAATTTCCCTGACATGGGCAGGGGCACCTTCCACTAGACCAGGTTGCTCCAAGTCCCATCCAACTTGGCCTAGAACACTTCCAAGGACAATGCATTCACAGCTTCTCTGGGCAACCTATGTGTCTTGGTGTGAAGGACAGGTATCTACTAGGAAGGGGCAGGACTTCCCTAGAGATGGAGATTTCAAATCCCCTCTCTCCAAATTATTCTAATTTAGAAAATTAAAGGGGCTTTCAGGCAGAGGTATGGGGATAGGAATAACAATTCTTTACTAGTATATATGACAAAACAAACAAACAAGCAACAATAACTACAGCATTAGTAATAAAAAGAACCAGGAACTTCGAGGGCTTTCTTTCACAAAACGCCCGGGGCAGTTTGATCTTGGTGCCCCTGCAGGACTCTGAGAGGCCAAGCTGGAAGGGAGGAAGGTCCCGGGCTGGTGGATGAGATGAGGAGCTTTGCATTGGTAGCTGGAGCAGCAGGGGTGTCCCAGCAGGGCTTGGCAGTGCTGGGCTACAGAGGAGCAGGAAAGCCTCAAAGCTCTGAAGAAACAGCGGTGGTGGGGGACGGAGGGCCGGAGAAAACGAGCTCAGGATTCTCGGGTACATGAGCAAATGACGGTAGATTTCCCCAGACGAGACAAAGGCAAAGTGATGGCCGTGAACTCTTCCTGCAGCAAGGGGCAGCTTGATTGTCCTCTTCAGCGCTGAGAGCAAGAGTGAGCAAGTGCCCCCCCAGCTCTGTCTTTTACATTTCCCAAGTCTCACGTTATCTCTCCCCTCTGAGGGAAGCTCCCTGAGACTCAAAACAATAGGTGTAGCCTTGTGCTGCCATCTCCTTCGACCACTTTGTTTTGGTTAAGCACTGTTGTTAAGCTTTTCTAGCAACTTACAGGAAAAAATTCTATAAGTGAAAAAGAGGCAAATCTAACCCCCAACACTGTGCCAGTCCCTCACCAGCCTCAAACTAAAGAATTTCTTCCCAGTATTTAATCTACTACACCTCCCCTCTTTCAGTTTGAAACCATCCACACTTTTCCTGTCATTACATGTTCTTGTAAATAGTCCTTGTAGGCTCCTTTTGGATACTGGAATGTCACAAAAAACTCTGAAGCTCTCTCCTTTCCAGCTGAACAACCCCAAGTATCTCAGCCTTCCCTCACAGGGGAGATCCTCCATCCCTCTGATCACATTGATGGCCTCCTCTGGGCTCACTCCCACAGGTCCCTGTCCTTCCCATGCTGGGACCCCAGCTCTGGATGCAGAGCTCCAGCTGGGTCTCACCAGAGCAGAGCAGAGGGGCAGAATCCCCTCCCTCCCCTGCTGCCCACGGGGCTCTGGATGCAGCCCAGGACACGTTTGGCTCTCTGGGCTGGGAGTGCCATGGCCGGGGCATGTCCAGCCCCTCACCCAGCAGCACCCCCAAGTCCTTCTGGGCAGGGCTGCTCTGGGTCTGTTCATGCCCAGCCTGTGCTGATACTGGGCATTGCTCTGACACAGGTGCAGCACCTTGCACATGGCCTTGAACTTTATGATGTTCCCATGGACCCACCCCCTCAAGCTAGTCCACGTCCCTCTCCATGGCATCCCATTGTTCAGGTGTGTCAAACACCACTCAGCAAGGTGTCGTCATCAAACTTGCTGAGAGTGCACTTGATTCCTCTGTCCATGCCATTAATGAAGATATTGAAGAACACTGGTCCCAGTACAGAACCGTGAAGGACTTCACTTGTCACAGATATCCACTGGGACTCTGAGCCACTGACCACTACGCTCTGGATGGGATTATCCAACCAAAGTCCAACAGCCCATCCATCAAATCCATCTCCCTCCGATTTAGACAGAAGGATGTTGTGGGGACCGTGTCAAAGGCTTTACAAAAGTCCAGATAGATGGCATCTGTAACCCCTCCTTGTCCACTCCTGCAGTCACAGCATCACAGAAAGCCTCTGCTTTGTCAGGTAGGACTTACCCTTGGTGAAGCCATCCTGGTTGCCTCAATTCACCTCCCTGCTCTCCATGTGCCTTAGCAGAGTTTCAGGAGGAAACTAGATCCCGTGATCTTCCCAGGCACAGAGGGGAGGCTGACAGGTCAGTAGTTCCTGGAGTCCTTCTTTCTACCTTTTCTCAGGATAAGTACAATGGCTTCCCTTGTCCAGTCACCTGGGACTTCATCTGACTGCCATGACTTTACAAATATCATGGGGCCTGGCTTGGCAATCACATCATCTCATTGAGTCTCAAAGACTTACATACACTGAAGTTCCTCAGGTGGTTAGGAGCTCGACCTTCTCTTACAGTGGGAGGGACTTTGCTCCTCCATCCCCATCCTGCTGTTTATCCATTTGAGAGGTGTAGGAATAGAGGTTACCATTGAAGACCAAGACAAAACAAGTTGCTGAGTACTGGAGACTTTTCCTCATTTGTTGTTACCAGTTTTCCATAGTTTTTTGTTTTTTTTCTTTTACTGAGGGGGTTGCACCTCATTTGACCTTCCTTTTCTGGTTAATATATCTATAGAAGCTCTTTTGTGTCCTTAGCCAGGTTCAGTTCCAGCTTCACCTTGGCCTTCCTCACCCTCAAATTGCCTGAATAACATCAGTTTGCACCGTATGCAGTCACAAAGCAATAGCTTTCAATCCGTTGACCAAGTAACAAGGTCGGGGGAGAAAGATAGTTATGGCGAAGGACAGCAGGTCCTTCAGAGTGAAAATTTCAAAGAACAAGCTGCTACTAGAGAATGGAACTGCTCCAAAAGTTTCACATCAAGCATCAAGTATCTATGCAAAACATGGGGCAAATTTTGGCTTACACTTAGATATGACAGATAAAGGATGAAAAAGAAAGAAAAAAAATCACCAAATCATGGGATAGCTAAGGTTTGAAGGTGCCTCTGGAGAACATCTAGTCCAATTCTGCCTTCTTAAAGTGGTGTCAGCCAGAGCACAGTATCCAGGACTATGCTGTCAGATTTTTAAAATCAGTCTCTCTAGAGTGTTGGAAATACTGCTCTTTTGCTCAACCACCCCCACAATAAAGAATTCCTATCTTACATTTTAAGGGACTTTTATCTATTTCAGTTCACAACAACTAATTTTTGCCTTTCATCTGATACCGCTGAGAAGTCCATCTCAGTTTTTGTCACTCCCCTCCACCAAGTACTTATCCATATAAGAAACTCCCACCTTTCTCTGGTGACAGCCAAATTTGTAGACCTGTAGCTCTGAGAAGCCAGCCACTACCTAAACCAGATCTGGCTCTGGCCAACACATGGATCTGCTGTGGGAGTTAAAGGGGAATTTACGTCCCCATTATCTTACAACTCCACCAGCCAGGCTGCTGTTGGACAGTCAGTCTTCTCTCCAGCACCTCTTCAGCAGATGAAGAAGCCTGGGACTGCATAGCATCAAGAAAGCATGTTCTGCTCCATAAATTCCTCTCCTGTTCAGTGCGAGCCAAGGTGGGGATAAGTATCAGCATCTTGAGAATCTACTGTGCTGGCTTCTTTTTGGGGGACTCACCAAACAATATAAGAGCTGGTACAACTGTCCTTCTATGAAGATCTCTTATGCAATGGTGGAAACCACACACCATTTGATGGGAGAAGCTGGAGAACGCCAGCAAATCTCAGGCTCTCTCGTACCTGGAGGAATCTGGTAAGAGTAACTCAGGACTGAAAGACTTTGCAATAGCTCTTGGAGCAATACTTGCTGCCTTTCTTTTATTGCAGATGAGCCTTTTCCCAAGAGCAGCCACTTATTAAATTTCATCAGTGATTTAAATCCAGCATGATAATGTTGACAAATTAAGGATCACAGATTGTACATTCATACAAACACAGTGAGCCTCAAGTTCTTCACACAGCAAAGTTGTACTCTGCTTGTCTCCCAGACAGAAAAATCAAAAGTGAAAGGATCAAACAACTCAAATCTACTTACACGATTCACCACTTTGATTTCTCACTGATACAGTTAAGCATCGCTGAATACCTTTTCGTCCTACCTTCTCTAGTTGACTTCATTTTACCATACCTAAAAAATACTCAACTTTATTACCTCTCACATATGCTACAGCAAAGTGATACCCATGAGAACACATCATGCAATATAATAATAATAATAATAATAAAACCCACACACAAAATGAGTAGCTTTTCACACTGTTCTGATATTAGAAGTTTTCAAAAATTGCAAATTTGATCTGCAGTTACTTTTCAATGGCCAGAATTTTCAAAGTATTCAGACAGACTCTTAACCTGAAGTGGCCTATCATATGAATCAGTGGAGGTTAGCATTCAGATATTTCTGGTTATATTCTACAGTTTGGCAGCCTACTATGTATTACCAAGTATGAAAAGAAGAATTGAGAAAGTACGATTGAGTTTCCTAGGCAGAGACAAACAGAGGAAGATTTTATATTGTAGAAAATGTGGTTTAGCTTCACAGCAGCAAGAAACCAAAAGTAAGCTAAGAAGAGTCTGAACATCTTACAAGTTTCAACTAATGAAAACATTAAATTATATAGATTTCCTTCAGGTTTTTACTAATGCATTCTGCTGAAAAATGATCCACACTCATCTCCAGGACAAAAGACAGAAAAGTCTTTGGAGAAAAAGTCTTTAATGGGGTATTTTAAATTTTCTTTGTACCATTCTGCCCTAGAAATAATGACAACCCATCTAACTTCAGGCACTTACAAAGTAACTTACATATTGCTAGAATTAACAATGGAATCTGTTCAATGTAGATTTGTAAATTCTAAGACTAAAGAAGATAGTTGTGATGAATAAATCCTTTATTTGTTCTTATGCTTAATCACCTCCACCATTAAAAATTCATTTCCAGCATTCTGAGATCTCCGAATTCTACTTCCAGTTGCTAGACTATGTCCTAGATGAAAAAGTAAGATGAAAGAGTTCTTTTCTATAAGATATCTCCTTCCTTTCCCTGCAAGTAATTAATAGACAGTAATCAAATCACTACTTAATCTTCTCCTTAACAAGACAAGTTGAATTGTTTAAGAATTTTCAAACATAAGTCATAATGTGGTTCATCTCTGAACCTTTTTCAATTTTAACATCCATTATGAAGACAGAACTATTAATAGCTGGATACAACATTCCAGGGAAGATCTCACCAGCATCATACACAGAAGTAGCACCTCTTCCCCCTGCTACTCTCAAGTAAGTGAATGCATAGGGTATTCCATGTCAGACCCCCTTACACACACTTCTGCAACCACTTTTACAGGTTTAGCTGGAAGTTCTCTTTCTCAGAATGTTCACCAAGATAGGAAAATATTTTCAAGTCCAGTTTCATGACTGACACAAACCAATCTAACCAAGAGTGGCTGTTTAAAATGCTGACCTCTCTTTTCATCTGCCATCTTTGATTCCCTCCTCTGTGTTCTCACTCCAGTGGCTCTGTGGTTGTTGACCTGGCTGAAAAAACTAGTAATTTTAAATGACACTGCCATCTCTGGGTACTGATAGTAACATTACATTTATGTAACACTCAATCTAAATAACTAGCAATTCCTACAATAAATCTAAGGGGGGCTAAGTCTTTAAAGCTGCCTGGTAACACAGCAGTCTGATGGAATTCTAACCAGCAAAGACAGCTGAGTTGGAAAGCTTACTGCTCTTTGCATGGGATGGTTGGGAAAAGTTAGGGGCCCTCCAGAACAGAATCACAGTGTGATGGCACAAGTCTGCAGAAGTGGCAATCAGGCTGAAAAACCTATTTGAAAAAATGCCTCTAGAGTCACTTCCATTCTATGGGAACTGCTGGAATAGAGCCTGCTGTCTCTAGGACTGTTGCACAGGACGTGAGATGAATGCTGATCGGGATATTCGCTGTTTTCTGTGAGTCCCTTGGCTTGGTTTTTTCATCATCAAGAAGTAAAGCAGCATTGTGTGACCTGATCTGGAAAGACACACACTCTCAAGCCAGAAAGGAACCTCAGACATCACAGTAATGAAGACCATGTAATTAACTAAAACAGGCAGGCAGAGATCCTGCCCACTCTGCAATCCCAGTTCACTGTAAAGGAGTTGTCATATCCATTGGCTCTGAAGTCAGTCACAACAAATAGATAACTGCAGCTCCCAGATGAAAGAGGAAGTGGAAATTAGCTTTGCTGGGAGAAGTGCAATACAGGTTACCCAGCACATAAATGTTTCTATCTTAACACTTCCTGCCAAGTATGTTTGATCTGGAGGAGGGCTGGAACTTCTCGTTGGTTTCGTTGTATCTTGTAAGGGCTAGATGCCATAGCTAGAGCAGAAAGGGCTTCATATTAACAGTAGAAAGCTGACCTCTGGTGTTTGGAACAGGGATGCTGATAGAAGACAGCAAGGAAGCGAGGCTGCTGTGCCCCTGAGTGCTGCCTCACAGTCTGTGTAGCTTTCCAAAAAGATTCATTCACCAGTATTCCTTCAGATGAATAAATAAAACCAGCTGATGAATGAAAGCAACAGGCTACAGTGCTTGGCAAGAGTGTTGCTGTTTTCGTTTCTGCTTTCATATCAGTTCCTCCTCCACAAAGCTTCTAATCAACCAATGCTGTACAGCAGAAAATTAATGGTTTTCTTTAGGGAGTTGCCTCACAATGCCAGAGAGTACAATGGGATTGTTTGTAAATATTTGATTAGAAAAAGTCAGTAAAAATGGTATGAACCTATGCAGGAATTAATGCTGCGCCATTATCCAATGGGAAATTTATAGTACAGAGGTGATGCTAGCCACCATTAACACATGTGGTATGATACCAAATATGTAATGAGTGACTCTACCCATATAATATCAGGATTCAGACATATCCAATCTGTAGACAGCTGACTGACAGCAGCTACCAGAGTTTTCAGAGGACATACTGGTTACTTTCTACCACTCCATCTCAGCACAGCACACAATAGGGAGAGTGCTGAAGCATCTTCAGAGTCTTTATTTAAACCCTCAGCCCCAATTTTTCCAGTCAAAACAGGGATAGTTCTTAGGGTCAGAAAGAACCCTCCTTTCCTGGTACTCAGTGTCCTTTGAAAATTTCCGGAAGAGGTAGCAAAATACTTTGATGGTTCATTAGCCCACGCACGCTCCTTTCTGGATGTTTTGATGCAACAGAATCCCATTTCAAAGAGGTGTTCCCTTCCAGGACTTTCTCTCCTAACACAGGGATATCAGGACTGTGATGAGCTTCAAGCTGCTGTGCATGCAGATCCACGCCAGGAATTAAAATAACCCTGCAGCATAGCCATGGGGAAGGAGGCTCTTCTCCAGGAAGGATGCATCCTTACTTGCCTACCTGGCTGAAGTGAGAAATCCCTCATCTAATTCCCAGTCCAAGGTCTGTCCCTGTACTTCTGAATTTCAGCTTTGGAGCTATAACAAGTCCTCTAGCAGGGTGTGCCAGGTGCACTTGTGCAGGTTTTTGCTCTAGCAATAGAGTTTGTGAATGCTGAGACAAGCTGCTTAAGAGGAGATAAGGCCCTATCCTCTTGTGCTTTAAGACACTGATTTAAAAATGTCGCACATTTGTCAGAAGCCAACAGGCAGAATTAAGCCTCTCCTGACATAATCAGAGGCCCACTATAGCCTGATTTTATGTAATTCCTTAAAAATTCAGACTTCTTGTATGAAGCCAACACTGCAACAGCCAAAGACTAAAATCAAATCAACACACTAATAAAAATTTCTTTTCAATAAACAAGGAAAAATTTTATCTTGTAATGCAGAAGGAATACATCATCAAACACCTTTTCAGTCAACAGAAATTAGATATAATGGCATAGCCAAACACTCTAGTAAACCTAGGCATGAAATCAGAATACAGTCTGGCAGTATTTTATAGAAATTGCCTGAATGATCTCTCCTACTCAATACAGAAAATACCAGTAAGAAGTGGTATTACCCTCATCATCCCAACTGGCAGAAAGCTTTACTGCACAGTTATCTCAGACGTGGTTTTCAGAATTCCTGACCTACAGCTGTTTGTTGAAACTTCTGTCCACTGCTGAACTTTTTTCACTTCATCTGGAAGCCACATTCTGCCCTTTCTTTTACTGATCCTGCAGTTATGTAAATACATGTGCTAAGTAAAAGACAAAATGCATGATTAATCATGCAAATACCACCCAGTGCATCTTGGAGAAAAGCTGATGATTCAAGATATCATAGAATTCAAATTGGGAAAACAATAGCTTGTTAAAATGTGAATCAGCTGATACTCAACATAGAACATAGTCCCAACTGACTGTCATTTGTAAATTAATTGAGATTTCATTTTGGTGGCAACCACCTTGAAAATCCAGTTGAATGAATTTATATACTGCACCACAACTCAAGAAAATAGAATTACAGTCTTAATATTCAGGCTGGGACTTCATGCTGTCAGCTATAATACCATATGCAAGCAATGATAAGAATTTGTTTCAAAGGAGGAAAGGAAATTGCAATTTTCAGAGCATGCTGTGAAGCCTGGAAGGATTAGAGGCTGTCAGAGATCCTGCAGTACAAGAGGCATTTAGGAAGAAGCTAAACTCTGATACCTTTAAAATATCTTTAGAAGATCCCACTGGGGCTTGTGGTTTGGGTGGAGATCCTGTAAACTCTCTTGCAAATCTGAAAATGTATTTCAAACCTGCCTTTGCAATACTTAATTAATTTTTCTCAGTAGGAATACAAATTTGGAAAATTACATTAAAAGCCATAAACAATTCAGCCACAAGAGCAATTTCATCTTATTGCAGCAAACTGAGGTGCTTTAAAGGAAGCAAATGTAAAGCAAGGAGTAACAAACTAGCAAAGGTGGACTAGACCCACGACTTACTGGGAATTTCTATTGTATTCTAGGGCTCAAAGTGGAGCTGTGAGCTGGTCTCTCACGATACATGAAATACAAAAGTTGCAAGTCATCAGATTTGCAAAGGCCCAAGCCCACTGGGATTTTACTAAGGTCACAGAACACCATTTTTTGGGAATCCCTGCCTATGCCTTTGTGAAGTGACACTGCTTAGAGTGTCATGCAAGAAGAGAGAGAAAAGTTGCAACAGGGCTGCCAGTTTCCTGATATCTTGAGTGCTGCAATAGCAGGAAGTTTTCTTTCCAAGTCTCAGCTTTATTATTTAAACAAAGTTCTGCTTCTGTTTCATTTCAGACCAAAATACTGCTAGCCCTCATGGCAATAAAGGAAGGTTTTAAAACAAACAGATTCCACCCTGAAATTATTGAGGGCAAAAAAAAAAAGAAATAAAGACCTTCAATTAATCACTAATCTCATAATGCCTTGTCATCTCTGAATGATCAGACCTGGCAATACCATGCCATACTCATGGAAAAATTTCCCAGATACCAGACAGAATTTACCTACTCCTTGAGAGATGAACTCCCAATGCTTGTAACTATTACCTTTTCCACTTGTAGTTCCTCCTGTTTGCTCACTTTCATAGGTCAAATAACTCTGCTGAAGACATCATAAATCTTTATATTGTTTGCAAAACAATTTAAAATATATTATTTTTATCACAGACAAGAAGATGGGTATTCCATCACACCCTGGTTTGTTAATTTCTGTCCCACAGACTGCTTTAAGGGCATCTATGAAAAGAAACAACTATTAGTTAATATACTTCTTAAGTTACTACATACAAATATAGAGATATTTTGCCTTTAGTGGTTTGTAACAAAAACTATTAATATACACTGTCCTGCTTTTAAGGGTGGCTATTATGTGCAGTTTAGCAAGAGGTAGATCAAGGCATACAGAGATGATGCACAAAGGATATTTTGCATACTTTATTTTATGCATTCTGATTGATTATTTTCTGCACTATAACATGACTCTGGGGTGTTACTGACAAAAGTCTTGCTGAAGTCGAGGTATCCACTGCTCTTCCCTCACCTATCCAGATAGCTGTTTCATTACAGAAAGCAATCAGGTTGATCAAGCATTATTTATCCTTTGCAAATCTATGCTGACCACTCGTGACCACCTTCTTGTCATCCATGTGGTAAAAGACAGCCCCCAGAATGAGGAGCTCTACCGTCTTTCCAGGGGCTGAGCTGAGGCTGACTGTCTACCAGTTCCCTAGGTCCTCCTTCTTGCCCTTTCTGAAAAATGGGGTGACATTTACTTTCTTCCAATCCTCAGGCACCTTTCATGATTGCCACAACCTGTCAGAGGTGATTGTGAGCAGCCTTGCTATGGTGTCCATCAGTTCCCTCTGTGCTTGTTGATGCATTCCATCTGGGCCCAGGGACTTGTGTGTCAAGGTCAAGATCTTAGGTCAAGATCACCTAAGTGTTCTCTAACACGATCAAAGGAAAGCCTTGCTTGCAACATTTGTTTATGCTGATCTTTTGGGCCAGAGATTCCTGAGGACCATTCCAGTCAATGAAGACCAACGCAAGAAGGTACTCAGTAACTCTGCCTTGCCTGAATTCCTTTACCAGCTTCCCCCCTCCATTATCCTTTGTTTTCCTTTTGTTATTGATGTATTTGAAGAAGATCTTCTTGTTGGTCTTGACATCCTTGGCTAGAATTAATTCCAGATTGGCCAATGTTGCCATGAGGTTTTTCCTGGTTTACTGAGTGTTCATACTAAAGGAGAAGCTTGTACCTTCGCACACTCGTGAATGTAAACACAGGACCATGTTTTGTAAACATTGGCAATGTTATGGATGCCTTCTCCAACAGAAGAGGAGGTTGAATGACAGCCTCCTTGACCTATGTGGTAGAGAGTTGGGAATACCACTCTCCAATCCATGCTCACCCTGCTATAGGTATATATATGGGAAAATAAACTAAGGCAGGGTCTTCCTGCCTGCATGCTCTGTGAACCCAGAACCTGTGTCCCAGTCTCATTTCCCTGGTAGGCCCCACGGTGATAGGCCTTGGCCCTCCTTGTCTCATTTTTATTTATTCTGTTAACATTTCTACATTCAATCCAAGTGGCCCCTTCCCACTTCCATCTCCTGTGTGTTTCCTGCTTATGCCTGAGTAATGACAGGAGTTCTTTAATGATGCACATAGGGCCTCTCATCTGCTTTGCCTGATTTCTTGCTCATTGGGATGCATTGCTCTTAAGCCTGGGAAGAAGTGATCCTTGAATATCAACCAACTCTCTCAGATTCTTTTTCCCTGGAGGACCTGTTTCCACATAATTCTTCCAAGAAGAGTCCTGAAATCCCCTTCCTACTCCCAGGTAATCACTTTGTCAAATTGCAGCCACCACAGAGGGATTCACCACTGAAGTATGCCCTTAGCTTGAAAGACTCTGAATGCAACGGAACAATGCAGATCACCCAAGCATATCTAAGCCTTTTAAAAAATCATAACAGAATTCGGTAAAAATTATTTATATGATTGAGTTTTTCAACAATGCTTCACAGTGGCTGCACTCCCATAGTCATGACAGATTAACAACGGTTCTATCTTCCTAACAAGGATTTAAAAACTCTTGAGCTTTAATCGCTGATTAACCATAGGAAAGTATGCATTCACTGATAAATAAACCTTACAGAGCCAACAGTGTTTCTTATCTGTGTGGCTGATTTCACAACCACAGTTGCATCTGACAAACAGAGCAAATGGAAAAACTTCTCAAGGTCACTGGATCCAGAGACTTTTCTTGGGAGGCAACCAGAACACATCTGTAGCATACCAAACTCTCCCTTAAACTAATACATGGGCCCGCACAAGCCCTAAAAAGATCTTATGCCTCCTAGTTCACCTACAGAGCATTATGGAGGCTAAACCAAAACAATTAATTGAGTTTTCCACTTATATGGACTCCTTCAAAGGACTGGAATTCCTCTGAAGAAAGTAACATAAAAATCTGAGCTATTGTAAGGTAAAAAAATTTGAAATAATTATTTTTTGTGAATCTATACAAGTTATCCTTGAAGTTCTAATGCAAAGAATAAAATGAATGCTGGATCTTTGGTCTTATGACTGTTATCTCTCAGATACAAGTTAAAGAAATTAAATCAAGAAATCTGCTTCGTGCCTCATATCAAGGTTTCAACTATGAAATATAAAGCAAACAGAAGGAAACGAAGACCTTTAAAATACAAAAGGAAAGGGAAAATAATTAAGTATCTGGCATGAGTAAACACATTACAGTTAAGTAACACTGGCTTGTGTTTTATCCAGATTTTGCTTTGCTATTTATTGACCTAAGCACTGAATTATCAGAGAAACAGGATATATGTCAGGGTTAGTTGTAGGAATTGGTTGCTGTTCCCTAAGAGACAGGGAGCTGATACCCAAGCACAATAACACAACCAGCAGTACAGAGGTGCTGTGGGCAGCCAGGGCCCATCCCACTGCTCTTGAGAAGATATGATGATAAAGATGGTCAGGACCACTATAACCTCAGAGCCTGACAAAATTTTTGCTACTTAGACTAGAGTGTGAGAAGTAGACTTGATTCCAGAACTTTTGCTACAGAAAAGTCAAGCTGTGCTGAAAATGTAACCTTAGTATTTGGAGGGAACGCAAAATAAAAAAGCATTTACGTGATAGAACACAGGCATAAGAACATCTATATGGGGGAAAACAAATCTTTAAAATAAAGCAAAAAGTGATCCTTTTAATAGAGAGAATTTAGAACTGTTTTGTCTGTTCTCAGTATCTGTTGACTGTGTTCTACCACATCAAAGGATGTCTCAGTATGAACGGTTAGAAAGTCTTCTGGCAGATTTTCATCACAAGACCATCTCTGACATCAGTGACAAAGAGAGTTAACCTGTCTATCCTTGGATTCTGCTGTGCAAATCCTATGAACAGAATTCCCATAGTAACTTAAGTGGAGCCATTTCCAGAGACAAAGCTAAGAAAGGAAAGGTGTCAGACTAGCTTTATTGAACAGGTAAGACTGTATGGTACACAAATATTTTGTCTCCTGTGGATAAAAATGCATGAATCAAATTAGCTGGGCTACACAGAGAAGTAAGTGGGTGGAATTTAATGGCTTGCAATGCACCAGAGACAAAACAGGATGGCTCAAAAGCTCTTTTGATCCCCAGACTCTAGAAAATCTAATAATACATCTTTTTTCCCAAACACACCAACAGAGCTCTTTACTATTTCATGCATAACAAAATGCTACAGAAGTTAATATTGTGAGTTGATTGAAAACTACTGTATTAAAAGGTTAAGGCTCAGAAAAAACCAGGAAAAGCTCACAGAATTTATATTACAAATCAGTAATTAAGACTCCAAATGAAATATATCTTTCATATGATTCACTTTATGTATTATGGTTATTAAGTTATATTTACTAACAGAGTTGATAGTCTTTCTTTGATAGAAAGACAAGTGTAGAATTGTATTTTATGGAAATGGTATACTCTGTCTCACCCCGGGAAAATGTATGGTTTGTCCCAAGTCTGTACCCTCCCTGCAGTATCGTATATCTGTAACTCTATTGGCTAAAGAATCTTACCGCGCCTACTTCGAAACTCCCTGTTAAGAGTGCAGGGAGAAGCGGGCTTGTCCTCTCTTTTGCCCTGGCGGTCTCCAGAGACTGTTCTCCCCTTCCCTCTCCCCTTCCCCCTCTCTCCTTCCCTTCCCTCTCCCTTAGTGACCATGCTCCCTTCCTGGAGGGAAAATCTGAATAAACCTTCACCTCAGCAGCCGTCTGAGTCTCTTTGCCTGCCAGCACACGAACACCCACGATCCTAGGACCCCGGGGGGCTCCCAGGGAATTCTCCCCAGGATCCCCCCCAAAATGTAAACTGCAACAGACAAGTTCTTTTTCTCCCTACCTATGTGGTAAGAAATATTCAGTATTTCTGGAAACAAATTTTAAAGCGTTATTTTCAGTTTAATTATGTTTAATTGACCCCAGTTGATTATCTCAATAAACCAGATGTATGATAGTTTAAATTTCTAACACTGATTCCACCAGGGAGGTTTTTCAAACACTGCCAGACCATGGAGGAGGATACGAATGTTTTGCAAATGAACTTCAAAGCATCAAACAGGAGACAGTGCAGAAAGAATTCCCTAAAACGGTTAGAAAAGTGAATTAATCAGACTCCTGAAGAACATAAGATATCAAGGACACAAGATTTTACTACTTTAGGTCTTATAATGAAGAAATAATATCTGCAACAGATCAAAACTTCAGAGAAGAAATATTATACCTAAAATCTCCACATTTTACATTTTCCAGAAGATGGTAATTTACCACATGCCAAAATTAATTTTCTCAATTGCTCATCTGCTATTAAGAGCCACATTGTCTGTCCTGATTCATGTAGCTCTAGCTTTCCTTTGATCTTGTTACATGATTTTTCTGCCAGATTAAAGACCCCTTTGTTACATGATCTGTCTTCTTAATACAGGGAGTTAACAGACCACAATCTAATGACTTAATAAGATTTTTTTTGACAAGCTGAACAAACTGATTTCCTTAAATTTGTTTCCCAGGTCAGTCACCCTGTTCTTAGATAATTCTTTGTTTTTTGAACCCTTCCCAGTTTGTCACCCTTCTCCTCAGCATGTAACCAGTGATGAGCACGCCTTTCAGGCTACTCATTTCAGCATTAAATTAAAAACTGCACTTAAAAGTTCTTTCAGCACCTCAGTTCCTTTGCAACTCTTCTCCTCTATAGAGCCAATGAACTCTGATGAAATTCAGCATTGTGGTTTCTACAAAAACTTTTTAAAAATTGTTGCGCCTGAAAATAGGGCTTCCCTCTGTATGTGTACACAGCTTGATTTTTTTTTTGAACACTGTAACATTGAATGACGCCTTGTATTCTGCTACAATATAAATGGGATATAAATTGCTCTTTGAATGGTTGTTCCATTTTTTGACACTTCCCAGATATTTGTCTCATCAAAACTTCTTGTCAGCAGTGATTTAATGGATAAAATAATATATTACCATTAGACGTAATTACTAATGGCTTTTGATTATGCTTGCCTAAGAGGCATCTGATTGCTACGTTTTATTTCCTATTTTATTCCCCACCAGCCTCTTTTAATTAATATGATGTATTAATAGAAATTTCCTTTCAGCTTTTAAAAGTCACATAGCACAAACAGCACTCAAATTAGTACACAGCACGCCAAAGTCCTCCTGGGACTTGGGGCTTGCTGTGTACTAATTTGATTGTGGTGATATTCAGTGCCCACACAAAAGTTTTACAGCAATTCACAAATAAGGCCTACAAATTTCCTTTCAATTCTTCTCCCTGATTGTCCTACTGATGATTGTTTTCTGTATTGTAATAACCCCTTACAGTAGCAACTTAAATATAATCAGTTAAAATCACTGGTGGCTATGCAATCATTTATGTTTTATTTCTGTGATTGTCTTCTCTTTTTCTCAATACAATTTCACTACTTATATTTAGATATCACTAACTCTTGTACCAACTACCACTAATAACTGGCACCACAAGCATTTGCAAAAGGGGACGGTCTTTCAATTTACAGTACAAATATCCAAAATATAAATAAAACATACATTCACAGCTAAAAGGAAACAACTCAGACTCTGTGGTGGTACGATGCAGTTCTCAATCCTGTTACCAAAAACAGTGAGTGAGCCTCATGGGTCTTCTACCATTGAAGATGTATTTATCAACTTGCATGCTGGGGACATGACTGAATGAACATGAAGACATTTTCCCAAAGCTGGAATCTATTACAGCATATAAACAGCAAACTGAATCCAGACTGCAACTTGAACTTCTCTTTGAGTGAAGTGTGTGGGTCACATGAATCTCTAACAGCCTTTGGTAGTATTCAACTCAGAAAACTTCAATAGCTTCACTGTGGGGTCTAAAAAGTCTGACAGTCAGTGCTGTAGGGTCCAGCATACAGGCCATTATGTGACTGGGGACATGCCAGCCCCTCCTCTCCAGTGCAGTCCCCTCTCATGAATTGCATGTACACACAGCCTTACACTAGACAAAGAATTTCATTCAAGCAATAAAAATGCTTTTTCTCTGTCTGCCAAGGTCTTAAATCTCTATTCTCAACATAAAAAAAACCAAAAAAACCCCCCAAAAAAACCCACAAAACACCCCTCATGTAGCTTAGAGAAAGATTAGTAGGGATTTCTGTTCCCAGGAGTCTTCTCTGCCTTTTCTGGGAACATAATTTAAATACACAAACTTATTGGAAGAGACTTTCTGAGAGCTGTTTCAAAGATCTGAATTTTTTAGGCAGTGTTCAATCCTCTTGGTGCTTTCAGTTAAAGCTCTTTGGTCATTCATCAGAAAAATGCCAAATTTAACTGCAGCTTGTTATGTAAATCCATTCCAGACTATGTTCCACATGCTGCATCACAACCTTTAAATCTACCACTGCAGAGAAGAAAACACGAGTAAACATCTGGCACATTTTGTAACATTGAGCCTTCTTAAGTCCGCTGTTTCTTCTTAAGCCTATACTGTTAAATCAAAGTTTTTAGGCTTTCTAATGTTCTGCTTCTCAAACATACATTTCTGTCCTTGTCACAAGGCTTGCCCGTCATCTACAAGGCTATGCTGTCAATGATGACAGGAATTATAGTGCATGCGATCATCATTAGGTGGACTAAGTTTAGACCTCAAACCATGTTTTAAATAAAGTATTATCTTGCATGGAGATGGACTAATAACTTTCTGAAATTATTTTCTGTTCTACTTTTTATGATTTTCTCATGTGTCAAAGAGCTCACTCCCTAGGTATCTTTCTGGACAAAATGTCCAGCTTCTGGATACATGATTACATCATGCAGTGGGTGAACACTATCTGATGCATAGGACACAAAGGGTTACAGCAACTGGGATTACAGAAGGCGGACAGTTGGTCACTGGTGGGATTCTGCAGGGCTCCATCTTGGGCCCAGTGCTCTTCAATATCTTTATAAAAAAACTGGGACATAAGGGTCTCAAAGGAATATTAAGCAAGTTTGTCCATGATACTAAATCGGAACGGGCTGAAGTCTCCCTCAAAGGCAGAGAGGCCCTGCTGAGAGACCTTGACACATTAGAGAGATGTGCAATCAGCAGCCGTCTGAAGTTTAACAGAGACAAGTGGCAGATCCTGCAGCTGGAATGGGACAACTCTGGATGTACCAACAGACTGGGCAATGAGATGCAGAAATCAGTGCCAGGGAAAGGAACCTGGGGTTCCTGGTTGATGAGAAGTTGGACATGAGTCAGCAGTGCTCTGGCAGCCAGAAGGGACAGCCCTGTCCTGGGGGGCATCAGGTCCAGCATTGCCAGCTGGGCAAGGGAGGGGGTTGTCCTGCTCTGCTCTGCACTGGGGCAGCCTCACCTCGAGTGCTGGGGGTAGGTTTGGTGCCACAATACAAAAGGATATAAAGCTGAGAAGAGAGTATCCACAGGAGGGCAACAAGTATGCTGAAGGGCCTTGAGGGGATGCCATGTGAGGAGTGCCTGAGGTCACTTGGTCTGTTTAGCCTGGAGAAGAGGTGACTGAGGGGAGACCTCATTGCAGTTTCAACTTCCTCACGAGAGGGAGAGAACAGGCAGGCACTGATCTCTTCTCTCTGACTGGTGACAGAACATGAAGGAATGGCCTGAAGTTGTGTCAGGGAGATTTAGCTTGGATATCAGCAAAATGTTCTCCCCTAGAGGGTGGCTGGACACTGGAACAGGCTCTCTCCAAGGAACTAGTCAAGTACCAAGCCTGATAGAGCTCAAGAAGGATTAGGAAAACACTCATAAGCACAAGGTGGGGTTCTTGGGGGTGAGCCTGTGTAGAGCCAAGAGTTGGGTTCTGTGATACTTGTTGGTGCCTTCCATTTCAGGACATTTTATGGTTCTGTGGTTCTCAATTGTTATTTATATAATTTGACCAAGATCTCATAGAAAACTTGAAGGATTTATCTACATTTCAGGAGCAGCTAACAAGTAGTTAATATGAATTAATGAACACAGACCTTATCTAGATGCAGTGGGCTTCTCTCAGTGTATGGACTCCAATCTTCCTGAATTATCTCACCTATTATCTAGATGCCTAGACCTAAGGAGAGGGTAAATGTCGTGTCAAAACTGCCATCTCTCTTGTCAGGATGACTGACAGAATAACTGTGCTAGCAAAAGTATGAACACATTCATTTAGCATCCAGCTCAGTATATAATAAGATTTGATTTTAACTTAGGTGGCATTGAATCAGCAGAGTACACACTAACTGGATTAAAAAATATTTCACTACCAGAACCTAAATTTTGGCTGTTTAGAGCATTAGCAGGTGTGATCCTCTAGGAAAATGTTCTCAGAGATAAAGAAGTGAATGAGAGATGGGAGACATTTAGAGACATTTTTCTTAGAGTGCAAGAGTTCTCAATCCTGACACTCAACAAGTTAGGATGGAGAGCCAAGGCTTAGCCATCATCATCATCATAATTTCTTCAGCCCCTGTCTCCTCAACATTTAGCACCTTCCATCCCATTTTATGTTGGTTGATGATCATCTCTGGAGGCCAAGGAAGATGTGGACCTCTTGGAGTGAGTCTAGAGGAGATAGGCATGATCAGAGGGCTGGAGCACCCCCACTATTAATACAGGCTGAGAGAGCTGGAGTTGTTCAACCTGGAGAAGAGAAAGCTCTGGGAAGGCCTTTACTGTGGCCTTCCAGTACTTAAAGAGAGCTTATAAAAAGATGGAGAGTTACTTTTTACATAAGTAGATAGTGACAGAACAAGGGATAACTTTCTTAAACTGAGAGTTTAGATTCAATATTAGTAATACATTCTCTTCTGTGAAGATGAGACACTGGAACAGGTTGCCCAGAGAAGCTGTGTGTGTCCTGTCCCTGTAAGTGTTCAAGACTGGTTTGGTATCCTGAGCAACATAATCTAGTGGGTGGCATTCGTGCCAGTGGCAGGGGGATTTGAATTGAACAATCTTTAATGTTCCTTGCAACCCAAATCACACTATGACTCTATGACACCTTACTTGTGTCTCTCAAATTCATATTTGGCTGAAAAATATTTTGTTAGAAAACAAAGTATTTGGCCCAGAACAAGTCTCCAGGGCTTCAAACAGACTGTGTACAAATCTAAGTGGCGTAACATGAAGCTCATCTCAGTTTTTATTAAATCTTTTGAGTGAGTAGTGGTTTGGGAATTCATCACTAATTATTTTTCCCACTATTTGTTTTCCAGAAAGAGGGAAATGAGGCATCTTGTAGAAAAAGAGAAGGCAAATAGCACATCTCCATGCATATCTCCTCTCAGACCCTGCAGAATGACTTTTTCCCTCTGTGAGTGAGCTAGTTTTACTCTTCATTTTCTTGATTCTAAACTAATTGAAGTGCCTGATTCTGAAAATACCTATGAAGTAGAGAGACAAACAGGAAGAGGCAGTACCTTGCTGTAAATGCCACTCAGTTAATTTCTCCTCCCTCTGTTCCTTCTAAAGCACCCTAAGCACGCCCTATTTGGGAATACCCTTATTGCAGTGACCAACCATCCATCAGCCTCACTCAGTGCAGGCCAGTAAATAAAAGATTATCCATTGTCATGGGGCTGTTGATTTGAGAAATGGGAAAATACAAGACTGTCCTGGTAGGTACGCCCAATCTCTCTGTATTTTCCTGTCTCTGTTATAGGAGAATGCAACCAGCATTACTCCTCAGCTTCAGGGAGCCTGCGGAAGTAGGCTAGGAGCCAGCTTATCTCCATGAAAGCTCTGGTCTGGATTTGACACTGATATGGTTTGATCACAAAGTTGCAGCTACTCTTACTTTGCATGCAATCACACTAGCGTAAGGACTCCGTGACAGCATTACTTATGCTGATTTTACACTAGAAAGCTAGAACAGTATATGTATCTTTACCTGCTTTACTTCTGCCTAGATGAAGCCCTATTTCAGATTGTGAAGTAATGAGTAGACATCTTTGCCAAATACCTCAGATTGCCGGTGCATTGTGTGTGACTCCATACTCTCCATAAATCCTTGTGAATGGCAAGTTACATCCATTAAATCCAAAGAAACTCTGGGATAAAATACATTGGCCATAGAGACAATGTTTTTCCCTACTCAGCTCGTGTGCTGAGAGTTGGAGCCTCACATAAAGAGCCAAGCCTGAAGCCTGTCAGAGGCACAATTCCTTTTGGAACACAAACTGAGGTAATGGCAAAGACCTGAGCTTGTATTCATAGAGTTCCCAGCAAGGCAGAACACAAGCCCAACACCCACTAGAGGCTCTTTGAACCCTGCACTGCAAGCTGTCAGTGTAGCCAGAAACCCAGCAATCTCATTTACTCAAAAACAAAAATAGAAAGACAGCTCCTCCTCATGGGACTAAAAATTAGTTTCAGACAGGCAGCATAAACCCTAAATTGCAAATCACAAAGATAATATTTCCTTGTTCAGAAGAACCTGTTTCATGCCAAAGAAACACTGTTAGCCTCAGAAACCTCATCCAAATAAATCCCTAGAGAAGACTGCAAAAATAGGGTACAAAAGAAAGGGAAAGGCTAGGGCCCTCTCTGTAAAGAAAGCACCCACCACACTCTGGAGTGGTGTCAACCTACAGTAAACAAGGGATCTTTTGTTTCAAAAAGTACACTTTAGGCAGTAGGACAAATGTGTTGTATCTTGGCATTGCTCCCAAATGCCTGCTGCAGAGAAGACTGGTGATGTAATTTTGGTCACACCACAGCCAAAGATATTCCAGTGATTGTGTGAACCTAGGATCATTTTCTCTGGGCTGGATTTATCTCACTTCACTTTGGTCGTCTAAGAGACAAGCACACAGGCTAGGTGCTCTGCCCTGGCTCAGTTGTGAGGAAGGATCATCCCTTCCAGACAGCCACTTAGCTCCTCCCTTGAACCTCAGGATGGATGGCCTCTGGATGTGCTGATTGCTCCGTGCTGACTAAAGGGGGAGTCTAGAGCAGACACTCAGCTCTCAGCTGTTAGTTGCCTTCAGCTGGCTGAGACAAGCTATGCCCTCTATCCTCTATAAAAATGGGATAAAAAGATTTCTGGCTCTCTTGTCCACTTATGTGGCAAGCCACTGACTTAGAGTCTCCCACCCTTTGCATCTCTGTATTGCCTTTGGCACAATGGACCCTAGCAGAACTAACTAATACTTTTGCACAACCCAGAAAGGACACTAGTCTTGCCTAGTGTACGAAGCATATGAAATTAGAACAATTGCTTGAATAGGTTAAGCAGGAAGATTATCTTCCTTGAGCTTGTATCTCTCCTCTGGCACCTCGGTGGCAGGACAGTGGGAAGGCACTGCTAAATTCCTGCACTCTCTCAGCACAGGTATGTAAGAACAATAAGATTCTGCTGTGCTGTACAAGGCACGGACATCCTGAGCACCTCATACCATGCTTTCTTTTGCAAAAGCTGATTCTAATCTGCTCTTCAGAATAGCTGCTGCCTGCTGAATTACAAAGAGTATCAAGCCAATTTAGACTTCTTGGTAAACTAAAAGAAAATTTCCAGAGCTCAGATGGAGTGAAAGTCAAAAGAAAAATGTAAATTTAAAAGGAGAATGAAATTTTGCAGAGTACAGTCCTTACCAGTGTAAATGAAGACAACCAATCTGGTTCCACTGTCAGAGCACAGAAAAAGATATAAGAATGAATACATATTTGGGATGATACCAAAGGGTCCTGTAGCCATTCTAGCCAAATATTTTACAGCAACATGCAGCAATTGTTTAAACTGAGAACATCAGTAAATACAGTCTGTCCCCTTGTATGTCCTCAAGCTTCCAGCAACTCACAGCCATCAGCTTACTGAATCAGGTGGTATATCACTCCAACAGCAAACTGGCCCACCATAAATCTATCTAAACTGTTTAGAAACCCTGTGTGTTTCTTTTCTCCAGACCACAAAGAAAGGAAGAATAGTTCAGCAATTTCATTATGTATCACATCCTGTTTTAAATTTGATTTAGTTCTACAGTAATTGCTGTCTATGCCTATATATTTCTGAATGTTCATGTCATGGACTGGAAAGGCCTAATCCCTGTATTGAGTTAAATCTCAATTTATTGCTATGAAGTTAAGTGAGTTCTTGCTATGAGATGCAATCCATGCCTCAGAGGATTGTCTGAATTGATCTCAGAGCACTTGTTAAATATTTTAAAGCTTTCAATGATTCTTTTGCATTTAATACTTACAAGAGCCATACCCCACTGCAAATAGGTCCTTGTACTTTGGATTCCTGTAATGAGAAAATATATATAAGAATGCATTTATTATTAACCACATAGTTCCACAGCAATGCAGTGTTTCATGCATTAACTTCAGAGTCCATTCTCACAGGACTGCACCCAGCCTGAGGGCTCCGCCCTTTGCCATATACACTAGTAGCATTTGTGAGTAACTTGTCCAAACTAATGATGCCCAAAGAAGCAGAACATCAGATGATCAAAACAGTAGATAAAAAAGATAAAAAGACAGACATGTCAATCTCCAGCAGTTCTTGGCTTATCCATTTCATAATTTACTTTTAAAAATCAGATCTTTAAGGAAAGCAAAAAAGTAGGAATATATTGGTTCCCATCTTTCAGTGGCAAGAATTAGAGTTTCTAAATCAGTAAACTCACCTTCCCTATCTTCTATTAAATTATGAGAGATGTTTCCAGAGACAGTTATCAGTTCATAAATTCACGATCACAAACACAAAGCAGGAAGGGAAATTCCCTTCTGATCCAGCTGCTGAACAGTGTATTTCCTGTGGCAAATACTGATAATGAGCAATTAGCCATCTACATCTTCTAAAGTCCCTTAACCTGAAAAACGTCTACCCTCTCTACAACCTCTTCTGTGGGTGGTAGCTTACTGTAGGTAGGGTTTCCATGGGATGAAGATCAGTACTGTTGTTACCCCTGAGCTCACACAGTACAACCAGTGGGTAACAATTCCATGAATCGAACACATGTGGAAATTATGTAATGAGTGTTTTCTCTGACTTGCTACTGCGAACTGATAAAATAAACTCACTTCTCTTTTCATTTCTCCTTTTTCATTTGAGTTAATACCTAGGCATCCTAGTGCTCTTGTTCTTTTCACTAAATGAACCATTACTGCTAAAAATGAGAGAGTAAAAATTGAATTAGAAAAGCCTATTCCATAAAGCAATTCACAGTACTCAGAGTAATCTTTCTGTTACCATTTCCTGGAGACAAGTTTAACAGCAGTACAAACTACCTATTAAAGATGCCTTTTCTCCCAATTTTGCTTCTCATTTTGACTGTTATCTCTGATTTTCACACAACTGCACACTTGATACTCTCTTACATAATACCACAGTGGCTTGAAAAGCAGAAAACAGAAATTCTGCTCTGTCTCTCCATAGAGTCTCCTTGTCAAGGCACAAACATGTTCACACAAACAAGTAAGAGGAGGCCTAACTGCAGGGGAGCACAGGTAGGGTCTGACTAGGTATGTCTCATGTGCAGTGCATGAACCAAGCCAGTTCTAAGGAGGATCAAGCACATTAAAAAGTGAAAGGACTCATTTGTGTTACTGACAAGTGGGTTTTTTTCACAGTAATAACCATAGCAATAATATCTCAGAACAAAAAAGAGTCGATTTGCAAGTTTTAGGTATCAAGTGTTTGCAAGTATCATGATAATTTTTGGACTGACCAAATACGTAAAAGTGGACTCTAGGGAAAATGTGTACTGCACTGAACTATTCAAGATCCCAATACACAAATACCTTCCCTTTGGAGGGAAAGCCATGTGAGGAGTGCCTGAGGTCACTTGGTTTGTTCAGCCAAGAAAAGAGGAGACTGAGCAAAGACCTCATTGCAATTAAAATGTTATTGTGAGAAGAGGAGGGGCAGACACTGATCTCTTCTCCACAGTGAGCAGTGACAGAAGCCAAAGGAATGGCATCAAGCTGTATCAGGAGAGCTATATCGGATTTTAAGAAAAGGTTCTTCATCCAGAGGGTGGCCGGGCAACCAGGGAAGTGGTCACAGCACCAAGCCTGACAGAGTTAAGAAAGCGTTGGTCAACACTCTCAAGCATGTAGCAGGATTTTGGGGGCTGTCCTGTGCAGGGCTGATTCCTACAGCATACTGTCCAAAGATATGGCACATCTATCCCAGCTTTCCCAATAAAGTGCTCTGCTAACTGCACTCACTTTTCCCCAGTGCTGCACTTGACCTGCTCTGCCTTCAATTTCTGCTGAAGGGTACAAACCTGCCACATTCAGCCTTGCACAATCTTCTCTGCAACCAGAAGCACCAGGCACATTTCAGTGCTGCCCAAGCAGCCAACTGTAATAAATCAAACCCGTGTTCCCAGAGAAATCAGCCCTGCCTCATAAGATCCCATTACATTACATTCCACTCCCCTACACAACAGTCGAGATAAAGTTTGGAATGAAGGGATTTACCAGGAGATGGCAGTAACTGCAAGTTTCTTGGTCTTTTCATACTGGAACTTCCAGAGTGGGAGGAGGGTTCCTTCCTGGCCTCTGAATTCATCTGATGCATCCTCAAAATATTTAAAATCTAGGTTAAAAAAAAAAAAAGGTCCCAGTATATAAATCAAAAATAAATCAGTTCAGTGTGTCAGGGAAACTTTAAAAGACAATCTATTATGCTCACAGCCTCTGCACAACCCAATGGTTAGCATAAAATAATGCATTTTACCAAATCCTCACATATATAGGAAGAATGAAAATCAAACTGATGATCAGCAGATAAAGGATTAACAAGGATCACACAAAGGTGTGACTTTAGGCCACTCCCAGAGCTAGACATGCCCCTTCAGGAGGAAGCTGAGTAGAGATTGCAAAATTACATCAAGACTGGGTACGTTGCTGTGGTTGGTATGTGAGCTGAGATCAGCTCTGCTCTGGCTGCTGTCACCAGCACGTGCATCCAGGAGTGAAGTACTGCTGAGGGAAGGAAGCGCTGCAGGGAGGGCAGTGCCCACCAGACCTGGTGCCCCCAGCCAGCTCAGAACAGGGTTAATGTGGCATGCTCTTTGCATGCCCATGGTCTGATGTACTATTTGCCTTATGTGGGTCAGCAGGCTCTTAGACCTGCTCATTTTGCTTGTTTCTCTATTCTGTTCTGTCTTGTCCTTGCTGTGGTTGTACATACTTATTTGAAGGACTGACAGTTCAGACTTAAGTTAGAAGAACCTCTCAGTGGGCCGTACCTTGTGCAATGTCATCATATGTGTTCAGGTTCACCATCCGTTCCGCTATTTTAGCAGCCTTTGCGACCCTGCTTAGAGAATCAACGTGCTGAAGAGAAAAAAAGGAAGAGAAATGTATTTCCTGTCTGCTTACAGGTTCCTCAGTCTCATGTGACTGAAGAACTTGAGTCCATTGATCCTGAATACAGATTAATTTGAAATATGTCATACCAGCACCTAATGACACAATCACTTGAAAAAATGTAATTGCTTTATTATAAATTTAGCAAGATGCCATCCACAGCTGAGCTGCAGTAACTTCAGTGTTTGTTACTAATTTAGCTCAATACAATTACTTACCTATAAAGGTAGATAAGAGTCTTGTCTTTCAAGGTAACTACTGACAGGATGACCTAAAAGGATAATTCCTACCCCATCTCATTGCATAACAGTTCATCAGATTTGGTGATGAAATCAGATGAGTTTGATCATGCATAAGCATTCTGTCATCTCTACCTGGAGAGCTCTGAGGTCTCACACATTAAGTAAACACTGCAGGATTTAGGAGTCCTTCAGTCAATCACTGGGTAATTCCAACCAGATCCATTCACACATCCATGGACAAGTGGAGAAAAGACAGCCCAGCAGGGGTTGTTTGTCCGTCAGCAGGTGTGAGAGTCGGGGCCCGAGGGTCCCTGGTTTTGCCTCACGACCTTCATCAAGGACCCCCGTCAAGGAAGGGACCGTGTGCAAGGGGCTCAGGCCTAAGCCACGGTGTGTGTGTGTACCAAGCACAGAGCTGCAGGTGTGTCCACCGGACCGGAGCCGGTTCCCACGGGAACTTTTACGAAGACAATGGACAGCTGGACAGCCTGTGCTTACCTGTGACCAGGCCCAGACCTGCTTGTCCCAGACCTGCCTGATCTGAACGGTTGCACCTGGTTCCCAGAGCAACGGGGCTCCTCACAATGACTCTCAGGTGCTCCCCCCACGTTAGCCAGGTGCCCCCTGCTTCTGAAATGACTATAAAAGCTTCCCTCTGTGACTCACACTTTGAGATCTCCCCACAGACAGAAGATGGATCCATTGGCCGGGCGCCATGCCACAAGGACATCTCTGCCATTGGTAGCTATATCCCCTGCCTCCCTTTCCTCGCTCTGTATCCTATTTTTCCTTTCTCATTCCCTCTATCACAAGTATTGTTTGCACTCAATAAAGGTGCATTTTTTGTGTGATTAAACTATTGTCCCCTCGAGTACTTTTTGTACTCTGAGATCACACGAACCTATCACGATTCCTGCTTGGATCATGACAGCAGGTGGCTGGTTTGTATGCTTATCTGATAGAGCTCTGTGGCTGATCACCATATCTTACTAAACTCCATTCCCAGCTATTTTTTGTGGGTATGCTCTCTATACTCTGTGTGTGTAAATGTGACCATTAGTGAAATCCAAACTGGACTGACTAGAAAGAAAGACAAGAAGCCTGGCTGCCAGCAATGGGAAGAACAAAGCTTGAAAGTCCACAGTGCTGGACCATATAAATACGATGTCATCACAGCTCTGTGCAATGATGTCAGAATGCCAAGGCAGATCCAAAGTGGTCTGAGAGCTTGCTGCTCCAAGTACTTGAATCCCCATCCACTACTGCTGCCTCAAAGCCCCACCAGTGTTTCAAAGACTTTAATCTTCAAATCTCTGCTATGAACTGATGGCTGCCAGCACAGTAAGATTTCCTTCATAGTGACAACACTGGAAAGAAACATGCCATTCTTGACACAGCTCAGAGAGTGTCCTGAATATGAAAAAAAAAGTGAAATGGGTTGACCAAATTACTCCACACAATCACAGTCAGAACTAGGAACATGACTTCACAAATGCGTGTCCAGCCCTCTGCTTCTTTCCTGGGCTCTGCAGAGACCCAAGGGAGATTGAGTCTCATTCAAAAAGCATGAAATTAATAGGGCTACATAGAGATGAGAGGACAAAGAGAAAAAAAATTCTATAAACTGTTGCATTTTTTATAAATCCATGGTTTGTTTACACCTCCAATAATGTGTGCAGTCCTCTTTTCCCATCCCAGAAAAAAATAAGTAGAAGTTGAAACCAAGTTCAGAGAAAGGCAGATGATCAAGGCAGGGGATATTGCTCCTCTGCTCTGCTCTGGTGAGACCCAGCTGGTGCTCTGCATCCAGAGCTAGGGTCCTAGCACAGGAAGGTACAGGGAACTGCTGAAGTGAGCCCAGAGGAGGCCATCAATATGATCAGGAGCTAGAGCCCCTCTCCTATGGAGACAGGCTAGGAGAACTGGAGTTGTTCAGCCTGGAGAAGAGAAGGTTCAAGGGAGACCTTAAAGCACCATCCAGTGCTGAAAGGGAAGCTACAGGAAATATAGAAAGGGACTATTTATTAGGAAGTATTGTGACAAGGTAACACCTGTTTTAAAATGAAAGGGGGTACATCTGGATTAAATATTATGAAAAAATTGTTTACTCTGTGTCAGAGTCCAGGATATCCCTCTGGCAGCCCTGGAGGGTTTGGAGACTGTACAGGAGGGTTTGGAGACTGTACAGGAGGGTTTGGAGACTGTACAGGGGAGTCTGGGACCTGTACAGGGAGGTCAGACAGACTCACACACAGCCCAGGAGGACACTGATTCTGACTCCTGTCCATGGGAGTGAATACTCACATGTAAGAGGAATCACAAATCCTAAGAATTTAAAAATAAATAGTAGTTAGTCTGTTATAGAATATAAATATAGAAATTACGATTCTTAGTATATGGGGCTGAAGGGACAAGATGGAGGAATTGGGGAGTGGCTCCTGGCCCCTCCCCCTTGCTCTCGTCCCCCATCTTTTCCTGACTTGGACTTTAGAGATTGGTTTAGAATAGAATTTACATGTTAGTGTAGGTAGTAGGTATCGGCAAAATTTTGTAAATAAAAAATACATCTTGGACAGTGGTTGGGTCGGAGATACCGTACTTAAGGTGCGGGGCTCTCTGATCCGCCCCAGTCCTGCCGCGTGTCCTGCTCTGCTGGGGATGCCTCACAGAGCAGAGAAAGAACTAAGATAAGGTACCCTGCCAGGGAGACCTGGCAGAGCAAAGAAAGAACCGAGATAATGAAAAATAAACAACCTTGGAAACACGGACTGGCGGACTCAGCTTGTCGTCTCTGCCTTTGGTGTGAAACACTTAGGGGCAAAAGAGAAGACGTAAAACCTTATTACCTTGGGGAACAGCAACCCCGAGGAGAATCTCAGGAAAAGCAGCCCTGAGAACTCTGAGGGTGTTGGGGCACTGGCACAGGTTGTCCAGAGAAGCTGTGGATACCCCACCCATGGAAGAGTTCAAGGCCAGGTTGGATGAGGCTTGGAGCAACCTGGTCTAATAGAAGGTGTCCCTGCCCATGGTACGATAGTTGGAATGAGATGATTGTTAAGGTCCCTTCCAACCCAAACCATTCCATGAATTTATGACACTATGATTCCACAAATTTTATTTTTGGGGGTCAGTGGGAAGCAGGCTATAAATGAAAAAGAAACAAAACAAAACAAAAAAATCCTTGTAAATGCAGAAACAATATGTTATTGATTTTTTTTTTCTGCAAAACAGGAAACTCTCCAGATGAATCAAAAAAGTTTTAAGTGAGCTAGGCAGCTTTTCTGCCGGGTAGCTATGCTGTTATCAACACATCCATGACTACATTTTTGGTATTAGAAGTGGATGAAGGTAAATTATTTTCTCTTTGTATCCTGTCCTGTTTCAGATTTTATTTATTATGTATGCTGCTGAAATAAATCTTCAAAGGAAGTCCTAGGACTAATTTCTCCTTTAAAAAAAAAAAAATTCTTTTTGAAACACACTTTCCCACCTTAGCTCAATTCTGAGCTAGCTAGCCAAATGCAAGGAGAGCTCATAGAATAACATTTGTTTATTTCTATGCATAAGTTATTTTTAGAACAGCAATATTTTTAATTGAATCATATGTAAGATGCATAATGGGCTACTACTTTGGAAAAAAAAAAAATCTTGGTCTTGCTCTGGAATTCCTTATCACTAATTGCCTAATACTTGACTCTCAGCAGATGGCCAGTTGCACTGTGTGACTCCTACAAACTGAAGCATGAAAAAAAGCTTCTATTAGTGTGTAACTGCATATCTAAGAGACAAACTCCATTCTGAAATCAGCACAATAACTGCCTATGACTCTAGCAATATAAATTGTGACTAGAAGAGCCCCTGGTTTGCAAAGAAAGAAGCACAGTTCAGGGCTGTTGTCATTTGTTGCCCAGCCAACACCTGAATGCAAACATCAACTGTAAATCCCAGATAAAGTCCTCCAGCTCAAATCATGTGAAGCAGCTATTAAATTCCATAACTGTACTCATCTGTTCATGTTCACTCTTTGCTTTTAATTCTGATAAACTGCAAACAGAAAATTGAAGACAGGGGAGTCAGTAGCAACTCATGCACTCCTCAGGATGACCAAGAACAGGTGAACAATAATGTGAAAGTTAATTGCATTCTAAATTCACCTGTTACATGCAAAATAATAATAGCCATCATCCAAGAGCTTCCAAGTGATATTTGTGACCCTGTGTCTCACCAGGCACATCTCAGGGATAATGCTACTGTGACATAGACGAGTGAGACAGAACCTCACATGATACAGGAGTGCACATTTCTCTGTTAAATATAAATTTTGTTTGGACTTCTTAGGACAACGATCAACCACCTCTATTTCAGAGATTAGAGACTGTTCCACTGCAGAAAGTTCCTGCTTAAATTTCCTATTTTAATTCATTTAATTTAATTTCTATTTTAATTTTTATATTCCTAATTGGTTGGCATCATCAGTATTTCTGTTGACACTATCCTCTTCCTTAGTAATTCTCTCTCTCTGTTATCCAGTCAGAGTGCCTGCCTACCTTTGCATTAACAGACAAACATGATAAGATTTTCTAGTGTTGTATATTCAAGCTTTCAATTTCTTATATTTTCCAACTCTATGCAGGTTTGCAAACATCTTTGAAAATAGGTGATCAAGATCACATATCCCTGTTCTACTCCTGAAAAGGTATCAGCCCACCTTACATAACATAAATATCTTCACTACGATTCATCATAGGGCAAATTCCAGCAAAGGACTTGTCTCTCATAGCCACATCACAACTCACCAACCAACATGGAGTTGCTGGAGAAACACACTCATGTTTCTCTCTGTCATTACAGACTGTAAGCCCGCTCCTTAACAAAGACCACTTTCATACTCCGAAATGAAGTCCTCCACTCTACCAGTTCCTTCCAAGCTGTAATAACAACAACTTTTCTGGTCTATCTAATAATTGCCTAATGGCACTATAGCAATAGTTTACAGAATTCCAGCTAGATTACCTTTCAGAGGAAACTTTCCTTGTTCAAGAAAAACTCAACTTGCTTTTCATTAAAGAAAGAGATGAGATTATTTGGACACAGCCTACTTTTGGCGAATATGTGCTATTTTTGCAATTTTATTCCATTTCATATTTAATCCCTGTTCTGTTTTTTTTTTCCCTCATTAATTATGTTGCCTTATGTGTTGGTAAAGGTCAGACTGATGGTCACATTTTTACCTCTCTTGCATACAACATATCCTTCTTATGGTCCAGTCACATTGCTCCACCCCTCTTTGCATTCATTCAAAATCCTTAAGTCAGACTTGTGGTTTCATGCCTTGCCATCTCAGGGTGAGAGGAGCAAGCCTGCATCAATTGCATCAAGCTCTGCTTCAGATACAGTAATTTCTATATTCACTCAAGAACATAAGGAATGTTATGAATCAGACCAAGCATGTCTCTGGGTCAGGGCTGTGGAATCATAGAATCATTTGTGTTGAAAAAGACCTTTAAGATCATTAAGTATTCTCACTGTAATCAGAGCCATAAACAGATGGTACAGAAGCAGAAAGAGCAGGACAGGCAGATACAACACTTTTGCCTAGTTATCTCTGCTTCCAGATATTTTCAGCTCAGAAAATTTCACATCATTCCACTTTGGTATTCTGTGTTATCCATGGTCTGTGTACTGCCTTGACTAATTACTGAAGAAAAGTTCCAAAAGTTGTATCATCGTTATTAGATGTAGCACACTCTTTCCCCTCTACTTCTATCTGAGCGAGGAGCACATGGAGAGATTTCTAGGAGTTCTTCATCACATCTCCAGTCAAATACTTCCTATTATTCCAACTTCTATTCTCTCATTCATCTTCTTTATGAAATTCTCACCCTTCCTTCTGTTGAACACCTTGATTATCTCCCTTCCTTTACTGTTGGCTGCCTCTATTTTCTGTTTTGCTAAACCATACCTTTCTTGCTTTTCCTAATTCTTCAATGCAATACATAGGTCCATTTTAATTCTTTTTCCCTAGCAAGAAGCTTCTGTCAAGAATTGTCATGGCTCTCCTCTCCTCTCCTCTCCGAACCGAAGCTCTCCGAACCTCTCCGCACCTCTCCGAACCTCTCTGAACCTCTCCGAACCTCTCTGAACCTCTCCGAACCTCTCTGAACCTCTCCGAACCTCTCTGAACCTCTCCGAACCTCTCTGAACCTCTCCGAACCTCTCTGAACCTCTCCGAACCTCTCTGAACCTCTCCGAACCTCTCTGAACCTCTCCGAACCTCTCTGAACCTCTCCGAACCTCTCTGAACCTCTCCGAACCTCTCTGAACCTCTCCGAACCTCTCTGAACCTCTCCGAACCTCTCTGAACCTCTCCGAACCTCTCTGAACCTCTCCGAACCTCTCTGAACCTCTCCGAACCTCTCTGAACCTCTCCGAACCTCTCTGAACCTCTCCGAACCTCTCTGAACCTCTCCGAACCTCTCTGAACCTCTCCGAACCTCTCTGAACCTCTCCGAACCTCTCTGAACCTCTCCGAACCTCTCTGAACCTCTCCGAACCTCTCTGAACCTCTCCGAACCTCTCTGAACCTCTCCGAACCTCTCTGAACCTCTCCGAACCTCTCTGAACCTCTCCGAACCTCTCTGAACCTCTCCGAACCTCTCTGAACCTCTCCGAACCTCTCTGAACCTCTCCGAACCTCTCTGAACCTCTCCGAACCTCTCTGAACCTCTCCGAACCTCTCTGAACCTCTCCGAACCTCTCTGAACCTCTCCGAACCTCTCTGAACCTCTCCGAACCTCTCTGAACCTCTCCGAACCTCTCTGAACCTCTCCGAACCTCTCTGAACCTCTCCGAACCTCTCTGAACCTCTCCGAACCTCTCTGAACCTCTCCGAACCTCTCTGAACCTCTCCGAACCTCTCTGAACCTCTCCGAACCTCTCTGAACCTCTCCGAACCTCTCTGAACCTCTCCGAACCTCTCTGAACCTCTCCGAACCTCTCTGAACCTCTCCGAACCTCTCTGAACCTCTCCGAACCTCTCTGAACCTCTCCGAACCTCTCTGAACCTCTCCGAACCTCTCTGAACCTCTCCGAACCTCTCTGAACCTCTCCGAACCTCTCTGAACCTCTCCGAACCTCTCTGAACCTCTCCGAACCTCTCCTCTCTGAACCTCTCCAAACCTTTCCTGGAATCTCCCCTCCTCTCCTGGAATCTCCTCTCCTCTCCTCTCTCCTCCAATCTCCTCTCCTCAAATCGCCTCCCCATGTTCTTTCATGGATCACATCCTTTCTCTTCCAGCCATGCATTCCTTTGACCTCTTATTCTTGTTTTCTTCTCTTTTCATTCACTACATTTTCAAAGCCTAATCTTACTCCTACCATCATCTCCAGCTCCAGCTCTAGTTCTTGGATCTTTTTCATGGCCTCCTATCACAGCAACAGCTTCCATGAGAAATCCACCTGTGGTGATAGCCACTCATTTTATCTTCTTTCCCATGGGTTGAATCTGGTGCTATTTCAGTAGCTACCATAGTTTTTGTTGCTAATACCTAGCCTGACCAAAACAATGGTGGAAATTGATGGCAGCTTCTAGCCGTTACAGCTTGATCCAGATAAGCCATTGTTGTAGCTGTGAGGCCTAGTAAGCCTCTCTGGCAGTCAGTCGCCTAAGAGCAAAAATGCCTAGTCAGGGTGACTAGGCCAAAAGAACCCCTCTCTCACACTCAGACTCTTTCTTATCTCCCTGTAAGACAATAGGTCACTTTCTACCCCGACTCACACTATTAGACCACTTCTCAAAACCTCAGTACCCTATAAGAACCCCACTCTTTCCCCAGCTCAGTGGAAGAGCTGTCCCTGAAACCCTTCATGGAAGATGCTAATAAAGAATCATCTGTAGAACTTCATACAGCGTTTCTCCCTCTCTCTCCCTACGTCTGTGCCAAGGCACCTTAGCAAGCTTATGAGCTGAGAATCACTGCAAAAGAGCTGATCACTGCTAAGAGCTGTATATCACTATAACTAAGCTTGCTAAGTGTGGCCTGGGCCTGGAAGCTTTGCCAGAGTTGCATTGGGCAGAGAAGTACGTAAGTGCACCCCTATCCAGGAACAACCAAAGCAGCCAAGACCGACTGAAGCCACCAGGAGAAAAACAAAAAGCCATGTCTCCTTCTTCATGTTCCAGAGTTCCCTTCAGCAATGACCATTGCACAATTTGGCCTTAAAAAACACTCAGCTGGAAAAGTTCTGTTTCAATTAGCATGGCATAACATGTGTAACATATGACTTAGCAGCTCCACAAAACCTACTGCTCCACTTACTGACTTGAGGCCAGAAATACAGATTCTGATACCATCAACCCTTAATTTCCATATACCTATATCTGAACAGACATAATGACTGTTGTAAGTCTGCTTTGAGCCTTGGAATACTTCAGGTTTCATTTTTCCAGGTAATGATTGAAGAATTCATCAGGTTTTATCATACACTTCAGGTTGGTTGACTAGCCTCACAGAGGACCTCCGTTTGGGACACTGCATCAAGAAGCTTTTTCTTTCACTTATTCAGTGCATCAACTTCTTGGCTTCCCTTCAAATATCCTGGAAAACGTTAAGCGTGAAAAGCAAAACACCAAAGAGACAGATATCATGAGTGACTGGATTTCAATTTCCCACTGTTGTCAGTGGAGTGGGCAGCTGGTGTTTTACAATATGGTTTCACATTATTTTCATTTAGTTTTTAGCAGTCCATTCTTTAAGTCTGTAACTGTAACATTGACTTGAGGCTTAACTCTCCAAAACATATTCAGGTGAAAGGTTTCCTGGTTTTCAAAAGGACTGTGAATTTCTATGGCACAATTCACAGAAAGAAACCTGTGAGAACATCCCGGTCTGTTTATACTGTAAGGTTTATGTTGGCACAGTGCTGCTTCATGGCTAAACCAGCCAAATCCTCTGCAGTCATATCAGCCATATGGTATGAAAGAGCTAAAGCCAGTTTCAGGACTCAGCTCTTACTACACACACACACACACACACATAGAGATAGAGATAGAGATAGAGATAGAGATAGAGATAGAGATAGAGAGACAGACACATCTATCTATCTATCTACCCATCTATCTATTGCTATATCTGTATCTATATCTTACTTATGTTGATATGTCTACACCTATGCTAGAAGCAAGTTATGAACTGATTTCCATGATTCTGTATTGTAATTCTCAGTGTATCTTGCTCCAGTCATTACAGAAATAATTTCAGTTTGCCTTCAAAACCATTTACCTTAGATTGGGGAAGTAAAAAACAGCCAGTTAAACCATAATAGGAACTTCTCGAACCCCTTGAAAATATTTTGGAACATGAAGAAAATCTTTCAGTGTTGCCATATCATCCTATATATTGTACATTCTGTGTTTAAAGTGGGATGATAGTTTTAAGATGGAGATACCGTCACTTTGATGGAATGAACTGAGTCACTCCCACAAGGTACTCCTAGGCTACTCCTGACTCTGGATTAGGAGGCAGTATCACCATCACAGCAAGGTCATAAGCATCAGCTTAGGGCATGGCAGGTGTTCGGACACCTGATATTCTGAGAAGCATGCCACTTATATATATATAATTAGAAAATGAATAAATGTAATTCTATAAAATCATAAAAATAAAATAAAAAATATTGAGAAGTGTTTTACTACAGTGCTATATTTTGAAATAATCTTAAACTTCAGTCCCTTTCAGATGGAAACATTGTATGTAAAACCATTATCACTTATAATTCTTTGAAAAATCACAGAGTGTTTCTACCTATTTAGTTCTTTTATCCTTCACATAATAATAAAAAATATGACACAAACACAGTGCAAAAAAAAACCCAAAACCCAAAAGCTATATATCTCATGTGGAAATCAGGTCTGAAAATAAGATTATGTGAAATCAAAGTCCTGTTTTATAGGACTTTGCACAGCAGAAATCCTGTTTTGGGAATACAATTTCTAGTAAAATCTATCTTTTGCATTTCCTGAAGGTGTTATTTGCCTACTAAGACGACAAGCTACACAGCCAGCATTCACCTGACTTGTTCTACAGATGCACCCACCACCACTTTGAACAGCCTTTTTCCCCTCATTATGAAACATACCGGTGGCTCCACATAGGATATTTTTCTTCCAGTTTTCTTATCTTCTTTCTTTACTGCTCCAGGTTTTGCTTTTTCTTTCTCTTTTGCTTTTTCTATTCTCTCAAGTTCCTCCATATAGGCATCATATATATACCACTGAGAGACAGACAGAGGCAGGATTTATCAGAACCTGATTATATTCCTGAGAACAGCCATCTACATCATGGCAAAAATATGACAGTCATCACAATAGTACCACTGCTGCTGGAATTAGTTGAACATCTGTTTTCTTGCACAAAAAGTGAAGAGTTGAGGTCCAGGATTTTCAAAGAATGATGAGGCATGTCTTATTTTAAGAATACATTACTGCATTCTCAATTATTTCTTTCCTCCAACACTCTACTTGTTGCTTTGACTCTGTCCATACCTTTATTTTTTTCAGGACTTTGTGTTTGGCTAATTTACCAGTGTTTAATAGGAAAGATGCATTAAGCATTTGCTTTATGATATTTCTCATGTGGTGTTAGAAAATTAAATTATAGTTGCTTAACACAATTTAAATTTGGACTCCAAATCTGCAGCATATGATCAAATGGAAACTGAGAGCAATTTTACATCTTCTGCTATGCCACATGCCATACATGTCTTACTTGAGTAGATTCAAAAGTAATTTCTCTCAAGAATTATTCATTAGTATTGAAATCCTAGTATTGTATCTGAAGCAGGTTTATTTCTTTCAGGACAAAACAAAAGGCAATCTGACACATTAGCTTAGGATAAGGAGTATGATTCAAACATAGAATATAGATTAGAATATTGAAATAAAGGTAGCAGAATTCCTTAAAAAAAACAACTGTATTGTGTTGTAAATTTGCAGGCAGAAATGAGATGGAAAGATGTTCCAAATGTCAGGGAAAGGACAAAGAAGATGAGACAAGTATGACAAGGAGTAGAAAAGTTTGGAACAGGAAATTGTAAGCATAAGAAAGAACATAAAGGAAAAGGCAGCTGAGGGAAAAAAAGACTTTATATAAAAACACTATTTTAGACCCACTGAAAATTTCAACAATATAAAAAGAAATCAATGGATAACTTTTCCTCTTAGCTTTCAGATATTTAATGTAAAATCTTAGGGGCTAATTATCTTAAAGACCTCTGTTCTAAATCTCAGAACATCTCACTGTCAGAAAGAAAAAGGGAAGAAAACTCCAGCTGGAGGCAGGAAAGATCTCAGGCCAATCACCCTATAATTTCAGGTTCGGGAATAGAATAGATTAGAAGTTTTTAACCTTCACTCCCCTTCCTATCATTTTCCTATAACAGCATTTTTTAAGTTGCTGCATTTATGCTGCATTTATGCCATTATGTTACAGTGTCTTCTCCATGTCCTTCTGCTCACTGGTAACAAAATTATGTTTTCAATACCATGTTGATACACTAGTTTGAAACAATGTTTATTTCTTTGACATACACAATTACATTTTACAAATATCTGAGAATTAATCAGCAGAATTGGCTATATTCCCTTTCTACTGAAAGTTGTAACATATTTCTTGTGTGTGAAATTTCATCCAAAACAAATTTTTTTTTACATTTTTAAGGGAGGCAGAAAATGTTACAGAGTCTTTCCTCGTGTATAGATAGGCACATTTCTGCTACATAAAACAGAGTCAAGTCTCTTGCAATATGTCTTCCATATTCCTTATGATGTAGTTCTCATTTGGCTCAGCTTTGGCCTTTCGAAATCTGCTTTTGCATAGAGCTAAGCTAAGTCAAAGTAAAAATGCAAGCACTGCACATGCAGAATTCTTAACAATACTCTGAGAGAGCTATGTCCCTAGGACAGCCAGTACCCTGCAAGATGCAGCCCACCTCTTGCTGAATCCAAAATTATTCTCACCCTGTGGTTTCCCCATTTCCACTCACTTAATATTCTCTAAAGCAGACAGGTCAGGGTGGCTGACAAAAAATAAACCAGTGAAAAGCATCTAAACAGAAACACTTAACCTTAGACATATAAACCATGAGCAAGTTCACCCATTAAAGCAGAAGAGAGGGTCATACTAGTCTGCTGTCAGATTCAAACCAGAGATCAAAGGCACAGTAAAGGAACTCATTCCACTGCAAAGAATGCCAACACAATAATTTAACCGTCAGGTTTTAACTTCCTCACACCTGCATTTCTAAAATATATTCTAAACCAACTTTAAAGGTAAAAAGGAGATAGATATATACATACCTGGTTAACATTGTCTGCGAAAGTCTCAAAAGGTGCAGGGTCAGTTTGATATCCTTTTTCCTGAAAAAAGGAGAAGCATGAAGAAGCATAATCTCAGCATTGAAGCCTTCTGCAGTGACAAAGTCCAGCTCTGGAAACTGTATGAATAACTTGAGAACCAAATGACTCCTAGGTCACCGCACAACACTATTGGCAATTGTGCAACTACAAAAAGATTTTGTTATGGACCAAAAGAACCTTCACAAGACCTTCTGATTTTTCCCCACATGCTTCAAATATTTCTGCAGTTAATTTTGAAGGAGTTCAAAATTTTTTTCACCTTTTTTTACATATCATTTGAAATGTTCTGGTATCAATTATGGTACCAGTTATGACATCCCACCAAATTTGAAAAGTTTTGTCCTATATATTTAAAAGCCAGTTGGATACAGCAGTCAGAAAAAAAGAATTGAACAGAATGAAACTTATAAACAGTTCATCTGATGCTATTGAAATAATATTTTTTATGATCCTTATATCAACATTCTGAATTAAATTAATATATTTCTGTGAAACATTCCTTTAAAGAACAGCATCTTCTTTCAAAAAACTCTTGTGTCAGAACACTTTTAAGAAGTTGCCTGTAGCATTTCACTGACTTCTGAAATGAAGACATTTCAGAGGTGGAAACTGCACATCCCATACAGCACAGAGCAGTTCTGTGCAGCTATTTAAGGCCTATATTATGCTTTTAAAGGCAGAATCATACAGAGACACACAAGCTTGTCCCAGTAAAATCATTGGAAAGAGAATATGCAGATCTGTGAACAAAGAAATAAGATATTCCATGGCCTCCACTGGGATTTTTGAACAATGCTGAATCTTAGCTCAAATTTCATAGCAAGCACCCCACTGCTGGACAAACTCTCCTGAGATCTTCTGTCTCCAGCAGCCCAGTATATTATATCTCTCCAAATCCATCATATGTAAAGACATCTAACCCTAGGTGTAATGGCTGTAAGACGACAGGCTCCTTGGGGAAATATACACTCCAATAGTAGCAAGAAAAACAAAAGAATTTTCTCTCTGAAACTTGCATCCCTAATATAAGAAACTCCTTTTTGAGCACTCTATCAGGAGCCTACATCACCAGGATTGCTCAGTCAGAAGGCCCCAAGAAAACTCGGTCACAAGAAATGGCTGTAAGTTCGTTAAAAAGCTTAGAGAAGGAATATAAGGTTTGGCTCTGTACTTATTGGAAAGTGCATGCAGAATGGGAAGGAGATGTACCACATGCAAGAAGTACAGATTTGTCACACATAAGTTGGTTACTTTAGTAGCTGTGCTTAGTACAAGCACAAACACATTTGTTCTTTCAATATATGGACACTAATTGCTCTGCTCCATTAATAAGAATTCAAGTACAACACCATGAAAGTACACAGTAACAAACAGAAATTGCTTCCTCACATTCCAAGTACTCAGCTGCTATCCTAACATTGCTCTGTACTTTTTCAGATGAGAAAAGAGACACCAAAAATATCATATCCAAGCAGAGGCTTAAGGATTTACAATAGCATCAAAACTTTTTGTAGGCTGTCCAAAAGTTCACCTCAAAAGAGGCAAGAAATTTTCTGTCACCATCTTCATCACACCAAATGTTTTACAATAGTACAATCACTATACCTTTTTTCCTAATAGTATTGACAGATCATAGGATATGACACAGGAGATCTACATGCTCTCTCAAATGAAAGATCCTTCAAGTCACTGAAGGAAACAGTTACGTACCCGCAGAGGATGATGGTATGTAGCTGAACCTCTCTCAATGAAGTTGAATTGGTTTGCAAGCTTCTTCTCTGGCACTTTTTGGGGAGGCGGCTCTTCTCCCCCTTCTGCCTCTTCTGTCTTTGCAGCCTCAACTTCTTCAGCTGCTTCAGCTGTTTGTGCCCCCTTTTCCTCTCCTGCAGCCTGCAAGAAAATACAGCAGTGACTCCACCCTGAGAGAACCAGTTGTCTCTTTCCTTAGACTGTTGGATTTCTGCTGCCTAGTGAAGGAGACCGTAATTTTGAAGATTCAAAATTAGGAGATTTCCAGCACTCAGATCGAGAAGATTCTGAAATTATATCTGAATGGGAATATAGACATTCAGGAACTGAAATTGCTTTAAAACAAAACCTGACATGAGAGAGATAATATGGCCTTTGGTAAAATGGACTCAGGGACCAGAAGATTTTGTTAGAGTCCTATTACCCTGTATTTTCATTTTCTTGCTAGACAAGTTTCACGTGAAATTCTGACACTCGGTGGATTCTGTGTGGATAAGAACAAACTTCTTTACAGGCTACTCCTTTCCTATCAACCAACTGCCTTGTAATCAGGCCACTACTACTTTCATTCAGTTGTGCCTGCTGCTTTCACCCCTCTAGATTCTGTTTTTCACCAATGGATATACTGTCTAGGAAGATTCCAGATCCCAGCAAATTACACTTTATTTTGATGTAATATCTGGATAAAGACAGATATGGTATGATCCCCCTACTCAGTTTTTACAGCCAAAAAACAGCAGCAGGACCACAGCTGCCCAGCAAAACCTGAAGGTTCTCACCTATAGCACTGATATCTGAAATGTAAAAGAATCAGTCACAGAGGCAAACCCATTTTATAGTAATGTAATTTAAAAGCTAATTCTAAAAATAAAATGGACAGCTCTTAGCTGGCTATAGAGAATTACCTCAGCATCTCCTGTGGGTTCTTCATCCTTAGTCTCTGTCTCTTCTGTTGCCTCAGCAGAAGCCTCCTCAGGAGCCTTTTCCTCCTCAACAGGAGCCTCTTCTGATGACAGAAAGGATTTGTGAATGAGCTGAGAATAACAGGATATCTTATTCAACATTCTATAGATCCTCTGTCTTCTGAAGCATTGATATAAATATCATTCACTAATGCTGTATCATTAGACAACATAGTAACAAATTCCCACTTATGAGAACAATTGTTTGCTCAAAACCACAAAAGTTGACAACAGTATTTCTAGAATTCATCTGCAGTACTTTTGCATGAAGTGAAATAAAAAATAAATATTTTGACTCAGAGCAAATTTTTATAACCCATTTCTGATCTGAGTAACTCTGTTTCTGGGTATCCCTTCAGCTCTGGACCTTTCTATCCTCCAGAACTGTCTGCAGTTATTACAACTACTAAGAAAGTTTTCAAGGCACGCAGAAGTTATAACATGGTTGTTCTTATCTATATGGATAAAAATTAATATAGTATTGCCAGAGAATGTTGGATGTCTACATTCCAATCACAGCCTTGACTGTGTAACCATTGTAAGCATTGAGCCACTTGAAATTAATTGGTTTGGAATCCATGAAAAGCACTGCCAAAAATCCATGATTTCATGGCATTGAAAATCCCATCAAGCACTTTGCCCGGCTTCCAATCATCATGCATAGTTTGTTAAGTGTAAAATAAAGGAGGAACTGACCCTCAGAAGTTACAAGTAAGAACTATTCTCAGGAGCTTACTCAGTGTTATCATTGTGCCTAGCAGTTACCACCTTGACAGAACACTCATTTCAATAGAAATTCTCCCTTCACAAACAGCACGAATACATTAAATCACTAGCCAGTACATCCTCCCCCGCTGAAAATTCAAAGCTAGAACTCTTTACTAATAATAGAGCTTTCAGTCTCTGGTTAAAGTAACTTTTTGTCTGAACACCTAAGAGTGTTGATAGTAGTTCAGATCAACTCTCCAAGTAGTTCAGGGTTTTGTACCTACATTGTCTGAAAGTAGATGTCTTGATAAGAATTTAAGAATTGGTCACCACGTCTGATAGTTTCCTGAACAATCATCCAGATTACAAACATTTGTGCTTTAATACTTTAAATCATGTCTGAAACTTTCAAACCAGTAGTTTTTAAAGTAGTTTAGACATGTATGTCCAACTAATGGTAGTGAAAGTTGTTTAAAAGACACTAAATAATTTTGAAAATTTCAGAGTTAGCATTCAAGTGACTGAAAAACACACAAGATTTTCCAGACTGCAGCAAACATCTGGCTGATTATTTTCCTAATTTTTTTTGCCAACAAGGATGCAAGCCAAAGTAGGAGCTGTTTAATTCTATAGTAATGCAGCATGATTGTTCCATCACGTTGAATAAGAGGAACCAATGCCTATCTTCCTGTTATTGTGACTTCAGGCAATAAAGCTACCTGCTTCAGTGCTTGATCTGATACTCTGGCGTCTGCCTTCGTCTGAATCTTTGGGTACCAAATATCCATTCAAAGTGAAGTGAATGGCAGTTTGATCCATATCGTCCACTAGCTTGTATGCTCGTTCCTACAAAAGAAAATCCCAACAAAATCATAGAATCACAAAATCATAGAATCTTGGAATAGTTTAGGCTGGAAGGGATCTTAAAAGAACATCTTGTTGTGACTCCCTGCCCTGGGAAGGGACACCTTCCCCTAGCCCAGGTAGCTTAAAGCCCCATCCAACTTGGCTTTGAACATTCCCAGGGCTGCAGAATCCATAATTTTTCTGGGCAACCTGTTCCAGTGCCTCACCATCTTCACAGTAAAGGACAGCTCAATCTGTATAATTTAGTTTTGAGCTGCACCTAAAAGCAATCAGAAGCCACTAAAGAACACAGACCATTCAGCAGATTTTTCTTATACGTATGATTGCTTACTATGTCAGTGACAGCATAGAAATTACCTCAGTTCAGTCATTGTGGAGAATTTGAAGATATGGATAACTGATCACCTGTCTATACACCATAAATATGGAAAACTTCAGCTCCAAACAGAAGAGATTTGATTCCACAAGAATTATTTCCTTTCTCTGCAATCATCTAATGGTTGGTCAAACAAGTACATAGCAGAGAGGGGAGACAAACTTGGGAATATTTTGCTTGGTCTTCTCTTCTCTTCTCTTCTCTTCTCTTCTCTTCTCTTCTCTTCTCTTCTCTTCTCTTCTCTTCTCTTCTCTTCTCTTCTCTTCTCTTCTCTTCTCTTCTCTCCTCTTCTCTTCTCTTCTCTTCTCTTCTCTTCTCTTCTCTTCTCTTCTCTTCTCTTCTCTTCTCTNACCTCTCTAAACCTCTCCGAACCTCTCCGAACCTCTCCAAACCTCTCCGAACCTCTCCGAACCTCTCCAAACCTCTCCTAACCTCTCCGAACCTCTCCTCTCCGAACCTCTCCTCTGTTGGTTCTGACAGAGATTTCCTTCACAGTAGCTACTGTGGGGCTGTATTTTGAACTTGTGCTGAAAAGTGTTGATAACACAGGGATGTTTTGACTACTGCTGAGCAGCACATGCACAGAATTCTTTCCCCCCCTCACCCCATCATCACTACGCACCCATCTGACCAAAAGATATTCCATACCATATAGTGCCATGCTTAGCGTATAAATCGTGGGGAAAAAGAATGCTAGAGGGAAGAAGAATGAGGGATGATTTTGGAATGACAGGGTGTATTTTACCAAGTAACCATTGCCACAGAGCCCTGCTTTCCTAGGGATCGTTGAATATCTGCCCCAAGTGGTGAATAAATTCCTTGTTTTGCTTTGCACAGCTTTTGTGCGAAGTTTTTACTAACCTGTCTTCATCTCAACCCATGAGTTCTCTCACTTCCACTCCTCTGATTCTCTCCCCTGCCATGGGAGAGTGAATGAATGGCTGTCTGAGGCTTAGTGGTCAGCTGGGATTAAACCACCACACCTGCCTAAAGTTGGGAATAATTCAATGTTGAAGTTGGAGGAGCTGTCCCTATGCTCTTTCTTCAGAGTATGTAACCATTCCCAGGGAGAAGTGGGAGGCAAAGCCATCATTCCGCCCTTCCCATGTGACTGCTTGTGTTGCTGGCTGCATGTGGTGGTGGAAGAAGGTTACTCCAGGGTAACACTATGTGAGCCCTGCACATGTAAATGTGAAGGTGTGACTCTTGGATGTTTTATGGCTGTTTGTTGCTCACTCCTAAATAAAGCTTGTCAATGATTTCACAAAACATATTTCTGAGCTCTCCCATAATTCAGTCTTCATGTCTGAATACTGCAGCACAGTTCTTACAGACTGAGAAAAGCCTTGCCTTTTGTCCTTTAACCACCACAAAACGGGAAAAGTAACTATCTGAGATTAGCTGCATTAATTACCTTTACTGACAGATCTTGTTCTGACATTTTGATATCCTACTTCTAAATAAATGCATCAATGCTTTTAGATTTTTATCCTCTATAAAAACCCTTTAAGAACCATTGGCAGTAAATATGTAGTAAGATGTAGCAACATTAAAAGAAACATTACCTCACTATAAACCAAAAAACCCACAAAACCAATTAATTGCAAAAAATTCCAGTTTTATGGGTCATGTTACACTTACTTTAAAGCTGAATCTGACGATATCCTGGGGAATATGGGGATTATTAGCTGTCAAGGTACGTATAACTTCCATTTTTAATTCCTTTGGAATGGAAACAAAATAGTATTGTAAGTAAAACTTCACTACTAATACCACATACAGCAGCAAAAATCACCATGTTTATGTTCGGTTCTGTGATGTTCTGTTTATTGCAGATACCTGATGTGCATGTGATGCCACCACAAGTACAGTGCTTGTGGCCGGCCTGACTCAGAGTGGAACCCAGAACAGTCATCTTGCTTCCTACCACAGTATTTCAATGAGTTTTCTTGATTTCAGTTCTTACCAAAGACATGGTAGCACTTGAAAAATGCTAGCTGCATTTGGTAGGGTGAGACAGAAAACTAATGTCTTTATAATTTACACTGTCCAAAAATAAACTATAAGGTCAATAGGAGTACTTTCAGGACTGATCACTGTAAACAAAGAAAAGTAGTGCTGTTAACTATTTTTACTGCCTGAGTTGGGGGACATACATAAAGCTTCCCTTTCACAGCTAGTTTAAGGACAGGGAACAATGCTAGAGTTTTATAAGGCAGTGAGAAGAGAGACACAATTGCAGTTGGAAGGGTGACGAATTGCAATGCTACTGAACCAATCTGGGAAGAAATAGCAATAGAATTGTAGGACACTTCTCTGCCCTGTGTATTGCAGAAAGGTACCTAAAAAGCTCAGGGTTGGCTCTGGGTCGTCCTTAACTGAGTGAAGCCTCAGTCCCATTTTCCCTTTTGGATTAGCTCCAGGCAGTTACAGTGTTTTAAGGTCAGAACTGGGTTTCAAAGCACATTCTCCCTGTTTTCCTGTTGAAGCCATTTCAGTTGGTACTGCAGACACTGTACTTCAGCAAGTACTGGAGTTCTACTCTTGCAGAATTTTCTCCAAAATCAATGGGTTGGCTTCTGCTTATGGAGTTTTGTACACACAGTTGTCATGACAAGACAGGCATTGCTTACTCACAGCTTCACTCAGCTCCAGCTGATCTGGGGATTTGACTGCAGCCCTTGCTGACCAGTCCTCTCCTGTTTCAGGAGAGTCACCTTCATCCTAGAACAGGAATAACAAGCTCAGTAATGCAACAAGACTGACAGTTTTGCTTCTTGACAAAGCAGCACTTCTTAAGGCACAGAGCAAAGAGATAAAAACAACATTCTTCCACCCATCTTCGCTTTCAGCAGAGCAGAACACAAACAGCAGGCCAAAATCTGAAGATTTTCATATGGCTATGCTTGCCAGCAGAGTTCAGTGGGTTGGTGGAGCTGCAGTCTGAAGATAATTTCTGCCCTGGCACAAAACTGAATTAACTCCAATAACAAAACTCAAGTGATTACTCTTCAATCTCAGTATAAAAGCTGGCAATTCTTTTTCCCTTGCCACATAATATCCAAGGGCATTATAGGACTTAAGGACTACTCAAAGGCACAAGCCAAGAACCTGCAATTACTCCTAATATGTTATTCTATAAGCTACTCTTAGAATTTAGCTTGAAATAAAGCTGCGGGGATGTGGCTTCTGGAGGAACATTAACCAATTTCTTGCAAAGACCAGCATGTCTCCATTCTCCCAACAACAAACTGCTGCTCTCCTTGGGCTAGCACTGGGTTGATGTCACTATATAAGGTCATTAAAAAGAAAATGAATCACTGCAGGAATGAATTTCAATTAATTGTCTTACAGAAAAAATTGTCAGAACACAAAGCTGCTGATTGAAGTGCTTAACTGCTCCAGGCAAAATTTCTCCCTCAGTTCAAAAATGTGTAATGAGTTGATTTAAAATAAATCAATCATTTTTGTAAATACAGTTCTGTCAGGCCTCCTAACTTTACAGCCATACAAAACTGAGGATGAGTCCAAGGTGTAAGTACAGATTATGGCTGAAGCTATAGAGGCTGGACATGGCAATGCTTTGAACCTGCAGAGCACCACAAAGGTAAAAAGCACAACACTGTGTCAAAATGAGCAATGACTGAAAGTAACAGAGAATTTTGCATATTCCAAGAGCCCAGAGAAAGTCACAGGCTGCAGCCTTATTTCTTTCCCCAAGGGTGCTGAAATGAGGCAAGCTGTAAGGAAGGGCAGGCACGCCAATGCACAAGAGACGATGACTGCAGAGCTGTTTTTTGTGATTTAATGCTCCCCGCATGAACACCTGGTTGTAGGACATTTATCATACACAATTTGATGCCAGTTAGTTCAGTGGCTGTTTTTCCAAGTGAATCAGATAAGAAGTATTGTGGTTTTAACATTTTTCATTTAAAAGTAAATAAATTCCCATTTTTAAATGGTAAAAACAGGAACATTTAATGAGACTGTGATTTGTCCCAAGAAAATGAAAACCTGTTTATCAATATGCCTGTTTACAGGCATGTAAGACTGTTCTTCCATCCCTGTCAATGGAGCTAAATAAGAGGATGGTAGATTAAATCAGGGTATTCTAAGAATTTATTTGCCCAACAGTAAAAACATTATCATGATTTAAAGTAGTTAAGGCTATTTTCTCTAAGACTTGTACTTCTTAAGTGAATATGGGCTATACTTTGAACTTTCTAAATTGAGTAGGCAGTTTTCTCACAGCCTGAGTCAGGGTGTACTTTGGAATTGACATCCCAAACATTTTATTTTCATCTTTTCATATTGTATTTTACCCAAATTGTACCTTTCTCCAGGTGATATTTTGTGTCCTAACTTGCTAGTGCATTTCCCTTCTCAGTAGAAACCTACAGCAACCTCTTACTGCTAAATCAATTGATATTTTACCAACTTTATAAAAAAACCCTCATTATTCAGACTAAATCTTTTTTGCATCTCATAGCTAAAAGATGGAAAAAACATTTTTTAAGACTTGAGAATCTTACCTGTTTTTTATGTCCAGCTTTACCAGCTTTACCAGCTTTTCCTACCTTTCCTCCTGAAGGTCCACCTTGGCCCTGAAGTGAGAACATATCCAATGTAAACTTTCAAAACCTTTTTTCCAAATTTAACCAAAGCAGAATAAAAGTTTGATGCTTGCTCAATGGTATGTTTTAAAAGCTGAGTATGTCAGCATTCTGTCTATAAATTACCTGAAGGAAAGACAGTCACTTTCACAACACAAGACAGCAATTTTTCAGCATGAAAAACACGAGGCTCTATCCCAATACAACGCAACTAGTCTGTCCTAGTCTGTGATACACCCAAACATCATACATATGTTTTAGTGCCTTGGTCAAACACAGTAAAAGGCTGCTCCTGTCCCAAGTGCTTGAATGGCACCGGGAGCCCAAAGACAGCAGATTCACACCCACAAAGCCATAAGCACTGAGAAAACATCAAAAACACTGGTGAACAGCTTAGAAATTGACTACTGTCAACCTCTCTGCACACATGGAACCACTGAAAATTTATTATTACAGGCTTCAAGAAAAACAATTCAATAGTTGTTAAAGGGTGCTTTATAGAGGGAGATTAACTTACCCAGAGTGAAGGAATAACACAAGGGCACAACTGACAAAGCTTTGTGAAAATTTAACAGAAAGTGGGAGATGAAATGAAGAGGATCCTTTTGAGGAAATGCTGAGAGACAGACCGGACCAGGAACCCTGAAGGAAGAGAGTGAGCTGATAAATCAAACAAAGGAAACAACATTAGAAACCTTAGCAAGAAGAGTTTCAGGATGGATCACAAATAACATTTGATGGTATGGATGAAAAAAACAGAGGAGTTACTAGGAAAAAAGTGTTTGACTTTGTGACAGAAAAGAAGGGGATACTAGACAAGAGGGAAAGAAAATTAAGAAGGAAGGGAAAGCAAGCACCCATGGGCTTATTGATTTTCTTCAGAAGAAACTTAGAGTGTGTCTTTCAGTTCAGATCAAAGGTCCACCTATCGAAGTATCTCTCACCAACACTGTTCAAAATAAGGTACCTATTTTATTCTCTCCAGGATGACCTCTTAGCTTGCCATAGTGACTTGAACCCGAAATGCTATCCTTTCTATTCCATATCAGTGAACCTTTTTCTCCACAAATTTATTCTGTGAATTTGGAATCCATGCACATTTTTAGCATAAACAACTTCCACAACAAGGACTCCCGCAGTACAACTACATGGTAATGCAAGGTACCACTGCTTGCTTTTTAAGTCTGCCATTTGCTTCTCCCACCTGGTTTTCCTTGTTCTTCTTCTGGAAAGCCCAACTTTATCACAATATCTATTCTTCCTCTTATCTTCCATATGTCTTAAGAACACTTCCAGGAGCACAAGTTTCCACAGAGATTCCTACACTCTCCTCATGATTCCCCTTCCTTACAAAAATTAAATTTCACTTCCACTATCTACTTTCTGTGTATTAAACAATTAAGCAGCCATAAAGACTTTGACCCAGAATCCCTAAACATTGTTCATCAAACCCCATTACTTGTTAAGAGTAATTGACACTCACTTGACAGTGAGAATTCAGAAAAGAAATATTTTCAGAGAACAAAGTTCACCAACAATGTAAGATTGTGTCTCTGTGTTATTTCTCTTTGTACAAGCTAACACACATAAAATTGCTGTTACTAACAAGGCATTAGGGATTATCTTCTTTCCAGAAGATACATATTAAAAGCTGTGAAAAATGAGCGGAACAATACATTTCTATGCTTAGAAAATGTGCCTCATTTTGAAATAAAAATTTTTGTGATGCAAGTGGAGAAAATAAAAGTTACAATATTTTCTTTATAGTCCCACTGTGGGCTGATTCAAGAGGAGAGAGGCTAAGAGGTTCCATGTCACAACCACAATTGAGTTGACTGGATCACACAGCTGGCTCTCTCCCTTATGTGATTGCTTGGTAATGAGCAACAGAGGGTTCTCTCCGACAAAGATCCCATTATGTGTGAATTAGATGTGACTTAAGCAGATTTTCAGAGCAGAAATTTATTCAGATTCAAATCAAAATCAAATTCCTAATTTCAAACATGAAATGAAGTCCACTTACTATTACTCTTTGTAAATGCATCTACAAAAGCATTTATCCATTAGCCAAGTCATTGCCAAGGTGATCTGAGAATAATTGGTTTTAGCAGTTGCACAGATTTCAACTAACATAATCCGAAGAGCCACCTGTAAATAAATATCTGCAACAGTATTAAAATCTGAAAGTGAGACCAAGGAAAAGCTAGAGCTAGGAGTGCACTGTAAGGAAGCAGCACAAACCTTGACCTGCTTCCCATACCATAAAGAGTTTGTAGAGTACAACATGAACAATTTTTCTAATCAACCAGGGATCTGTGGCTAGTTGGCTCTATTTCTCTTGTCTTTGCATAACACTATCATAGTTTTACAACTGGAATTTAATGATACAGGCCTGGTATGACAGAGAGACCCTGAGGAGACTCAGGATATGGCATGGAGGAGTACAGGCAGGAGATGATCAGATATGATGGGGCACATACTTGACATCATACTTGACGCTTCAGCTGTAAGCATCTGACCACTGGCCAGTTAGAGAGCTGCAGACCTGCAGACAGGGGAACCAAAGAAAGTCTGGTTTAGGGGTAGCAAAAAAGTATCTAGCACACTAAAAATGCACCATATGCAGTAATATCAGGTGTAATGTGGAGTGCCAGATCAACAGAAAAAGGGAAATATGAAAATATATTAGGTAACATAGGAAAGGAAATCCAGGTGAAGAAGAAATCATCAAAATGGTTATCTTATCCTCCCCAGAGAAGGTCTCTGGTTGCTGACAACTTATTATAACATCCCCACCAACACCACTACCAACAGCAAAATCAAACCGTCAGCTTTAGTAATCTGAACACTGGAAGAGGGGTGAGCACTATACCAGAAAAGAGGTAGAAACTGGAAAGCTTTCACGCAACAGCTTTAGCCGCAGTATCACTATTAATGTGGTTTTTTGAAATATTTCTTATTTTCTTTAATGACTACATCTGGACTGATGATAATGTTTAGACTGAAGTTTCTGTCCCATTGACATGAAATTTTTAGTTTTATAGGTTAAGTCTTCTCTTTACCCATAAACAAGACACTGAGTGCAACAAAGTTTACAGACTATTGCAAAATACAGAACCAAGCTCTGAAAACCTTAACTTTGACCCTTTGCCTGTTTTTAACCATCATCAAAGTAGGCTGTTTTTTATGACTGGGAGTGGATGCTCAAGGAAGATATTTCATTGCATCTGTCTGTGAGATTCACCAGCCTTCTCTCATGCCTCATAGCCTTTGGGACTCCCTGGAACTAAGCAAAGTAGTTCCCCACAGCAGGGAGCAAGCACATGACTGGCAGGACATAAAATTATACTTATTATGTCATTATTTTGAACTAAAGAATTCCAACCACTCTGTCCAAACAGAACAGTTATGCTTTAGAACTACTTTGTTTTCATGCAGATTCTTGCAAATTTCATGCAAATGCTGCAGTGTGGACACAGACTATGCCAAAGACATGATAAACCTGAAGTAAGAGGATGGGAGCCAGCATACAGAGATCAGCGTGGGTCTGGGGCTTTCTTCCATGTGTGCTCCACAAAGATAGGACAGCCATACCTGGAGCAGTCTAAGAAGGAGCAAGTCCTTAGCTTATTCTGGGGTCATTCAGCAAAACTCTTGTCTTCTGCCCAGATAAACATCCCTCACAATGCAGAGAGGAACAACAACAACAGCAAAAGTTGAGTGACTTATTTTCTGGATATTCTGGAGTCTTGAAACTGAAGGTGGAGGCTGTAAGTACACTTGACTCAGTACTCTGCAGAAGTCAGCATAAAAAGTAAAGATATTGTTCTGCAAGCATCATTCCTGCTACCGCCATCTATGCTGCAGTAGGTTCATCCCAAAGTATCTCAAACTTCTGGAACCCAGCTGGAAAGCGGCACAAAGAGGAAAAAATAAGATGAGAAAAGATGAGATCTTAGTATTTTGTCAATATTTGCAGTAAGTGAAGGTCACCAAAACTAGCAGATATGTTTAAAACTATTACAAGAAGCAAGCTTGGGAGCAAAAAAGTCAGCCCAGAATACAAAATCTTTTACTCTATCTCCTAATTCAGATAATAGCACAGACAATACTGCTGTGCTGCTTGATGAAAAGGGCAGTGCTGACACCCCTTTTTATTAGTGTATCTGTGCTTTGTTCATTTGCTGGTTTTTTTTTGCAAGCTCCCACTCTCTGTAAATCTTTCTAAAGCCAGCACACATTCCTTTGTAATACCTTTTCTTAAAAGTTCCCTCTACCACATTAGCTGTAGAGTCCTCAAGAGCTATAGGTGGTTTGTGTCCTGCCACCATGGCTTCCTCATTCTTCTTTTTACTGTAACAATGCATTGCCCATAAACTACCATTAAAAATGTAACCCTTTTGCTCTGACAGCTACCTAAAATACATCACACAGTGTTTGTACAATATGGAAGAGGTCATGAATACATCTGTAATACAAATAAAAAATAAATTATAACTGTGAATCAAACAATGATTATATATTCACTAGAAAGACATTTACAATAACTTGCCTTCATATGCATGTTTAAAATTTAAGCACATTTTTGTGTATCACTTTAGCTACAGGGGAAAAAAAAACTTACCAGACTATTATTAACATCTCAAAGAGAAAGAAAATGTGGGAGTTAAGGTTGCCGGGGAAACATTCATTTCATCCCATTGGGCACAGGCATTAGGATACACAGCTTAATTCCATAGTCACAGACTATGTTTTTTGTAGGTTTCCTGCCTCACTTTAGTCCTCCCAGCTTATGTTGCTATAGTTTATTGGTTTATATTGTTCAGCATCTACAAGTGGTGGCAGTTTTTTGTAATCTACAGCCTACATCAGGCACCCAACAAAGAACTATTCAATCTAAATAGTTACATTTTAGCAAATTCTAGTTTAACTAAAGATGTTTTTGCTATAGAAAAAAAATTAACAGTCTTGCTAAATCTTCTTAATAAATGTGCTTATATCCCTGGCTTTAACAATAGTATTCATTAATAAGAAGAGGAGTGTGAATAATCATGAGGAATTTATATTAGGAAAAAATGGAGACATGGTTGCTAAGGAACTGAAGAACAGGCAGGAGGCATTAAGGACTTTCTCACCTCCAGGTCACAATCATAAACCTTACTACTCCAGGCAATGCTCAAGTGCTCCAGAGAAAAATGCCAGAGTCAGAACTAATGGAGGCTAATCATGTTTTACATTTACATGTATCTTACATTAAATAAATTAACAGACTGCCACACTTTCAACAGCAAAAACATAGGAGAAGCTCATAACAGTCACAGTACTAACATGAAGTCTACAGAAAACCCAAGTGACTGTCTCTTTCTGGATCTTTTTTCCAGGGTATGATAGCTGCACCTAGGAATTCTTCCCTGGGCCAGACATTTACTATGCTACAATACAAACTAACTATTGATTACAGCAAAGATACCATAATCCAACAGGATGATAAAAATGAAAAGAGAAAACTGATGAAAAGGGATGTTCTAAATGCAATTTAATATTCCTTTCCCTCCTCACAGCTCCCTCTATCACAGACAAGCCACTGAGAGGTATAAATAGCTGCAAAATCAAGTCCTTCAGCAGGGAGTCTTCCTGCTGCTCAGCTATCCAACAAGCATTTCCAAATGTATTTTGGCTAGGATGTCTGGGTAATATACATTTAATTTTTCTGGAGTCATAAAATAGGAAAACAAAAAATAAGAAGAAATTATTGGCTACTTTCTAAAGACTATTGCTGTAAATGAAAAAAAGTTTTAAAAGAAAGCTGTACTAGGCTGGCATTTCATAAGAGGTATCATATTTCTGCATTCAAAAACAAAAATATGGCAAGGGCAATCATCAAAACTTGCAATGTTTAGTAGAGGTTTTGCCCTCAACTCTCTAGTAGTGTTACCAGATTACCCTGTAATGAAGAAAAGGAAAAAATCAAATTCAATCAAATCAATACATTCAGGTTTTGTTCTTGTTTACTCTATCCACATTTTTTTCACATCACTCTCCCTTTTGTTGGTGAAATGACAGTCACGAATTGCTGATCTGAGACACATTAACTGAATTTATACAAAACAGACGGGACTAGCAATACCTACTGCTATTTGGTATTCTTGACTGAATAGCAAAAACTCTGAAGTTCTTTCCATGTCTGTGTCCTTCTAAACTGCTTTTTTCCTGGAGCCCTTCTTTTCAAATGAGCCCTGCTCATTTGCTGCACAGATCCTCTGACTTGTCAGTGGCAATTCTGCTGATAAATCATCCTGGTGACCTAGGAAGCAGAGATTTACTCTCAAGAGCCCATGTTCACTTAGAACCAGGTTGAATCCTGAATTAGTGAGCACAGAAATCCTCCTGGAAAAATGTGTCTGTTGCTCAGGTTCAATCCCAAGGCTGGCCCTGACTATCCAAACAGCAGATGCAATGACTGTCACGACATGTGCTATGCAGCCATCTAGGATAAGGGTTGTCCCTACAGCCTTTGCTGACTGGTACATCCTTCTCTTATACTGCCAAAATAAACTGTCCCTTTCAGACTAGATCTTTTAATGGGTCACCATATGGTGAGGAGCCAGACACCACTATTCAGTGGCCCCTTGAGAAATGTAAAATTTCTCCTTTTGCTTAAAGCATAAGAGTGGACAAGTAGACCTGGATTCATAGATCCAGCCTAAAATACCAGAGCACTCAGCAGCAGGGATAATGCAAGTTGGACACTGACAAACTGAGGTGTCAGTTCATATTAAGCAAATTTTCCAGATGCTGAAAACTGATTACATATTAATGAAACACTCATCAGGGCAAATGGCAAACCCAGACTATATATTTTTAATATCATTCAAGATACATTTCTGTAGCCTTTCTGCTGCTCATGCTGGCTGCCACCATAATACAATCATGCTACAAGGCTGAGCAATCACAGAACACTCTTGTTAAGTTTACTTCATCTTCTTGAGCAGAGACAGACTTCCACTACAGGACAGCACAGAAATTAACTAGAATTGTGGGGGAAATGTAATGTACTTGTAAGGTGTTGGAATTTTCTCATCTCCTTCTAGCTCTAAGGTCGGGATAAAGATACACAGGAAACACAGATGTCAAGTTTGGTCTTGGTATGTTTATTATTTCTTGAAAGATTAAATCCCAAATCCTAAATTTCTAGGACTCCAACAGTAAGGTAGTAACGGCTTGTCAGATTCTAAAAGAAAGAGGTAGAAGACATTATGAGAGCTAAGCTTGGCATTTCTGTAAAACTATTTCATTCGTTTCCTGCTAGCTTTTTATTCCTGTTTTGAATATTAGCAAACTCCATAGTAAACCACCAGTTGGCACAAAGAGCAAGAAATCACAGCACGGAAACAAAGTTACCTCCAGCCTGCCCTGCAGCAAATACTTATTTGCACACACTAAGGATGCCAATTTAAGAGCTATTTGCCAATATATTCTATGTTTTCTGAGCAATGCTAAATGGAATGTTTGTTTTATATTCCATTTTAATGCGTGTTGAAGAACAAGTAAGCACCTTAAAAGCCTTCTCAGGGGAACAAAAAAAAAGAAAATAAGAAAATAAAAAAAAAAGTGAACTGTGTCTCACTATTTTCTGTATTTGGGGAAGGGGTCTATTTGTTTATTTTATGATTTGCTGAAGAGGAAAGAAGTTGTTCTCATGTCAGTGAGTGTGCAAGACCACAAGGGCAACAAGAAATATGTCCCTGTCCTAATTCAGACTCTTTCTTAATACTGCTTAAGTTATCTGTTCCTGCAGTGGGGTTAACCCTAAATGATAAGACTGAACAGTCTGGTTTTGTATTTTAAATGCCAAATGTATGCAAGGTCTGCTAAGGAACCATAACAAGATCATGCTTCTCCTTGAGGTGGGTGCAACCACAGAGGTACACACAGGCACACCATGCCCTACAGAGCTCATTCAAGGTTTTGTTTTTTTTAGCTACATAGCAAAGGCACGGAAATCTGAAACACTTCCAACCTATCAAACATGTTGAAAATAACAATCTCAAAATCACTGGCCACTTTCTCTCATCACCCAGGACCACATATGGGACTGACACAGGAACAACAGGCTGCTGTTCCTCGCCCTAACACTTTCAGCATGTCCATGCCACACACATCAGTGTTTTTAACATGACACTTCTGAGTGTCCTGTTTGCCATGCGCAAGACCTCATTTTTCAGGGAAGCTGAGAATCTGATGCTCCCATTCCTTTCAGGCTCATGCAGTAAAGTTGGCTTATGCCTTTCCATAATTCTACATCCCTACAAAAAGCTGTTGAGTTCAATTGTGCTTAACATACTTCAGGTCTGAAACGAATGGTGTTATTGAAGTACAGAACATACATAGGTTTTATTTTCAAAGCTTCATTGGAAGCACAAAGATCCAGACATACAACATTATTTTAAGACTTTGAACATTGAAACACTGAAATCTCTTATTAATGTAGACAAACATATGAAAGCCTACAGGCACTTATAAATAAGGCTTGATCAAGTCAAGCAATTCATCTTGAACATCACAGACTTTAAGTCTTATGATCAACCCAACTTTGACATATTTTCACCCATCAGCTGACTGGAGACTGAGCTGGAGGCAGAAATCACCTGGATAAAGTAAAAAAAAAGTGTGAAATAAAGGAAGAAACTGATGTCAGAGGAGAAGGCAGATACAAGACAGGCACAGAAGAAGAGCAGACATACCCACACAAGGGAGAAGAAGAAAAGAGTAAGAATTGAACACAAAGCATGTGAAGAACACAGAGTCATGAAAGCAGAGGAGAAACTGGAAGTCATATATGATAAAAGGGAACAGGTGTACAGGTTAAGTATTCAAGCTTTGAGAACAATCTCAGGAAGACAATTTTCAAAGTGAAAGCAGTCAGCAGTGAAAAACCTAGGAGGCAGAGCAGAATAAAGTAATATATAAAAAACAGAGGGATAAAAAGTATAGGGATAGGGGGAAAGAGCATAATACTACTATTTACTACTGTAAATAATTGGAATCTAAACCCTGACCCACCAGTAAGTTTTATAGTGGCCACTCTGGCCCAGTAGATATCAAACATCAGACCTTGGTTGAACAGTGAGTAGTGCAGAGGCATTCACCCCCCACACTCCCAAAGGCACTAAGGTGTCATCTGTACTCTGAGTCAGCAAAAATGAGGCAAGAGCCTCTGGACTCAGAATGGGGTAGTCAACCACACAATTCCTCCACTGCAAGAATATTCCAGCAGATAGAAGGATGTGAAACAGCAATCAGATTTAACAAGCTCAAGGCAAATATAGGATATGTAATAAGGACAAGTCCAAATTGTTAACTTTTAAGTTATTGTGATGAAAGTTATATGAAAAGCCAAACATCCTCAGAGTGTAAACAGCTGATGATGTTTCAAGAGCTTTAAAATAAGAGGAATGCCTTTACAACACATTAAGTTTTTTAAGCAACATGGTAAGCAAAGCCTCTCCATTTTAGAGTATTTGAGATAATGGCTACTGAAAATGATTGAAAATATTTATGTAGAAATTCTGAAAATAAATTGAAATTCAGAGCAAGCATTTCATCCTTAGTTTAATTCATGTGATTATTAATTTATTTTTTTTACAATTTTAGCATAAACATCTTCATTATCTAGGACTGGATGTGGGTTTTGATTCTGAGTTTGTGCCCTTTGAAAGCTTTATAAACCCCTTTGTATCTTGGTACTTATTAGTACTTACTTGGGGATTAGGAACATTGGAGTGATCCTCTCAGTTTTGCCTACATGCCTGCTAACCCTCTTCCCGCTAACCCTCTTCCCACCAACCCTAACATCAAGTACATCTAAACGCCTTAACAAAAGGGTTTTATCAGCCAGGCCATCATCTGCTCTTAAATCAAACACTTTGATACTCCAGTAGCAGACAAGACTCAGGAATTAATTGCATTAATCTCAGTTTTTCATCAGAAGATGCATGCAGACATGTTCACACAGAGCCCAAAGGATCACAGTGAGGTCTCACACACACAGACCCCATAGCACTTTAGGTTTAGGGCCAGGAAGGGTAGCAAATGATTCCTCTTCATTGCTTGAGCTGAGCAAAGACCAAATGGCAAAGCAAAAGGAGCAAAAGGAATGAGACAAAACTTACAGCTGGGTATAAATTTTTTTAACAAAAATTACTTTATCCTGTGTGCTCAGGAGATCCTTGGGCAGGCTGGAAATACTTGAGTGCATTAGAATCTTGTCTTGGAAGAGGTGTTGCATACTCGAAGCATGATGAAATGGCCTGACAATGATGAGTGAGGACTTTGTAGTCTCACGGGACTGAGCAGAGTGTGACAATGAGGGGTGCTGCACCTTTGGGACAGGCTGAACAGCTGTGTAATGCCACAGAATTCTCTGAAATGCCACAGAAGTCTCAGGGTGTCATGGACAGCTGAAGGGACAGGGTGACACAATATGATGCAGCCAGGACTCAACAAGGCCAATAGGGGTTCTGCTGACTCCACTGCCACACCCAGCCCTGTGGGTTACAGATTGGTGGGGCAACCTCAGCTTTGCTTAGTAGGACCTGGGTGTACACTGGCAGGTGACCACGTTACTATGAGCCCACAGTGTGCTTGTGCTGCCAGCGGTACCATGTGGTGCATCAGGAAGACTGTGGCCAGCAGGTCAAGGGACCCCACATCTCCAATGGGCCCTAGCTGAGGCCATATCTGCAATACTGTGTCCTGTTCTGGGCTCCTCAGCACAAGGAAAACAAGGAGAGGGTCTAGCACAGGCCAGAAAGATGATTTAGGGTTGGAAACATCTGTTTTATGAGGAGACACTGCATGTCCCTATGCACTTCTGTCCCTGATCAATCTGGAGAAGACTGAGAGAGGATCTCATTAATGCATATAAATGTATCAAAGGTGAATGCCAAAGGGACTGTGCCAAACCCTTTTCAGTGGTACCCAGTGACAGGACAAGGAGCAGTATCTATAAACTAAACACAAGAAGCTTCATCTCAACTTGAGGAAGAACTTCTTAGTGCTGAGGGTGGCAGAGCACTGAACACTTGCCCAGGGATGTCCTGGACTCTCTCTAGACCTCCAAACACCACCTGGATGTGTTCCTGTGTCACCTGCTCCAGGTGGCCCTGCCTTGGCAGAGGGGCTGGACTGGGTGACCTTGGGGGGTCCCTTCCAACTCTAACGATTCTGTAAACCCGGAGGGAAAGATCTGCGCTGCACACTGTGACGTGACGGGTGGCGGTCTGGGGAACACTGGTGTCACACCAAGGATAGAGGTCAGAGCAGGAGCCGAGCGCTACAGGGTCACAGCGGGGCTGCACAGCGACGCTCCCTCTGGTGGGCCGCCGCCTCCCGCGACACGCCGCCGTGACGCCATTCGGGTGTGACGTCAAGGCACATGCGGTGACGTCACGACGGCCATGCCACCACCGGAGTGCGGCAAGCACTTACCTGCCGCCTCTTGTCGGCCGCCTTGGCGGGCATGGCCGTCCCTCACTGCAGCGGCCACCCCTCACCTCAATCCCGCGCCCACCCGGCAAGCCGGAAGTTGATGGCGGCAGCCATGGCAACGCGCCGGAAGCGGCGGATGGACCCGGCCATTCCCCCAACCCCCCCGCTCTCCCCTCGAGGGAGGAAATGGTACATTCCAGCTGCCGCTGCAAATAGCGCTCCGCGGCCCAGCGAGAGTACCGGTGGCCCCGCCCCCTTATGAATATTCAAATGAGGCTCTGTCAGGGGGAACGCAGCCGCTGGGCCTCGACCTGGTGATCGAGGCCTCTCCCGCTTCATGAATATTCAATAACAGGACAGGCCTGGGGAACAGAGGGACCGGGCACAAAACTAGTTGCAGCAGTCACACTCTCAAATGAATAGTCAAAAGAAGGCGGGGCCGCAGGGAGACCACCGTTCGGTCACCGATGACAGCGCTCCGCCTTCATGAATATTCAAGACGGGCGGGGACAGAGGAACCCTGCATCCGGGCCCCGACCGAGGGACACTGGCCCCGCCCTTCATGAATATTCAGACTAGGGCGGGGCGGCGGCCGGACCCGGAAGCGGCGCGGCTGAGTCACGGCGGCGGCGGCGATGAGGCAGCCGCAGCCGCGGGCGGTGTCGTTGTCATTGTCG
>VXBR01001235.1:1287586-1339701 GCA_013400215.1 Cisticola juncidis
CACTCCCGGGTGTCGGCGCTGCAGGCGCGGTGGTGCCGCCGTTATATAACGGAGTGTCCTGGGCGCCACCGCCATCCCCGGCGGGCCTGGGGCCGCTGCTGTGTCATCCCGGGCCATCCTCTTATCCTCCCCCCCCGTTCTCTTCTCGTCCTCCTCCTCCCCCGGTGTGTTCCCGAGTGCCGTCTGTAGCAGAAGCGGGCGGAGGCGGGCGGGCGGCTCCTCTCCTGCAGCGATGGAAACGCCGCTCCTCCCGGAGCATCCCGGGATGTTCTCCGCTGGGCACAGGGGGACGGGGGGGAAGCGGCAGAGGGACTGGAGAACCGGGTTGGAGGCGCTGAGGACGAAGAGGCTTTTAATTGACTTTTACAAGATAGGTGAGGTCTAAGGAGGAATGGGGCGGTGTTTTGTGCCTAGCCCGAGCTGGGAGCAGCGAGGAGATGCTCCCCAGAGACAGCAGAGCTGCACAGGGTGGGTGTGAAGTTACACGCGCAGTGAAGCCGCAGAACCTTCTCCGAGGATGGTTTTATAGCCTGCTCTCGACACTAAGGTGCAGTGAGATGCTTATCTTGTCTAAAGTCCAGGTGTTCTGCAAAAAGAATCTCTGTCAAATTAGCCTTGCTCACATAAAATTATTTGTGTAAGGAAAGCAATCTTTGAGGGTTTGATGCCGTGCCATGGCATGTGTTTTTCATGTCGGGATGTATTTGCACGTCGTAGACACAATTATACTCAATTAATGAGCCCGGAAGAGCCTGACATAATGGTTACACTACTACATGGGACCCTGGGGAATCTTTGCAGCGATGGAAGTCTGCAGGCTCACAGGGCTTTGCAGATGTGTAAGTGGGCAGGTAGAGTGGTCCCGGGCTTTTGATAGCTTATGAAATGAGTTACAAAGGAAGGCCACCTGGCTGTCAGCCAGGGGAGATGCTAGACCATCATCAAGTAGTGCAAGACTTTTTATGAGCATCTAGCTGCATTGCTCCAATGCCACAGGCTTGTTTGTCTATGTTCGTGCCCCATCTTCCTGCTACAGGGCTCCTGAATGTGTTTGTCCATTTCTGTTTTCTACCTGGAAGAGGTTCTCTTGTGTGTTCTCCTCTCCTTACTCCTGTCTTCCTCAGTCTCTGCCTGGAGGTGTGTTATTAGTAACCTGGGACCTGTTGAAATCAGTTCATCTTGACATTAAAGTGAAAGCTGGATAATGGGCTCACTTGCCCAAGTTATTGATTCATTTTGGCACCTGGAGAAAGCTTTCTTGCACAGTTCCTATTGGCAGCAGGTGAGGATAGGTTATTGCCAGGTTTATGCTAGCACTGAAGCACTTCTGAGATTCCTAATACATCAAACCATATGTTACCTAGAGTTGATGTAAACATAACCTTGGTTCCTTGTCGTACCTAGTGTTTGAAAGAAGTTGAGAGCACTTCTTGTGCTCTTGTCTTGTGAACAGAATGTCTTGTGAACAGAAAAGCTCTACAAGGTCTACAGGCTCAAATTATCCCTCAGAGGCAAGAAGAACATTTCTCCTATTGTGGGAATGTTGATATATTTTGAAAATATGCTTAGTTTGTATTGTGTTCTGAGTTTGGTTGTTTTTGTTTTGGGGGTTTTTTTGGTTGTTGTTTTATGGGGGTTTTCGGTTCATTTTGGAGTTTTTTGTTGGTTTTGGTTTGGGGTTTTTTGGTGTTGTTTCTTAGCTGCAAACCTCTGTAGTAGGGCAAAACACTGTACATACAAGCTGATGTGGGCTTGTTGCATTCCCTACATATTGTTGGTGGTTTTTTATAGAAGACACAACAAATGTGACAAGAATGTCCATCTTTGTTTTATTGCAGGCATAGTAGTGAAAGTAGCAAGTGTGAAAAAGCTGCTGCCAGACAAAACCATACTCCTAAGTGTTTTCTAGCATCTCCATGATAATAGTGGAAGAGTGGAATTAGCAGATACGTGCATGTTTGCATGAACATGAACCAGGCAGAATCCAAAGAGCTTCTCTGGTCCAACCCAGTTGTCTCAGGATAGGATGGTGGATTGGGCAGCAGTGATACTAAGCTTAGGAAATAGTTTACTTCAGCATGGAAGAATTAGAAAATTTTCGCAAAGGGCTTTAATGCTTGCATTAGAACAATATTCTGAATCTGCACTTCAGGGTTTCAGCTCTTTTCCAACTACTGGAGCTCATAGTGAAATCTTGTGGTTTTGGGGTCTTGAGTGTTGGGGAGTCTGTACACACAGTTGCTTTGATTAGGTGTATAGGATCTTTCCACAGGCATAGAAATGTTGACAATGGTCTCAGAAGTGGGATGTAGCCAGTTTGGTACATCATTTCTGGTGGTTTCCTCTGCTTTGTAGCTCCTGGTCTGTATTTTGCAGATAGAGAGAGGATACTTGCAAGAATTCTTGCAAGTATGGAGTTTATCGTATTAATTTGCTTAAGTAACACAGTTCTTGCCAATACTATTGCATTGTGCCATTACAATTACCATTTCTCTGTCACTCTCCCTCCTATTCTATACTTTTAAGGTTGCAGTTTAAACCCAGTTAACAAATAAATCACAGCCTCTTGCTCACTTGCCTTCCACATCAGGATGGGGAAGAGAATCAGAAAAATAAAAGAGAGAAAACTTGTGGGTTGAGATGAAGACAGTTTAATAAGTAAAGCTAAAACCATGCACATAAGCAAAGCAAAACAAGGAATTCATTCGCCATTTCCTTTGGGCAGGCAGATCTTCAGCCATGCCCAGAGAAAAAGGAAGGGCTCCATTATGCCTGATGAGTACTTGGGAAGACAAATACCATCACTCCCAACATCTCCTGTTGTCCTACTTCTTCCCCCAGCTTTATGTTCTGAGCATGTGGTATGGAATAGGCTTGTGGTCAGTTGGGGTCAGCTGTCCCATCTGTGCCCCCCAGGCTCCTGGCTGGTGGGATGGAGTGAGAAACAGAAGAGGCCTTCATTCTGCAAGCGCTGCCCAGCAATAACCAAAATATCCCTATATTATCAACACTGTTTTCAGCACAAATCCAAAACATGACTCCTTATTAGCTACTGTGAAGAAAATTAACATTATCCCTGTCAAAATCAGCACAAAAGTACAGAATAACCTTATCATTTCAGGACTTCCTGTTTTCTTCCCAGTTTAAAAGCTTTCAGTTCCAATGATCTTAGGGAGAGATGTGACTGTCACTCTTTTCCACATCCAGAAAGCTGAAGTAAAAGTTTGTTTTTTACATGCTACCTAGAAGTCATTGTGACTTGCCACTGAAGCTACATATTAAAAGAATGTGTCTAAACATTACTCCCTGTTAAAAGCAAACAAAGAAAAGGTCCCTTGCTTGATTTATAGAGTATACTCCAGATGAAATATATTTTCATCCTGTTCCAGTGCAAACAGGGTGTCGAAGGAAAGCACTGTTCCCTCTCAGTGCTGACCAGTGTGTGACAGGTCCAGAAATGAGATTTGTGAAGCTAGGCTTTGCGCAAAATCCTGAATTTTGTGTTGTTGACCAGCATGCATGTTTTTGAATGTCTGTTTATCTGTCGGATAAAATGTCATCTTAGCTTTTGATGTCTTCATACTGAACTCCAGGACAGCTGCTGCTGATCTGCCTGGAAACCATCTGACAGGCCTGCTGGTCTGCCCATCTTCAAAATTAAGATTGACTTCTCTTCAGCATGCAGCAGCTATACCTTTCTTAGAAAGCAGTCTGAAACCTTTCTGAACCCTTCCACCTTCCAGACCTGCTGCTGATACTTGCACTATGTACTGATCAGCTGTCTGTCAGAGGTGATGGTGCTTTAATATCTGGTGTCTACTGACTGTACATCATGACAATAACCAGTGCTTTCTTTACAGAGTAAGGATAGAGAACCTGACATGTTTTTTTTTGAAAAATAAGTTCTTTAAAGCTTGGATGTGTCTGGTTAGGCAATATTGTCTCTTTGACAGGCTTATCCTGCCAAGGTCTGCATTGACTTCCCATTGCAAGGCTAAGAGCAGCACCCAGCTTGTACAGACTGGACAAAGCCTACTTGGATCTCTGGTTGATGCAAGTTTCTCTCTGCTGATAACAAGTCAGATAGGGATTATGTTGTAGAGCTGAGAACCATTTGACATGCAGGTTGCATGTTGGCCAGGTCTGTCATATGTGCCCCCAAATGCTTCACACTGAGTGCAGTGATGTGAAATTAATAAGGTGGGCGGTCATTTTCCTCTTCTTTCCAGCTTGTTTGGATAAGCATTGTGAAGTCAGGCAAGCTGGCTTGACTCTGTGTGACCTCTGCAAATTTATTTTGAGAACTGCTGGGTAACTGATCCAGACCCAAAGGAGAGGTTCAGCACAAGACATAATGCCATGTACAGATTGACAAGAGGGCATACAGTATCTGCTAACATGGTTTTACCGGGTTAAACATAATCCAGTTGTCAGATGGGATGAGGCCCAGTGTTTCAAATCTTAGAGAGATACATTACACTGCTTATTTTGATACCATGGTACAATTCTGTACATTTTCACCCTGGAAGAGAGGACAGGGTGGTTAACTGGCACTTGGTCACATTCATGTCCATGAAAATGGCATTATCTGTTCTGATCCCTATTTCTAGTCTTATATATTGGTCACATTTGGCTTCTATCCTAAAAATGTGTGCCTTTTCAAATTAATATAAACTAATTTACAGGATGTTCTGTTTACTCCTAATGCTTAGCGTTATGTCATCTTTATCAATATGATGCAAGCTCAACTGCAGGAGCTCTGTTCTGCTTAGATTCTATTCATTTCCAACTAGACCTGTTGTGACCTTTCTGGACTCACAGAAAGGATCTTTTTTAGCTGCTGGGTAGTGCGATATTTCCAGATAAAATCAATTCAACATTTGTAGGGATGTGATGAGGCATGAAATTCATTATTTCTGGGACACCTACACTTGCTAGGAATTGGTATTTGATGTCTTAACTTCCAACTAGCGAGTTTTAGCCAGTTTGTTGGTGGTGGTGCATTTGTTGTGATTTGTGGTCTCCCAAGTTTTTTGCTGGGAAGGTTTCCTAACAGAAAATTCCTATTGCAGTGGTAGATATTTAAGGGAGAGAGAGATGAAGGAAAACTTGAATAGTGAGAATGCTGCAAATGAAAAAGAAGTAAATTTCCCTTTGAAATAAGAATGGCTGTAATTGTGTGTAGAGCCATCCTTTCTTCAGCACTGGAGTCTCATCACACATTCTCCCTGTGATTTCTAAATCTGTGTTTTGGATGGTTACCTAAACTCTTGCCAAACTCTTTGTCTTTTTGTTAAAATGAAGGATACTGAGGACAGTGCAGTGGGGTTGTATCTTGAGTCTACTGGAACATGGATACCTCCTGAGCCCGTGTCTAGCATGCACCAAGTCCTGGCTGGCATGTGATGGGAAACTGACAGGTGACAGTGTTGGATCACACATTGCTCCCATAGACCGACACAGGCAGTTCCTGTTCTTAGCACAGAAATGAAAGTCGAGTAAAAGTGCTTTTGCTTACATGGCATCAGTACCACTTTTCCTAAGAATACATCTGTCAAAGTGCAGCAGCTTCAGCAGAGCTTTGACACAAACTTCTAAGACTTTGGCTCACTTTCTGAAAACAGCAGGAATGCTGTATTTCAGTTTCCCAGGTTTCAGCCCACATGAAAAACAGGAGCTCTTTCCAGAGAATTTGGGCTGGTGGTTCCTGCATCTTCAATCTGAAGCATCATGCCTGGCCTGATTCCTTGCCAGCAGGGGCCTCAGGCTGGTACCTACTCAGTTATGATGATGACAGCCAAACTAAGGATTTTGTTCAGCCAAATCCTACAGTGATACCTCTGGCTCTTCAGCTGAGATGCCAAATCTGCACCAGTCCTGGAAGTGTAAAATTTTCAGAAAATTTGAAGGTACAGAAGATGCATTTCTTTATAGCTTTGTTTTATAACATCAGAAGAGAATAAAAATAAATTATATTATTTACCAGATACTTCGTTTTTAAAAAACAAACTGTAATTTTAGTCAGCAGAGAGTGAATGCTCAGCATGCTTACAAAATCTGCATTCTTTATTTCTGCAAAATACTGCCTATCTCACCTTAACAAAGTTGTGCTGCATGCTAAGATCTCTCCGTAAAATGAAAAAACTGAAGACCAGAAAACCAAAAGTAAATAAAGCAAAAAAAAAAAAAAGAAAAGCTGTACCTGTAGGGCTTATAAATAGTACATTAATAGCATTAGGTCTATAGTGTAGGTACACAAAACCGTCATCTTTCTAGAAGGGAAAAGCTTCTAAAATGAAAATGTCATCCTTATATATATTGGTTGTAATGCAGCCCAGGGGTTACACAGCTACATTTTGTAAAGGCCTACCTACATGAGGTTTGTAATGTTGCAGTACTATGGGTCCTGAAAAAGATTTCAGGATAGTGCTGCTTTTAGTTTTACAGCTTTTTTGATGTGCTGTCATGTCATCTATATCAGTGGCCTAAAGATTGCCTCCCTGAATACTTCAGTTTATTGAGATTCTCTCCCATCACTTCTTTGTTCCACCTCAGGCCTGTGGTGCAGAGGTACAGTAATATTTTTATTACCACCGCAGGCCAGGTTGAAACTCCAGTAGTGAGATCCAGCACAGGCTCTGAAATGAAGGTGATGAGGGATGTGCTGTAGGGAGGATGACCTGTCAGGATTTGGGAGTGTGTTCTGGCTGGCACTGTCTCTGCAGGAACATTGCTCTTTCTTCTCCACTTCTTTGTACAAGCTCTGGCTACAGTTGTTCTGTCAGTCATATTTGGAAATCTCCTCCTGAGTGAATTAAAAGGGGGCAGTGAACTCTATGAACAATTAAATCTGCACTGTCCACTCTTGGGATTCTACCATTTTTCCCAAGAGCTTGTTATCTGTAGCATGACAGTAATACCTACTCAGAGAGCAATTTCTGCTACTGATGTTAACTGTATCCTCTCTATGCCAGTAGGTCGTGGCCAGTCTGTAAGGAGACAAGATGAGCAAAATTCCAGGGTGAGAGAGGAAATCAAGGCATGCCTTAAATTCTGAAAGCCTTCATTCCAGAAAAGCTCTCAGCTTACTAACAGGGCTGTGACTTGTCTGGAGGTACATTTTACTTTTGGTGAAATTAAAGCCTGAACTTGATAAGAATCGAGGAGGAGACCCCAACACCAGCTTGATATGTGGGGCAGAGGATTAAAAGCTGGCTAATGGCAGGACTTCTAGTCAGTCAGTGATGATGGTGTGCCTGTTTTTCTAGACATTTTAAGACCTTAGCAGGAGTAGTTGCCTTTCGGCTTCTACGTAGATCAATTATTTGTCACCTTCCACAGGCAGTCTGTAGAAATGTGTCTGTACTTGCCCCTCACACTTGCACATGCCATACATCTTCAGTGAAATCCTGTGCCATTTTGAGTATAAGGTTCCCCCATGGTTATTCTGTATCTGTCACTATAAAATTGCCATTGTAGTGATGCAGCCACTTGCCACAAGTAAATCCATCAGTTCTGCTCAAAGCATTTATAGTCTGATAATTATTCTTTGAATTTTAGAGTGTCATCTTGTGCAATGGATTGGAGTCCATTTTGTGGTAAGCAATCAGAAGCAAGCATTCACTTGGTTGGTTTGTCTCTGAGGATTACAGAGTTGGAGTGAATGAAATTGTAGGTGGAAATTTCCTTAATTTTGAAGAGTAATTGCTAGCAAATCTGCTCAACTTTTGGACACCAATTCAAAGCAAGGTTTATCACATCAGGAAACTTCTTTATAAAGAAACGCTCTCCTAAATATATGCAGAGTATTAGGGCTGCATCTCAACTGCTTTTACTGGGAGAGTAACAGTGATCTTAATTGTGGACTGAGAAAAGTGTATTTCTAGTAAAGCTGCAGGTAGCACACATTCCTTTTGTTGGGAAGAGCCCTGGCTTTTTAGAGATGGGTAAGACCTTATTTCCTATTGAGAAGCAAGAAGGGAGAGTTCTGTTTGTTTAATCTTAAAAAGGCATTCCAGCTTTACTGGCAAGCTGTCTAGTGGAGATGCAGCCTCTGCTGTGAATAGGTTACATTGCTAGAACATATTCAAATTCTTCCTCAGCCTACTAATTTCTACTGCGTAGAACAAAGTTGTTTGCTATCAAGTAACTGGCCGCCAATTGACTGCTGTAACCCAATACCATCTGCCTACCAGAGCACATTGTTTAGACTCTGTGTGCTGAAGCAGGTAGAACAAACCTACCTCAGCTCTTTCCTTAGCATGCTTCCAGAATAGTCTGTGTTAGAGCTTTTCTGAGTAGCTGCTGTTTCATTCAGCATCCAGTATCAACAGACATGGATTGTTCATCCTTGTACATGGTATGGTGTCTTGACTCATGCTTGTCTGACACTGCTTTTTCTTAGTTTCTTTTCAGTTTTCTTTCTGAGCCAACTCTCATTTATATGACCTATCTTTTGGGCTCTGCATCATTCAGTCCAATAAATTCTGTAGACAATCTTTTTTCCTAAGCCAAGCAGAGAGCAATATTCTAATGATTATTTCTCTCTTGCATGTTTTACTGATTGCATGGGAATTTGGGCTGGTGATTTAGTATACTCATATCCAAGCAAAATTTTACCTAGGTTATTTGTTGTTTCATGTTTTTGTCTGTATGTGGTCCTGGGTGAAAATCAATCTTGGTTCTCGCATCAAGTCAGAGTTGCTTATGATGATTTAATTATTGTTTCCTTCCCTATCCCCCGCTGAGTTTGGGGCACAGTGGTTTCTGTTTTTTCAGCAAGTTTGCACAGGCATTGGAAGAGCTTTTTAGCTGGGATGAGATGGCATGCTTTGGTGGTGGTCTCTCATGCTCTTTGTTTCAAACAGCTGTCTTACAGTTGGCCAGTAGATCTTTTTTGCCTGGTGGACCAAGCATCTTTAGCTGCCTTAAATGCAGTTATATTTGTGTCTTCATCAGTTCATCATTTCACTTTTTTTTGCTTAATTAACTAAGGTAATTTGACATTTTTTTCAGTTTCTGTGCTCATCTCAGTGATGGTGTTCTCAGACTTGAGAAACTATTGCTTTTTCCCTTAAAGTGAGGAGGTACTGCAGGCCCTGCAGAAGAGCATATTGACAGTGTACTGCAGTATTGAAAAAGGAGCTGTTGGTTAGACACACATTTGTAAATTCAGAAGAGCTTAATTTACACTTGCCTAAGCTCTTTCATTAGTATTGCTTAAGTCATATCCCCAGACAATGAAATGTTCCCATTTCACTCTTTGGCTGATGTACCAGCCTTACAGCAGACTGATGATAGGGCAAGGGAAACAGATGGGACTTGCCATGTTTTGAGCCAGCTAGTTCTAGCAAAGCAATTTCTTGAGGGCTGTTGAAGCATGAAGGTCTAATATCTGTTAGAGAAGTTAAGGGGATTCAAATGAAATTATGTAGTTCAACAAAGGTAAGTGTAGAGTTCTGCACCGAGTCAGGAATATGTACCACTACAGGTTAAGTAAGGGTTGAACTATAGGAAAGTACCTGAGGATGCTGATTAAAAAGGCTTTTACCTGTAGTGTTTAACATAGTAGAGGAAATTACTTATAATTTAATACTCATGCATCTTATCCTCATTGGTCATGACTCGATTGTAGGGCCTAATTTCTAATATCAAACTTGTTTCATTGTCAGATGTTGCATCTAGCTTGATGTGTAATAAAAACAAATTATAAAATTTCTGAAGTTTGCAGAACTTGAACATCCCAGGAGCTGTTTGAGCAGGCTGACCTGAGAAATGGGAGAGGGAGGGAAGGAGGTGTGCACTGAACAGGGTGCATGTTGCTAATTGAAATGAAAAAAATGAATAGGAATATTCCTAAGCAGAGATGGCATTGCAGAGCTGTTGTCTGGCTGGATCTTGTGACTGACATGTCTAAAACCAATATATTTCTTTGTATGAAAGCATGACTTTTTTCCCAACATGTATGTGATGCAAATGAAAAATACACTCTCTGATGGCCAGAGCAGACTATCCAGCTGAACATAGAGATTTTGCAGTCACTGCTTTGTCAGTCAGTGCATGGAAAGGGGGAATCATGCTGGTGGAACAGAACTAGTGAAGGTTCAGCCTTACAGACTTCACTAGTTTGGAGCAAGGGCCTGAGGTATGCAGAGAAATGTTCAGTGCTCCCATGTCAGTACAGGGACCAACTCTGACTGCACAGCCTCCCTTCTGCAGCAACATTTCCACTAATACTTCTGCGGGACATCTTTTTTCCAGAGGCAAAATAGATCATCATAAGTACAGCCTGCATCATCAAAATTATCTGGTGTCTTGCTAGTTGTGGCACTGAGCCCTAGTGGTAGTGAATGTGGAATTATTTTGAAAGCATAAGGCAGTGCACCATAACTGAACCTTGTTTCTCACAGCATCTGTCTCTGGAATACATGTAGAGCAAGAGAAAGCCAAGCATGATATCCCTTGAGAAAGGCTGGGGGATATGTGGATAGAGTGGGAATGGAAGTGTGTTATAAGGCTTTCACAGGATCCATGGGATATGGAAACAGCAGAAAAAGCTTTCTTTACTAAGCTTTGAATTTTAAAACTTAAAAAAATCTTGTAGGAAAATTGTGTTGTAGTCTAGGGAAAGACTTAGCCATTCCTCTCTGCCCCTACCAATCTCTGTCGGGCCTGTGGGTCTGTCTAGATCTCTAATCTTAATTTCCCTTTATATAAGGGGGAAAAATGGGAATTGCAGTTCTGAGAATAGTAACAGGAACAGCATGTTCACAGGCTCTGAGGATGGAGGTCACCTAGCCCACTGGAGCGTGTAAAAGCTGCACTTCACGTTGAGTTCTTGGCAGTTGATAAGCCAAGGAGAAACTGCTGGCTTCTGATTCTGTTGCTGCTAATGTGCGTGTCAAAAGTCAGATCAGCTTCCAGTTATGATTCCTGCAATTAGGGGGAAATGGGTGTTGTTAAAGGAGTTAGAACAAGCCCAGCACTTCTTGAAAATATGTTGTGACACATCTGTACTGATATTTAAATGGTACGAATTGGCACTTCAGGAGGCTAATGCAAAACCTGAAGATATAGTCTAGAATGCTGCAAAACATGAGCCATTCCTCTGCAACTCTGATAATATAAAATGTCATACCACCCCTAGTTTTCATCATTTCCAGCAGAGCCAAACTCTTTAGTGGATATGCCTTAGAAAGCATATCATAAAAGCAGCTCTGTGAAAAGAATTTCTTGTACTTCTTGCAAAAATTAGGGCAAAGTGATTGTGAAAATAGCTGAGATGATCCATGCTGTGCATGTAAGACTTATTATAAAGAGATTATCTGGTTATGGGAGAATATTTTATTTGGATTATGTAGCTACATAGAATTTATAATTCATGCTTTCTGCAGAAAAGAAGTTCCCCTGTGCTGCAGTGGGAAGTGTCAGATATGAGCTTTTATTAACTCTTAGGTTCTGTATTTCCAACACTGAAATCTCAATGATTAATCTGTGGTTGTAGAGACAGCCATGACACTCAGAGTGCTTTGGTAAAATTTCAGAAGGCTTCAGGTGTCAGCTCCTTGTTATCTACACATCTTTCATACCTTTTCTGTGTAGCCTTCCATGGCCAGCTCCACACAGCCCCGACTCTTTCTCTCCTTCTTGTCTCCCTTCTGCAGTTCCAACTCACTCCTTCCTGACCCTAGCACAGCCACCTAACCCTGACTGTCCCTTGTAGAACATCTCAACCTTTTCTTGCACACTTAACTCTTTTCAGTGACTGGGATCCTAGTTGTTGGATCTGCATATGAGATGGAGACCTTATGTGCCATCTGAAAACAAAACCAGTATTTCATGGTACCAACTCCAATAGTCCCAAAGTTTCCCCTTGCTTATCCAAACCCTTGAATCAATACTAATACTAATCAATACTACAATGTGCATAGTAGTGCTGGTTTTCAGGAAGCTTAGTGGCTAATGTCCTAGGACCTGGCTGGAGAGGCACAAGGTGCTTTTACTGGCAAAGTGTATGTTGATGCTGGCTCTCTTAATTGCCTCCTTCTTATTAAGCCATGGATATTTGACAGTGTCTGTGATTCTGAATGACCATGGATAATTCTGTAAAAAAGCTGTGACGTTATTCTGTCATTGCAGATTTACTTGATTGTACAAGGTCCTGCCAGCTTTTTGCAAATCCTAATTGCTTTGAGGATCAAGCATTTTTTTTCTGGTTTCTGGTTTGTCTTTTGTGAAAGATTCAACAGATTATAGGAGTATGTCATAAAGTGTTTTCAGTATATATGCAGGACCTCAGAACAGGGTCGTGATGTATTTCTGTTAACTCTTTTTTTTCTAGTCTAATCATTTTGTGTTTTGAAAGATTTTCAAATGACCACTGAAGTCTGGCTTGCTATATTAATTAATAATTGGGAGAAAGTTAGATGCTTTTACTATAGGTATCCTGCCTTGGTGTCTTGGTTGGTAGATGTTGCAGAAGCACCAGCTGAGAGACTTTGCATAAGTTTAGAACACATTAACATCCCAGGGAATTGCCAGCAGTCAGTTGCAACTGGCATAATAACATGTTCATTTTGACACACAGAGACCCAAGAGGCGTGGATGAAGCAGGTCTGCTAAACACCACTCCAAACTTGATCATCTGAAGTGTATTAGATCCTTGCTGAGTTTTTGTCCCCTTGATACTGCAAACTTGTTCTTTTGGTTTAGCGGAGCTGAAGAACTTTCTCTTAGTACTCTGAAGCTGTACTTCAGGCTGCGGTCTTAATTGATAAACATGACAAATCCATTAATTTTTCAAGGCTGAAGTAATTTCATCCTTTTTATTATGCAAAAATAGAAGCATTCTTCCTGGGGCATTATTAGGGCATGGGATTTAATCTGCTGATTGTTTGTGATAATAAAAGCAAAACATTCAGTTTAACTGGTAAATCATATGAAATTTAACGATGGTCACTTCCAAATGAGTATCTTGGTAATTTCAGCAGTCCTCATTCAGCCTTTTGGTTTTTTTTATGAACAAACACAATGTGTCTGAACCAGTTTTTAGATGCATTCTTTAACGACAGGGCTGCTTCTTTGGCACATTGTAGTGTTGCCCATCTTATATTGCAGTGCATAGTGAATGTCCTCATGGATCTGTCACTGTTACCAGAATCAACTTTAAAATATTGTTATGCATGTGAAAATACTGTTCTTTACTCAATCCATCCTCCATTAGTTCTGTCAGTTGCCATTTTGTATTGCTGGGTCAGATTTTTCAAAAGCTATTGTCATCCTTCCCTAAGTTTCCAAATAAATTTTGTTGTATTTGTCAAGCATGACCTCCAGTTAGTGCCTCAAAGCCAAAGTCTGTTGTAAGCAAGCACTGCCTGAACTCAGGTCTCACTGTGCATCAGATGGTGCAGGCTTGGATGGTGAGCACGCATTGCGCTAAACCAGAGCTGCTTGGTTAGTTTTCAGGAAGGTTCCTGTTTAAGGATGGGACTGTGCTGTGGTCACTTGAGTGGTGGTGGAATGTACAGTCTCCTTCAGAGGGCAAGAGGCACCTAACAGGCCTTGATGGGGTAGAAACTATGTATGGATAGGAGCTCTCCTAAATAGTGTCAACAGTTCAAGTTAGACACTTTCTAAAGACTGGAAGGACCAAATGGATGTCTTCTGAAGTTATTTTAAAACTACTTGCTTTTGTCTTGCAGAAACTTCTTCTTTTAAAGAGATACAACCCTGGAAGTATAAAAGCTTAAAAAGAGGAGTTGTTGCACCTCTTATACAAGGACAGGCTAAGAGAATTGGGATTGTTCAGCCTGGAGGAGAGAAGGCTTTGAGGTGACCTAATTGCAGCCTTCCAGTACCTAAAGGGAGCCTTCAAGGATGAGGGAGAGGAGCTTCTTGCAAGAGCATGTGGTGACAGGACAAGGATGAATGGCTTCAAACTGAAAGAGAGTTGGTTTAGATTAGATATTAGGAAGAAATTCTTTGCTGTGAGGGTGATGAGGTACTAATACAGGTTGTCCGGAGAAACTGTGAGTATCCCATCCCTGGAAGTGTTCAAGGCCAGGTTGGATGGGGCTCTGAGCAGCCTGGTCTAGTGGAAGGTTTTCCTGCCCAGGGCAGGGGGTTGGAATGAGATGATCTTTAAGATCTCTTTCAACACAGGCCATTCTGTGAACCTATGATGACTCTAAAATTTAGCAATTCCTGAGTATGTCCAGTTTCTACCTGTTAATATTTACATATATCTTGGTAATTCCTCTAAATTAGACTGGAGAGAGACTTACAAAACACTGAGGTATATTTTAAAATTCTTTTACTGCTTGTTGAAGTGAAATAAGTGGCTCTGGAAACCGGGTTTGGCAGATCACCTGGAAAACCACCAGCTGTGTCCAGCTATTTCAGCCTAATTAATGTTTCCTCATTAGAGTTCCTGCTCTGAAACTCAACTGGATTTGTATTAAAAAAGAGCAAAAACCTTATTTAGGGTAGAAGGGTGTGCTAAGCGATGAATGCCCATCAAAAAGTTCTAAATTAAGAACAGAGGTGTCTTCCGGAATGAAAGGATTGGTGCCTGAAATTTCAGCATCAGTAATGGTGGAGAAAAGAGAGAAAAACATCTTAAGGACTCTTAATGAGCAGTTACCTCCAGGTCAGTGGATGTCTTGTTATTGCTTTACTCTGCCACTGGTGCAGGTCTGTCTTTCAGACCTGGCTGCAATACAGTACAATTTTTAGTTTCACAAAGCTAGTGAGCTGCTGATAAACCTGCACATCCGCCAGTATACAGAAGATCTGTATCAGTCTCTTTATATATCTTGAAAAACTCAAGCCAAACAGCCAAAACCCCAAGCTATTTCAAAGGGCTACATGCCTTTGAGTAAAGAAGTGGAAGGCATTTTACTTGTTATTGAGAGTAGTCTCTGTCCTGTCTTGCATCATTAGGTTGTGCTCTGTGAAGGACTAAAAAACACGAGTAACAAACTCTCCTAGCCTTGCTATTGTTTTATGTTACTCTGAGTAAGTCCTGTCTTTACCACTATTTTTTATAGTGGTCTCTCCTCTGTGGTGTGGATGATTTGATGTTGAATAGATGTTTACCTTTCAGCTTTTCTCACTGGTTTTCTTTCCCTCATGCCTCTGAAGTCAAGGAATAAAAAATAAATTATAAACTTCTACCATTTTGTTACAAACCCCAGCTTGTTGGTTTATGAGAAGAACATGTTTCCTTGAAATCTGCCTTATTATCAGGTTGGTATGATGGAATGATTGAGATACTTACAGCTGCCAATACATAGACAATTACTCTTTTATGTTGCTTTGAGTTATTGCAATAACTTCTGGTAAGAAGGATGTACCTAGTCCTACTCGAGATGCTGGTCATTGCTCTGGTTTTTCCTCAGGTGCTGGCTTTGGTACTGCAACAAGCTTTTGTTGGCTACTAAATGTTTCCCTTCCAGCTGTACTTGTAGTGGGTGAAATATTAGAACTCTAAGTGTCAATGAAAGTATCTAAAAGCATGACATTGCTCTGGTGAAACAGAAAGGGTTTCATAGTGCATTGGCTGGCAGTAATACCGCACAGACTTCTCAATTTAAGGAAAACCAGTTTGTACACTGCAGTTGTGGGTTTGTAACATCCTCAGCATGTGTTTAAGCTCAGTTTACACAAATATGTAAACTTAGCTGTCTTGCCTCTGATTCTGCGTTGCTGTGTGCTTCTGTCACTTGTTCTACAGCAAGTTGTATGGTCACAGTCTTGAATGTTACAGAGGTGACTCTGTGATCATACATGCTAGGAAACATCACAGGACAGGGCACAAAACAGCCCCGTCAGCTGAATTATACTGCACATTGTGAGCTAAACCTTCTGAAAACAAACCTATGGTTCAAAGCTAGATTAAAAGTTGCTGTTGCAGCAACTGGCAAGGGTTCCTTCTATTTGGCAAAGGAGTTTGTCTTAGAAGTCCTTATCCTCATCTCATAACCTGGACAAGGATTTCTATAGATTTAGCAATGTTTATGGTGCTGAGCTTGGACTTTTCTCACTACAGCTTGGCCACAGGGCAGCCTTTACTGTGCTGAATGCCCCTTGAATTACAGAAGTAGCAAGAACAACAGCCAATGTTGTTTAGAGTGCTTTCTTAATAATATTTTTCCCAGCCATTACAGAATGTGCCAATGGCTTAATGTGACACATCCTATTTTTAATGCAAACAGCTCCCTTCTGGATACCTGATGTTGTCTAGAAAATGGGCAAGAGATACAGCAGCTTTCAGGGCTTAGTATTTAGATTGGAGAAATTAAGCTGCATTACAAGGTTCAGTGAACAGGAACATGGACTGCCTCATGGTGGCTTTGTTGCAGGTTTGCCATCTGGCTAATTAGCCAGCGGGTGGCGGGAGGCCTGTGTGGTGGTTCCTTTGCTACCTACAGGCCTCTGACAAGTTTGCATACGCTGGAGTACTTCAGGTACTTCAGGGCATGCAAGGCAAAGCCTTCCTGCAAGCTGTTGTTCTTCTGTTTTGGCATAGCAGGTACACACGTAGCAGTTAAGAGTTGGACTCAGTGATCCCTGTAGGTCCCTTCCAATTCGGAGTATTCTGTGGTTCCCTGTTTAAGCTAAAAATTATGCCAAAGCTCAATTCACTATGGTCTGCTGAAGGGATGAGTTATAAAATCAATGCAAAAATCTTTCTCTTCCAAATTGTTTGAGTCAGTTCTGTCTGTGAACCTGTCTCTACTAAAGAGCTATTGAAAAGGGGTGAACCTGGATGACTGGTGCTGAAGGGGTTCAGTTCTGTCCCAAAATGTGTGGAACGTGGGTAAGAATCACAGAAACATCCTGATGAGCCAAAATCAGTAAAATTTTCTGGTCAAGACAAGAGACTTTTTGCCCAGACTTCCAGGAAAGTCTCATGTTCTTCTAGATTGTTCTTGTAAGGTTTATACTTTCTAGTTTAGTGTTGATTGGTAGTGTTGATTAAGAGCAGGGTAATTTTGTGGTGCTGTACCACTGTATCTTTAAGTATTCGCAGGTTTGGATATTAGAAAAATAGCTTTTGAACCTGATAGCTGTACATAAATGTCAGTTCTGTGTCAAGAATAAACATCTGGTTGGATGTGCACTCGGTTAATATTGATTAAAATTGCAGTCTCATTTAAGCAGAGTCTGGCATACTGCCCTTCTGTTGCTATGGGCAACTAACATGTTGTAAAGTCACTAAGTATTAGATGTATATTTCATATTTCCATTGTCTTTCTGGTACTAACAAGGTTTCTTCTCATAGATGAAGGGAGTTCTGACAGCCCTTTGAGAACACTGAAGCAATGCTAACAGGATTGGAGATTTAGATGTCTGTTCTCAATTGATTATTTTTAAACATCTTTCCATTGTGGAAGAAGTTTTCTGTTTAAATCTGTCTTTGCTTCCTAGGGTGATTGGGGACAAAAACATTGGAATCACAAATGCCCATCCTCTGTTTTTAAGGAAACATGGATTTGGGGTTTACATTTCAGCAGTGTCTCTGAGATTCTGGCAGGTCTCCCTGTGGAGGTGTGGACCATCTCCTAAGAAACCAACACAGATGAGGGCAAAACAAGACTAAATTAATAAACTGTTCATGTGAACTTGCCACTGGAGCTTGGCACCTCATGACTCTCCTAGAAGCACTGGGAATTCGCCAGTGAAAACAACTCAAATTAAAATTAATTCTATCCCAACAATGAAACAGTGTAGGCAACCTTACAGCTCCTGAGAGCTAGCCACTCGTGTTCCAGAGATGATCTCTAATGTAATAATGAAGCATTGATTTTTGTTTTTCTAGGCCCTGCTTGTTCTTGCTAAAGCCATGGTGGGCAGCAGCCAAGGTGGGCCCACCTTTTGAAAGAGCCTTTTGCAAGTGTGAGGTCCACATCCTCCCTGAACACCAGTCCTCTTGTTCCTGCAGATAGGGTGTTACAAGCTAACTTCATACAGGACATACAGTTCTGATATTCTTTAACTTTTATATAGGCAAGAAGTATATGAATATGATTTTACCAGAAATGAAAATTATTTCTTCAACAATTTCTGTCTTAAAACTGAATGATTGGTCGATATCCTTTAGCTAACTGGGATGGAACTATTTCTTTCATTATGACCTATGAATCATTTTATTTTAATGGATTTCTTAAGTCTCTTTCCTGGAAGGAACCTCCTGTCCAATATGCAATATGATGTGATCTGTTGGTTTTTGGGGGTGGCTGTTACAACCACATGAGAAAGTGAATCAGGATATGGTGCTGTTCTCCACTTCCAGGAATATCTGATATTGCATCCATCCTGTAATGACAACAATACTCCAGTGTAATGCAGAGATGCTTGAATTAATGTTAAACTGAACATCTCTGTCCAGACATGCCAGCATGAAACCTTCCAAGACTGCAATGACCACTCCAAAAGTTAAGGTTAATTTAGCTTTCTGTGAGCCTTGTGCTTTTTTGATGAAAATACACCTCAGGTAACTTGTTTAAAGCTAAGTGGACTTGTCTTTCAGTTGCACTGCACTAACTCAGATAGTACTAAGCCCCTCAGAGCACTGAAAATGTTCTAACCACTTGAAAGCGATTTGCCTCTAACCTATGCAAGAGTTGTATGCTGGCCATGAAGAGGTTGTATTGCCTCTTCATTTACTAATAAATTCCAGCTGCTTCTGGACAGGTTACTTGTGGAAAAAAGAGCCAGGAGGAAGATTATTTGATATTCACTTATTTGACTGCAGTTTCATGTGTCCAAAAGGATGTATTTTGTAGGTAAATACAGGGGTTGCAGTGGGGAAACTTGGGTGCAAGTGGCTTTGCTTAAGAAATAGAGGAGAAAATGTGATTTCCCTCTACAGTTACTTGCTGAACTAAACTGTAATTAGATTTCCAAGCAAGTTCTAAGTGGTACTGAATCTTGTATAGAGCTGTGCATCTTTCTTATTTGTTCAAGGTAGTGATTACAGGGGGCAGTCCATAGAGCTTTTGCAGATTAGCAGGATTGCCAGCTGTGCTGCTGTGTTTCCTCTTAAATAACTAACTGGAAAGTGTTTCGGGAGGGGTTTTTTTTGCATCCTGTGGCTCCAGGGAAAATGAGCAAGCTGTGTGGATTGGCCTCTGGTATTTGCCCTGTTTTTTCTTGAAATAATTTTACTCAGTAAACATTTTTCAGATGGTTTTGGTGTTTTCTATGACTCCTATGCAGCCATGGTGTGTTGGGCTCTGAAGAAAATTGAAAACAATGGAAGAGCTCAGCAATGCCCCCATGAAAGCCATCAGATCAGAATTTTAAATTGCCTAAATGCCTTGTCTATGTCTATAAAATAAGTAAGTCAGTCGAAGGGCAAACAGTGATTTAAGATTGTGCCAGATGATTGTGGAGGACTGGATCCACAGGAGAAACTACATGGAACTTTTTTTCTAATAAATGTTTGTTCCGGGACAGTAATACCAAATACAGTAAATATGTGATCTAAAATAAAAGTATCTGCTAGACCATTGCTGTGTCAGCATGTTGTACAGGAAAAAAGTATCTAAAAAGTTGGGGCCAATTGTAGTATGGATGTGCCTTAGTGCAGGGCTTAGAGCTGCAGTGCAGACTTTTGTTTCTCAGGACAAGTAGCCCCAAAGGACTGAACATGCAGTGTCATTTCCTGGCCAATCTGTAAGGCACAACTCTGTGATGCAGCCTTTTTATTCCTGGACATCCATGCAACTGAGCTCAGCAGAGAATTGAGGTTTTCCTGCCCTGGGAGTGGGTTTGGTTGAGATTAATATTAAGATGCCAGTATTTTGCATGATGGTTCTGCTCATCAGCTAGTTTGCTTTCAAAGGTATCACCAAAGAGGCCTGTCTTAAGCTGCCTTCTTGCTGCCAGCCCTTCTGTTGCTGTTTCCCCACATCACTTCAGGTTGCCATGGGGTCAGATCTTACTTTAAATTCTGGGACAAATCTAGGTATGCTTGTGGGCAATTACAGGCTTCTGTCCTTGCTCTGAGAGCCACTAGGCTTTGTGTGTGTCTGCAAGAGACTGGAGGTGAAGCAGCTAAGGAAAGATTGCAGTTTCCCAGCAGAGGCTTGTGACAGGGTATACCTGTTGACACCAAGTACCAGCACATGGGTCATGGGACTACCTGGGATGTGACACAAGCTACTTGTGCAGCAGAGCAGAGGGAAAGAGACCCTGGAGAACTGCAAGTTAACAACCCATCCATCAGACACACACAGAAGGGGGAGCCACAAGATTGCTGGGTGTTCACTGGGATGGGAAACAGCAATTAGGCTGTAATTAGGCAGCAGTAACACTGATAAAGAAGTTCCAGAGGCCATTGACATCTAACAAGGCTTGTGACAGAAAGCCACAACCAATAAAAGTAAAATCTTCTGCAAGGTCAGAGTTTCTGAAACCCTGGTAACAAATCTGCCACAAAAATCTGGTGAAATGGAGTGAACATTTATTAAAATACAACACTTTGGGTGGTTCTCTCAGCACAAACTTCTCTTCTAAACAATTCAACATACATTTTACTTCAGTTTTCATCATTTTCAGAGGGAGAGGCCTCTACATTCTGCTAGACCCCTCTGATTTTCCTGTCCCTGTAAGTTGGTTGCACAGTCTAGGCTAGTGCCTTCACAGTACAGATATAGAAATCAACACATTAGAAACCAAAAGCAATTGCACCATAAAAATTGCCTTCAAATTTGAGCAACTCCCAGCTTTTTTGGCCACCTTATTCTAAATGACACTTTGAGAAATTCTTGTTAACACATTCATGGGGAGGTAAATCAGTCATTTAATCAGTTAAAGCATTAAAGACATTTTCTGATACTTGCTTGTTCTGCAGTGCATTTCTAAACACCTGGTTGTCAGCAGAACAGAATTTAAAAGCAGAAAGTGTTGTTTTTCATACAAACACTCAAGACTACAAGGTTTTTTTTACTTTGAAGCAGTATTAGTTCTGCTTCTGGAGAAGAGCAGGGTCTGGTTAGGTGTATATATAAGTGTCCTGTACCAGGACTGAACAACACACACGTCATCTCCCTGGAAACAAAAAGACAAGCTTCAAAGGTGTCTGATTAGTTGTTAGCCTGTTCTCTTGACAATTCCCAACTTTTCTTTTTCTGTAAAGCAGCCACATCTGGAGGTCTTGTGTTGACAGTTGAGCAGAGAAGCGCTTTGATGTCAAAATGCAGAGGTTTCTGGGAATACTACTACAGAGTCAGGGAGTTGTAGGGGTTACTACACATGCTTTTTAAGAAGAAAGAGATAGAGAGAGGTGGTTGAATTTGAAATTTGGATTATGATACTGTTGTTCATTGCTGCAGTCTCTACCCAGTGATATCTGTCAGGTAACAGGTAACATGGAACTTGCCAGGCAATTCATTGGCTAACAAAATTGAATTCAATTTTAAACATGTGATCAGCTATTTTAAAGATTTGAGACAAATATTTCAACCTGTGTGAAAGAAACTTTCTACTGTGGAAAGAAAACATTCAGAGAACATGGATATCCACATTTCATGGTCCATCTAGCAAACAGGACAAGTCTCTAGCTGAATACCTGGTGCCTAGGTTTGTCATGCAAAACCTCAGCTTTTTTGGTCATTCACTTCGGGGGCATGAGAAGGATTTTCAGTTTATTATTAATAAGTTCGCAATTGGGAAACTGACAGAAAAAGGGAAGAAAGCATTTTTTCTTTTAGATCAACCCACAAAAGAGGACTGAGGCAGAAACCTTTTTGTTCTGTGATCTTGTTGATTTGTGGTCAGAAATTTGATCAATTTTGCAACACAGTATTTCAAAATGAATTTATAATCTTAAATGTGCAGGATTTTTAAGGATTTTAAAGTCATCTAATTTCTTTTTAAAAGCTATATTTGTGCACTATAACACCAATTTCAATTCCACAGTTTCAGTAGCAGAGTAGTAATTGGCAGGGGGCAGGATATCAGATTCATGTTGTTCTGACACCAGAGTCTGGATAAACATAACAATGGATGATTACTTTTCTTTGCAGACTGATACCAGTAGCAAAAATAGTAACTATAAGTTTAGATTTAGTGGCAAAGTGAAAGTTAACCTTGTTCGAAAAATGAAAGACCAGTCATCAGAGTAATAACTAATGTATAAATGGAAAGTTAATGACTTAAATTTATGTTCCATGCTTGCTGGTCTTATTTTTAAGTCACTGATGTTAATAGGAGTATAAATCACTTAAACTCATCCTTCTCTCTTTACCTTGTTATTCAGCAGTGAAAACCGGTGCTGCAAAGAATATACTAGAGGGAACAGAGATGTGTTTTCCTTTGCCATTTCTGTTTAGTTTAACAGGTCATTCTACCCTGGTGAAGCCTTGTGCCTTCATGCTCCTCTGATTAGTACAGTACAGCTTAGTCTCCAGTCTATTGTTCTGTAAAACTTTATGGAGCATTCTGTTTCAGCATGTTCTCTTGATTGGGTTTTTGTTGTTCTCATTAATAAATATGTGTTTGTACTACTTGCTGTTTCGTAAAGCTTTTGGCTAAAGACTCAACTGTTCCAACATGGCTGTACTTTCTCTCCCCATAAAATAATGTCTGTTCTTGGAATCACTACAAAAAGGAGAATAAACTTTCTTTCTAGAATTAGCTGCCCATGGACCAACAATCATTGCATTGTTGTAGTCGTGTTTACATTGTATTGTAGTGTCTTCATTCAATAGCTTTGATCCTTATCTTGAGCCATAGAGTTATTCAGTCCTGTCTTACTCCAGTGCTGGTAGGATAGGCTGGATTTTGGAGGGAACCTGAGGCCCGAAAATCCTTCTCTCAGATACAGTACAGTGCCCTGTGTGAAACTGGGGGAAAGGGTCACAATTGTGCATAGGGCCGGCCTGTTTTTCCAAAGAGCCTCTCTGCCTCTTGTGGAGTCAGCAAATTTTTACCAGTAACACATTCATAATTCAAAGGCTGGTTGATCTGAGGAAGTGAAGCTTCCTGTGTTTTCTCTGTAAAAATTAAAAACTTTGAGTGGGTAGTACAGAGCAAATAAGGAAGAGAATTGGGCATAAAGAGATGAAACTCCAAACTACAAAGAATGAGTTTAACTTCCCAAAACATCAAGCAGAGAATGATCCTGACTCGTGGTGGTGTTCTTACAGTTTTCTAGGTAGGTTAGCTCTCACCTGCTGTGGTGGGAAGATGCTCTTTTTATATGAGTAGCTCACTCCAGGCCTGGATGGTCATCATCCTGCTGCATGTAGCATCATTTGTCGTTGAAGCAGTGCAGTCTCTGATGCACCAGTTCCCTGGTGACCCAGGGAATCACACAGTCTCTGACACTGCCAATTCCCTATTTGCCACAATATGGCAAATGAGTCTTTAAAAGCACTCAACAGTTCAGTTCTGGGGGTGGGATTCTGCCACTGGGTTACATTGGACACTTCTCATCGGGAAGATGTTCCTAAAGGGCTTCAGTGGAGTGTGTTTGATCTAGGCCATTAAGATTTGTGCATTCTGCAGTAATATTTTTAGAACTGATTTCCAGATGTAAAGCCGTGCTTTAATTTCTATGGAGGACTGGTCAGCTCACCCTTGTAAATGCATGATTGGGCTTGAAAGAAGCACATCTGTATCTAATGAGTCTAATTAGAAATTAAAAACATGCATTTTAATGGCTTTTGGTGAGTAGAAGATGACTTTAATGCTGAGGCTGTGTCTTGATGTATGCGTGGTGGGGAAGGAAAGAGAAAAGGTAGCCCTGGAAATCCTCTCACTAGTATCTTTAGTTTTTGGGCATGTGCAGAAAAGCCCACTATGTTTCAGTTGTTCAGTATTGCTCAGAGTTCTAGAGACAAATCCTCTTACACTCTTCCCTTATCTTGATTGAAATGTAGATGAATGTCCAGCATGCCATTGGCTTGCCCTGCTTAGCTGTGGTGTAAGTACTACTTTGAAGCACCTCTGTGGCACACAGGAAAATGACAGCATATTTTCAGCAGCATGTGGAAACATGGAAGTGTGCAGTGATAATGACAGAAGTGCAGATCCTCCCTCCATGACACAGTTTGGTTGCAGAGTGGCAGGAGGCTTATGTGACAGTGAATCTGTCCATTTCCTCTTGACATATCTTTTTGTTGTCTGATACAAGCCAGTTTTAGAGCTTTTTTTAAAAGATTATTAGGATGCCATATTTCAGGGTTCACTAAAAAACACATCGTTAGAGTGAAAAGACCCAAATGATTATCCCACTGTGGGAAGGATGAGCAGAATTCAGGCAGGCTGGGGTTAGCATGGCAGCTGTTTACAAACTGGACCATGCACTCCAGGTCTGAGCAATGTCTTCTCCTTCCTGGCAGTGGTGTTTGAGGAGAGGTATTGAAGGGCAAGTAAACAAATCTTTATGTAACCAAGTTTCTTTAGTTTTCCTAGTGAGGCAACAGCCTGTTATATTTTAGAAGGAAATCAGAAGAGGTTGATCCTTAGAGAAAAATTTGGGCTATGGATTGGTATTATCAAACAACCACCAGATAACAACTGGCAAGGCACAAAGCATGTTGACAAAGGGTGAACTTTGACCACAGGGTAGCACAGCACTTGGAGTCAGAATGGTATGAAATGGTTAAGAAAAGGCTGTGAAAGCATCATGTGTTACAAACTTTTATCTTGTTTTGGAGGCTGTAAGCTTATCCCTTCCACCCTGTGCTTCAGTTTCTTTGTCCTCTGGCTCTCATCTCCTATTGTCCCCAGTAGCCCAATGTTCTCTGTTAATGGTTGTCAAGGTTCTTTTAGTGTGTCTTCTTAAGGGTTGGCTTGTTTCTTTTTTTAATTATAGATTGTGATTTCTATCAGGTGGAAGGTGAGTTAAAAAGAAATCTAAGCAACAGATTAAATTGCAGAGTTACAGTAATGCTGGCTCTTCCCTCTCACACAGATTTGGATGGAATGGAAGATGTGTTTAGGAGAAAAACAGTACTGGAGAAACCTGCACTAGTGCTTCAGACCCCTTAAATGAGTCAGCTATCACCACATCGTGTCAGAATACAGCCATTCAGGTCCTGCTGTGCTCCATTGTCATTAGCATGGTTCCTTCTTTTCCTTGTATGAATTCATTTCAAAATCTAAATCAAAATAAAAATTCATTCACCTCTGCAGCTCTGATGTTCTGTTACAAAGGTCAGTGACTGTGCCTGTGCAGACAGATCTGTCACCTGTCCTTGCTTGTGTGTGTACGTTCCATGGGAGAGCAGTGCTGTGGCATCCTGGCTTTTTGAGCAGTCCGTCCTCAGGCCCCTCACGTGATATGGACAGGGATGGGTGTGACCAGCAGCCTACCAGCCAGATTCAGTGCACACCATCTGCCTCTCACAGCAGGGCTGGGTAATGATCTCAGCGTGTTTCACGCCCTGGGAACTTGGTGCAAACATGTTCTCGTATGGTGGACGACAAGGAAGTCCTAAGCATTTCCAGCCTGTGGAGAGACTCTGAAAGCAGTAGCCAAATCAGGGGTGGGACAGATGCCGACAGTCAGTAGAGAGGGCAATGCTGTGGACTAAAAAGGGTCATTCCAACACACAGCACTTACAAACTGAGCCCTGCTACACTGAGCTTTGCTTGCTCAGCCACCTCAGGGAAGGCAGTTCACTGCGCTTTGCTTATATCTGTGGAGACAAGCTGTTCTCTCTGCACAGCCCAGGGCACCTCTCCTATTTCTGTTACCAGCCTGCAGTTCTGGGGGTGGTTGTGCTAACCACTAATTGCTTGTTTCATTCAATCAGGGACGGAAGGGTCTTGGTGGATGTGGCTTTTATCCCATTGTCTTTTATTTCAGAGCTACCCTCCATAACACTGCAGTGCAGGGGAAGCTCATCTCATTCTGGTCAGATTGAGCTATGAAATGTAAGTCATTGTAATCTGTCAACCTTTATCCTCCTGGCACCTTCTTACTGACTGCATAGCCAGAATGAAGCAGCGTTTTCTGAGCTGACTGAGGATAGTGGGAAGTGGAGAGGAGAGGAAATGCAGTGCTTGAGGCCAACAGAGCATATTCATTCTCTCTGAAGTCTATTTCTCTCCTTTTTCCAATATTGCACACCTGTCTGACCTTGAAGAAAAAGGCACAAGATGACTCGGACAAGGCTTTCTGTGTGGGAGAGTTATGGAGTGGTGGAGTAGCAAAGGAGTTTTGGAGTTCAGATAAAGGTCATGAAACATCCTTATGCATCTCATATCTCAGAGATGGAGCTAAAAAGTAGAGGGGAGACATTTCATTGTCTGCCATGGGTCATGGTGGAATTAAAATATGTCACAATTCCTGCTGAAGTGATCTTACTCTTCAGTATACTGGAGCTCCATTCAGTCAGTATTACAGAGAACAGGACATCTGAGTTGGATCTTCTAGTTGGTTTTATTTCTGTACAGAAGGAGCATTTTATCTTTGAAGCCATGTTGTTTGGGTTGTGAACAAGAGAGAATTTCCATTGTCTTTTTCCCTGACCATTTTTTGATCTTTTTCAGTAGCTGATAGCTGCTATTCAGACTGTTCCAAAATCAGCAGAGTAAAGCAGAGTTGGTGTTGTTAATTTTTACTGCCCACAATTCTTTTCTCCACTGTAACAGAAGTACCCAGGACATCTGTTCTCACTGTGCTTGCTGGTAGGCAGAGCTCCAGATGCCTCTGCAGACAGAGGACAGCACTGTATTACCTCACGTGTGGAAGCAAAGGGGCTAGAGGCTTCATTGTTTTCATGTGAAAAGTTTGCTTTTCTGGTAGATGTGGTCATCTCTCTGTGAGGGACTGAGTTCTGACCTGCTGTTTCTTTTTGTGTTGGCTTACATAAGCAACAGCTCATAAAAGCTGTAATTTAAACCGGAGGACACCAAGGTAAAAAGCTGTAGTGTACCTCATCAGTGCCTTACAACATTAAGGCACCTGAGTTAATCTCAAGAAATCAATTGACAAATTGACAAGTCCATTTTTTAATCCAGTTGCTCTTTCATTTTGATGATCAGAGAAAGCCACTGATCTTTAAATGAGTCAAAACCTTCAAATCACTGTCTTAGACAGTAAATACCTTGTCATAGTTTCTAAAACCAATTATAAACTACAGCTTTAAAAGCTCTTTTAATTATTTAAAAAGATAAATCCCACAGATAAATACACCTTCAGCAGATTAGATGCTTCCTTCTGAAACTTCCTGTATAAGAACTAAGACAAATACACAAGGAAAATCTAGTGCCTCCCATATGGTGTTTCAGGCTATTTTCTGGTTTGCAAGCTGAGTATACCAGTCCTAAAAATGTTAATAAGCCTTTTGTAAATGAGTTTTAACTTGTTAATTAAGAATTTCTAGCTATGGTTATGACCTGCAGGGAAATGTTTAATTGGCTGTTTTCCCTAGCTGGTTCAATGTCTTCTTACTAGAAAGAAGGAAGAGTGTATACTCATGGGACTTGAATGCCACAGATCTAGTGTAAGCCAGGGTTCCTGTACTCAACATTGCTGCAGGAATTTTCACTGGTGACTTCTTTAAGGAAGATCTTCACATTTTAGGACAGCAGAACAACTGCTTGCTTGCCTGCCTCAACTTGCTTTGGCAACAGAAATGTGCTTTTCGCTGGTGGAGCATGGTCACAGATTTCCCAAGCAGGTGGAGTCTCCATGCCTAAGGATATTCAAAAGCCATCTCATCATGGTCCTGGGCATCCAGCTCTAGGTGGCCTTTTTTGAGCAGGGGAAGTTGGACCAAGTGACCTCATGAGGTCTCTACGAACCTGAGCCAGCCAGTGATCCCTCTTAGCCAGCAAAAAGAGGGAAGGGATGCTCCCTCACTGTGAGTCAGCAGCTGGCAGAGGTGCAGCAGGATAGAGAGGAACAGGCCTTTTGCAAACACCAGCTTATTCTTGGAGGAGGGATAGCCAAGATATGAAACATGACAGTTGATGTTCCCAAATGAGATGAAGAGTTTGTGCTTGGAACCAAAACATGGACCTGGGTCCATCATCAGACAGAAATGCTTTTGTGTGACTTTGACTGGCTTTCCAGCATCCAGATGATATTCCCTTGCTGTCTGCTAGAAAGCCATCAAATTACTGGGTGCTGTACTAAATTCCATTTGTTTCTTTGTAGTTAAGTACTCACAGAACTCATTTAGCACTTCTTACAGTGGCATGTGCTTTCCCTGCTGTAGAAATGCAGCCACTCTTGGAGACAGCAGCATGCCATGGGTGTGGGGGCAAGGTGGGGAGAAGGTGCTGTATGAGCAGGATCATTGCCATCCCAAATTACATGGGATTGGACTTTTCTACTTAAGTGGAGAACATTTTGGTACCTCACACAGACAGGCTTTCTGCAATACAGAAAACAACCAGAAGAATATTTCCATTAAATTAATGTAGGAACTCCTTCCAGTTATATTTTAAAGACAGTGATTTGTCACTGTGCTGTGGCTTCCTTTTTAAATGCTTGGTTGTATGCTGAAAACATATTTTAGCAAGTAGCAGTCAAAATCTGGAAATCCAGTCACGTCTGTGTACAGCCATTATTAAATTTAATGAGAACTGTATGTCTGTAACAAATGGCACCCCATTTGTCTTCATCTAATCATACATTAAATCCTTCATTGCTAAAATAATATCAGAAAATTTGGGGTGAATCCCTGATTAAAAGTAGCTATCTTGTAGCAGTGGCCATCTGGAAATGCCTGATGCAGAGTAGCTGTGAAGGGTGAAGAATCGCTCCTCCATTCCCATTTAAAACATTCTAAGTAGAGTGTTTGATTTGAGTGAGCAGGCACGTGGTGGTTACCACTGTTGCAAGCCACTTCACTGATTCATATGCACCGAGATGAGCAGACAGTGTGAAGAAGTACATAGAAAGTGACTGAAGTCTGTGTGTGCAAGAAAGCCTTTAAAGCAAACACTGTTGGAAGAGTGAACACTATTCTGCTTATTAATGTAGACTGGAATTACCTGCTAGCTGAGAGTAATGGGAAGGTCATTCACCAGCTGCAAGCCTGTGGTTGATTCTAAAATTAGTTAATCTCTAGCATTTCCATTTCTTTTCCCTGCATTTCTTGTTCTCTGCCTTAAATCTAGGAATCCAATTAAAGATACTGTAAGCTTGAAAGTTATTTTTTTTTCATTTGTTCCCTGTAAACTTCTGTTAAATGCTGCAGTTGGGATAGCAAGCTGCCTGTTGCCTATCATTGTGCCCAGAGTGTATTATGTCTCTAAAACTTTCCGGAGGCTCAGTTACATGATTTGAGCTGTTCAAAGTTATCTGCTGAAGTCTGCTAGCAATCATGTTATCTGCAGCTATTTTACACTGACTTTTAAAAAGTCTGGCTCAGAGATAATTCAGGAAGAACCTGAATAATGGCCTCATAAACCCTTCACTTTCTTTTTGGTGATTAGCTGGAAACCAGCAGTGTTATGATGCAGTACCATGGCCAGTCTGGAGATGGGAAAAATGCTGGAGCCTTGGACAAAAAGCAAGACAACAGCACTGCAGGCATAAAATGGCCCAGTGTTTCATGACATGCAAGGCAACACTAACTACTGAAGAAACTAACTCCAAAGACAATCTGTTCTGGCTTTAGGGAATCTTTCAGAGAGGTTTTAACCTAACAGCTGTATAAAATAAATTACTTCAAAGCAGAAGTACCTATCCTAGGACATGTGGCTGGTCTTTTACCTGCAGAGGTGATTTGTGTAGCAGAGATGGTGATCTTTAGAAATGTCATAGCTAGCAAATTACAGAAAAGAAGCTTGTTAGGTTCAAGTGAGTTTAAGCACTGAGAGCCAACTGTGCTGTCTGGTAATAAATCAAGTCTTCTCTGCAGAATATTATTGGGGAGATGCTAGTTAGATGCATGTTTACATGCCATAGAGGATGGATGAATAGTCACTCAGTTGCTATTCTGTATAAGACTACTGTGTAGTGATAGCCTAAGGTGAACTTTAGGCTCCTCTGTTCTGCAGGTGGATCTCAGTGCTCTGCACTCGCTACTGGTACCTGCTGTCAGCAGAGCTGAGCTAGAGCACGTATGAGCACAGCAAGGCGTCATTTCATCACACAGCTAGTTCGTGTTGTACCAACAGAGTATTTTGTCACAGATAAAAGACTCATTTCATAAAGCCCTGACGAGTCTATTCTGGAATGCCCTGCATCCAGGGAGCGCTGCAGACATGGACACTACAGGACACTGTAGGAGGGACAGCTGACAGCACTGCTCTGTGCAGAATCTCTGGCCATCTTTGCTTTTTCTCCAGCTTCTCCATCTGCCGTGGCTGGTTTTAGTGGGGCAGGCACTAATATGTTTGATAGCTTCTCTTAATTCCCTTGCTTATGTTGAAACTTAGAAGAATTTAAATTTTAATCTCTTGTTAAACTTTCCTAATTAATAGTGATAGAATTTATCAAATTGTCCAACTCCTAGCTTGCTTTACTAGGCTACAGCCAATATTTTCTTAGGTTGCAAAGTCAGAATTTTTCTTTCTTCTTTTTTTAGTAAATATTTTTTAGAATTTCTCACTTTCTTTGGTGTAAGGGTCAAGATAGCTTTTCCATGATCTCTGCATTATTCTCGTGGTTTAAACAGGCATCTTAATGGGAATAATACAAGAGATGTTAAATGCAAACATATCTTTTAAATGTTGATTGTATAGAGATGTTTATATTGTTATTTATGGAAAGTGGAGAGCTTAAACTTGGTTATTACATTCTCTTCTTACTCATTGCTTTGACGGGGTGAGAGCTCTAGACTGCAGTAGTACATTAAATGTAAAGTTCAAGAAATACCTCTGAAAGAAAACATTTTTCTTCAGGTTTCTTTAGTACACTGCAAGCAGAGAATGGTCTGCACTCTTGTGTTTGTCTTAAGCAGGGAAATCTCTGTACTGACAAAATCACAAAACAGAAAAAACAGCCATCAGCAACGTATCTACTAATACAGAATGCCAAAAAATAGCATGAAAATGGAATTAACATCTCTTCTCCCCCAAGTCATGTCCTCATGCTGACTGAGCCTGTGTGCAGCCTGATCAGGATGTCCCATGCAGTCCTGGCATGCAGAGCTGCATTTGAGGTGGACAGGAGGTCAGGGGTTGCAGCAGTGCAGCAGGAGAATTCAGCAGCCACACACCAAACTACTGAGAAGAGTAGTTTGGATCAGATCTTGTGCTTATGTCCAGCTCTGCTTGCTTTTTTAAAGTAGATTCCTGACCTCCTTTTTGTGACTGTTCACAGTCACAGGATGTTTGTGACAAATGTCCTTAAAGAGAGTTTATCTGTATTATCCATGTCATTAGGATGATTGAAGCAACATCCAGACTTGCTAGCAGGGAAAGAGGGAGAGTCTTTAGAAGACCTGATATTTGTTTACTTGTATATTCTGCAATGGCAGTTATAACCTTGTACGTTTTACAGAAAAAATAGCTTGCAATGATATGAGGCAGAAAATGAAGCAATCAGAAATATTTCCTGCTCAGCACTGCTCCTTAATATCCACTTTAGGGACAGCAGTAGGAAAGGGTTAACTCTTAAATTCCTGGAAGAGAAAATTCATCTTTCCATTCAACTGTTTATTTATGACCTTTATGACCTAACCTTGAAATAACTAACTCTGGGTCTTTTAAATTTAAGGTGCTCTTTTCTGTTCTTCTCTACCATCATTTTCATAGTCCTCCTATGGGGAGACAAATTAGGGAGATGGAGAACTGGTGGGACAGTAAAAAACCTTTGTTTCTCTTCAGCAAATATAATAACCAAGAGTCATTAGAATACTCTTTGGATAGAAAATAACAGATTTTCATAAAGTCTGAATTCTGCCATACCAGAGCCCATATAAAAAAAAAAAAGTTGGTTATGAAACATGCCTTCTACTCATTTTTCTCTTGATCTCACCAAACTAGCTGCAGAGGGTGGTGGCTGTCCCCTATCATGGTGAACTTCTTGTTTCATGTGTTAGTGTAACTTGGAGAGTCTGCAGGATGGCCTGCAGACTGGTCCCAGTGATTTCTTAGAAGAGGTTGGGTTGCTGCCGGCAGCACTGGTAGGTCTGGAGTGTCAATACTGACTGGGGTCATTGAGTGCTCATCGAGTGGTGGAAGCATCTCTAGCTGTTCCAGTGGGTAGCAGCTACCAGGTTACACTGGAATGGTGGCTGCAGCATTTTTCTGACATGGACAGATAAACTGTTCTCATCTCATATGTGAGGAAATGGGAACCAATTGTTATTGTTGTCTTGTGTTTAATGAGCCTTCTGGGAATCAAGTGCCGATATTCCTTATCTCTTTCTACTAGAAGACACTTTCCTTATGAACATACAGATGCTCTGTGTCTCACATTTATCCAGACTCCTCTCTTCCTTTTCTTATTGTATCTATAAGTCACTCTGTGGTTGTTGTAACTTTTTTTGCAACATAATGAAAGGAATAATGGAAAACTTACAAACATGCTAGGGAGAAGTCACCTGAAATAGCAAGTGTTTCCAATTATAAAGTTAAAGCTGCCTTTTTAAGCTATTTAGTTCTTTAATATACCTTGAACAACCCAAAAATGTACGTGGCTACATTTATACTTCCAGATACAATAAGTGAATTGTAAATGAAAACCACCCCATGGAAAAATACACCATTAGCCTGGAGCAGTAGTCCTGGTCTTTACAATGTATGGTGCTGCACAGCCAGTAACGTTCTGTGAGTCCATGAAGTTAAGAGAACAGTTTCTTAAAAGCAGAACAGTTTAGTTGTTTTGCTTTTTTTGTTTGGTTTGGTTTTTTGTTGTTAATTAAAGTAATTGTTACATGCTTTCATGTTTATTATTTTTTACACATTTCCAGACTTTTCCACATTAGTCTGTTTTCGAGAAAAAGTAATTCATCTATCCCTTACCAATATCTATTACGCAGTGTTCCTGAAAGGGCTACATTTAATTAGTCTTGACCATGCTTTTGGTATCTGCAAGGCAAAAAATAAAAAATTGCATTCAATTTCTGTACAGGAAAGAAAATTACTAATTATAATTTAGAATTTGAGTGTTCCACAATTGTACTTGGATTTTAAGCCCTTTCCTTATGTAGAGTAGCATCCTGATGGTCCAAGTTTGCTGCTTTATGAAATGCTTTGCTGACTGTACTAAGTAAAAACTGTGGAGCACACCTTCAGCCATCACTGATTCATCACAGTGTTCATGCAGAAACAAAAGTGCCAAAGTCACAGCTGACGCAGGAGGAAAGGAGCAGGTAGGGGTCAGGACCACGTGCATCCAGACAAAAAGTGCAGAGAATGATTCACAGTACTCACTGTCTAAATCTGTTGTAAAGAAGTCATCACAGTGGCTGAGACTGACATCTGGAGCCAGTGATCTGAATACACCTGCTCGCTATATTGGAAGCCAAGGGCATTTTAGATGCCATTGGAGATGGTTTGAGTGGGGTCTTCAGGATTTATGTTAGTTGGCTTGGGCACAGGACATTTTTAAAACTGTCATTGTGTCCTCGTACAAGATTTGAATGGATGCCAGTTTGCATGATGCTTGCCCTAGTCATTAAAATAAACAGAAACAATAGAGGAACTTTCACCTGGCTAAAAGAAGACCTCTAGGTCAGTGCTTCTTTTACTGGGAAGAGGTTGAAGAACCTTATGCTTTGTTTTGCTTACTTCCACCTCTGTTTTCAGGGTGTTCAGTACTGAATGGATTTGTAGTTTGGGAGGTATACTTAGCACACGGGGATCAATACTCTAATACAGTTCTCAAATTATCTATTACTGGATAGAATGTGTGTTAATTGAAAAATTTAGAAGACCAATGGAGAGATTTGGGTTAAAATGATGTGCTTTCCTGTTTTCTGCGGAGACAAAACAGGAGTTTGCCAGTGACATCTGCCTCCTTGTATCATTTTGAAATGCCATAAAAAGGAAGAGAGTCTCTTTAACTGTTTTCTGAAACACATGCAAAATTCTTTTAGATTTGGCATTCTTTTTAATTCATGAAGAACAGCTGTGGCATTGTTACTTCAGCAGTGGAAGTGAATATCTTAACAGATGGTTCTCACACTGGCTGAGATGAAAGCAGCTTCTTCCATCCTAGTGGAGCTTTTTTGCTGTTCTTAGATCCTGGTATCTTGACAGGGTTTAAGTAACACTGCTGTTTTCATTCCAATGTAAGTATACTGTAACTCCAGTAATTCTGCAATGAAGTGTTGCCTCTCCCCACTTAAAATTTTTTTCTTCTAAAAACAAGGGAAAGAATAATAATTGTGTTTCTTAATTTTCGGTGCTGGGGCAGCACACTCAACTAGAAAGATATAAATGAATGTATAAAGTTCCTCCAGCTAGAAACAACTGTACAAAGGAGCTACTGAGTGCATTTGTGTCAAAGATGCTTTGCCTAGACTTTGAAATTTTCTTCCCTCCATTTCGCCAGCTGAGGAAGGTTTTCAGAAAGAAGAGCAGATATTTGGACTGTGTAGTTGTTTGCATATAAAATACAAAGCTTGCTCAGGTAAAATTTAAACTTCCTGCTTCTGAAGCAGGGGTTAGTCTGCACATGGCAGAGCCATGTGCTCTCTTAGTCACCTCACAGACTTAAACAGATGTAAGATTCTCTTACTTAGTCTATTTTTTTTCACCAGTGGTGTTTTTTGACAGTCTTCCTGAGTATGACATGAGATGCTCCAGCTCTCACCTATTGCTGTGCAGCAGCATCTGTGAATCAGCACAGCCCAGCTGTGGTGGCTTCACATAGCTGGGTGCCGGGTTTAAGGGCCAGTCAATGCCCTTGTGGTCCCAGCAGTGAGCATTGGGATGCTTGTGTGTTCAAGGAGTGGTGTGATCCCACGTTTATTCTTTCCCTCCAGGAAGTGCAGCTGCTGCTCAGGCTCTCTGGGCAGGTGAGCACCATGGTTTGAGGAGGTAATCAGATGATGAAGCAGCCTGTGCTGCCAGAAACACCATATCTCTCCTCTTTCAAGGAAAAAGAAGCATGCCTGCTGAACTGTGCCATTGATGGAGGAAATGCAAAAACATTATGCAAGCAAATGTTACAATTTGTGGGTGAACGTCAGACATGTCAGCCTAGTAGTTGGTTGTGGCAGCAGAGGGAATGCTTTGTGTTAGCAGTAATAATCTTGCTTGAATAGCTGAGGTCTTGACTCAAGTCACTGTCGTGGACTATGTTCACCTACCTCTTAATAGTCCGTAGTCTCTGTGGGGATGTGACTGAAAAGTGATTTTTCAAACTTCTTTTTGTCCATAACCTGCAGATAGGAGTCTCAAGGGGTCACACTGACAGAAGGTGCAGGAGTTCCTCCTGACAGGGGCTCAGTAAGAAGCCCTGATTGCTGGCTGTTAGTGGACTGCATTGTTCTCCCTTGAGATACCTTCACTGTAATAATTGCTTCCTGAAAACTGTATTGATGGTGTAAGACTATGTAAGCCTTTGGGAAATGATACTCATTTCAGAAGAAATGTACAGCCTCAGGAAAAGCTGTGCAGCAGTTGCTGGATATGTCAGGGAGCAGAGACAGTGAGGAGTTAAACTGAAGTGAGGGGAGGATGCAGCTTCAGCATCTGTTCTCTCCACATAGCCACACTTTTGTGAGATACATCTTGGCTCTGCACAAACCACAATACAAGCTTCTGTTCTGCTTGGTGTGCTTTTCATGTCTGGAGTTAAAACGTGCTAATTCAATTGGATACCCACCTGTGGGATGGAAATACAGAATGATAACCAAAATGCTTATGTGAATGTTGTGGTACAAGGTGCTGGGCATGGTTGTAAAAGAAGATGTTTGGCATTAAATAATGTGTAATTAAGTTGCCACACATTGTTTCTTCATGCACGGGTCACTGTCAGCAGCTCAGGGTTATTATGGGCATGATGGCAGGAGGCAGCTACTTTGTAATTTCCTCATGTAAAAGCTGGACCTGAGAACTAGCAGCTCAAACTGGAGTTCAGCCATACAGGTGGTTTTAGAAGCTTTAAAAGCAGTCAGTCACAAATTCCCTGAACTATGCCCTGTTAAATAGTGTTGGAGGAGTAGTATCTGAAAAGCCCTCAGAGGAGTTGAGGTAAATGGCCCCAAACTGTACTGTTTGTGCTGTTTGATATTAATTTCTGATCAAATCAGTTCTGCTGGGATTTTACATACTGTAAGAGTAGAACAACTCTAAAATTACTGAAGTGGGAAATTTGAGTGAATTACATGTCTCTGTGTAAGCACAGGTGTGTGCTCAGTGCTGCCTATTACTCTGCTTCAAATGTTTGCAATTACTGCAGAAGTGGAAAAACAGAGACAGGATAGCTCCACACAGCTATTTTGTGATTAAAAGTAACACAATCTCAGTGTCATTCTTCTCATTGATATTTATTCTAGTGGCTGTGCAAACTGAATCTTAGAATAAGCTGAGTTAGAAGAGAACCAGGGGCAACATTGAATCCAACTCCTGGCCATTCATAGGACATCACGAAAGTCACATCTTATGCCTTAGAGTACTGTCCAACCACTTCTTGAACTCAGGCTCGGGGCCATGACCTCTTTCTTCCCTGGGGAGCCTTTTCTTGTGCGCAGCCACCCTCTGGGCGAAAAATGTTTTCCTGATAGCTAACCTAAACCTCCCATGACACAGCTTAAGGCCATTCACTCAGGTTCTGTCACTGAGCACAATGGTGATCAGTGCCTCCCCTCTGCTTCCCTTCATGAGGAAGCTGTAGACTACGATGAGCTGTCCCCCTTCAGTCTGCTCTTCTCCAGGCTTAACAGACCAAGTGACCTCAGCCACCCTTCGTAAAGATTTCCCATCCAGACTTTCAGCATACTCATGGCTCTCCTTTGGGTGCTCTCTGATAGCTAAATGCCTTTTCTGTATGGAGCACAGATTACAATTAAACTGTTAATCTCTCTGGTATAGGTGAGCCACTTGTGTTGTTTTGGGTGTTTTCTAGCCATGGCCACTTTCATTTTCTTTGACCCTGTTAAGCTGGTCTCAGGCTCCTTGTGTTCTGTCTCAGGATCATTCCCCATTACACCCCTCAATTAAAAGCAGTGGTTCTATAGGCAGTTTGCACCAGCTCATGTGATCATACTTGATTTTGAGTTACTGTAGATGGCCCTATAACTTAGATTGAAAACACTGCTTTGGAGTTAAAGTAGGTACAAGATGGATTTTTACTTCAACAATTATAGAGGCAGAGAAAAGTTTAAGTGGAGATGTATCCACTTTAAAGTAAATTGAAAGCTTTTACATTTTGTCAGGTTAGAGCATGTTACAAGTAAGTAGAGACTGGCTGCTTAGTGGGAAGTATGGTGTCTCATCTAGGAACTATTATCTTGACAGATCCTCTTCAACACTAACAGGCTTCCATTAGTGAGTGAAAATAAAAGGTCTCCAAATAAGGAGAGGAAGAGGTAAAACAAAAGAAGGTGTGTGAAAGAGCAGTAAAGGGCCAGCAAACCTGAAATCATGTTCTGATGTAGCTGTTCTCAGTTTTAGCAGGTTGATTGTTATGATGTGTTTCGTTGGCACATCATGTGATTGTACATCACCATGGGCCAGGACTCTGCTGCCTCTTTTGAATGTCATTACAATGCACTTTGGTATCTTGTGTTTCTACAGCATGAGCATCAGCTTAGATAGATCTATATGCAGTTAAGTATGCTGAAGATGTGCCCAGGGGTTAGGCTGTATGTAGATGAGCTATTTCAAACATGAAATTCATCTAAAGCATCAGACGCTCTCTCTGAGCTGTGGCGCTGGAGGCAGGGTCCTAATGAGACTGCTTTATAATACAGCTTTAACATACACATAAGACAGTGATTGGAAAGACAGTCAATCTTTCAAGGCTTAAGCAGCACTTTCTGAAAGTGCGTTCAATTAACAGCTAATGACAAACTTTCTTTAGTGATTCTCTGGTTATGTTGTATAGCCAAATAATGAGAATGATCACCCAGAGATACTTTGATTTATTTACCATTTTTTATTTCATTGGGAGGCTGATGAATATTTGATCCAGTAATGTTCCTATTTATGCCTCCATGAGTCAAAGTGCCTGAGTTCAGTTTCAATCATTGCTCTGAAGATTTACATTTCAGATAGATTTTTCCAGCAACACAGATATTGCAAACCTTAAATTAATGCACAAAGCTGCTTCTACCCTGCAGAAGATAAAACTATTAGGTAAGGAAAACAATATCTCTTTTGGATGCCTGTCCTCCTAATGATAATGGAATTTAAAAGATCTACCAAGGACTGCTTCAGCTAAATATCTTATGTCCACCACTATTTGAAAAGAGAATAATGAGCTGAAAGTGTTTCTGTGCCTACCTGCTGTGTTAATTGAAAGCTGTGAATTCACAAAGATAGAACCAGGCTCAGGGGACCTTTCTTACAGAAATTTTATGTGAACCATCTCTTCTGTATCTCAATGTGTTGTCTAAGCTGTCTTTACTAAGCTAAAAGGCTTCAGTGATAGTGAAAGGTCTTTCTAATGATTCCACTTGTATTAATTTTCTTGGCAGCTTAAAAACCAAATTGAAAGCCAGAAGTTCCCATTCTTATGTTTCATTGTTTCTTCCTCTAGTCTCTGTTTTTCTATATGTGCTGTGCACAGCTCCAAACTTAAAACTGAGAGGATACCCTAAGAGAAAAGATGCACATTTTTAATTTGCTTTTAAGATCACTTGTTGCTCTTCCCCTTTTTAGTTCCTTATATGAGTGAGACTCATCAGGAGAAGGAATTGTTAGAAGTGACAGATTGGTAGAGAGGTGGCTCTTCACACTGATCAGGGACATGTGACATTACTGAAACATCGGCTCTCTCTGTACCTCTCTCTGAGTTACAGTGGTTTGGATGATAATAGGAGAGGATAAGTTCCTGAGAAAATTACTGAGAGAAAAGCATGAAGACATTCACAAGCTAATTCTGGAAAAACAATTTGCTGAAAAAGGAGCATAATAGGAAGAAAACACAAGCCTGTATGACTGACACAAACATTTAAAACATCTAATGAATGGTCTGGCATGAGAGACTGGTGATTTATGTAACTTTTTTCTTCATTTAAAATATTTGCAGGAAGGGACCATATTTCAGGACTTTAATATAGTGCTGACACTGGAGCTCCTGACCCCTTTTTTTTCCCCTGCAGTGTGTTTTGGGGTATAATATTGGTCCTCGCTGCTTTCTGGTGCATGCCCTCTAATGTGTTCATTAGAACTGCCTATATGAAGGTGCTCTTTTTTCAGAGGACAGAACCCTGGAGAAGGACCCAATTCTCCTGCTCTTGTGTTTACAGCTTCACTTCTCAGGATCTCAGTTTTCCCAAATACAAAATAGGGGAAAATGATTCAGACTTCTACTGCAAAAACACTATGGATGATTAAAAGGAAGGTAGAAAAGCTGAGACACAGTGAAAAAAAAAAAACATCACTGCAGGGAACAGGAATGAAGCCAGTTTTGCAGTGTGGTGATAGTAACATAGAGGCAAACAAAAGTTCTGGGAGATTAAAATGCAGGCAAAAAACTGTGAAGTCATCCTAGATCAGTAGTATGTTGCTGGGAACATGGTGCATGTTCCTGCTCAGCCATCCTAAAAACAGTATTTTGGAATCAGGAAGAGTTTGAGCATCTCTAACAAGAAAGAAATAGTGAAAATACTGAGATTGTTTCTTTTTGAACATTGGAGGCATTCTGTGAGGAAGAAGATGATCAAAGAGGTGGGAAAAAACGGGTAAAGGGTTAGGAGACACTTGAATTCCTGCTCCAAAACACAAAGTATTAAGGACTTAGTGAGTCTGAATGACACTGATTCCAAAGCTGAGGGGGAAGAGCCTGCGTCACAAATCCATCCCTACATCTCATGGATCCACTGGTACAAGACTCAGGTTACTGGATGCAGGGATCTGTACCGAAGTAGATATAAACAGTGTGAGAAAGACATTCTTTTTTTCATCACCTCTGGCAGACCTCTGAATACTAGTTCTGAAAAGGGAACTTTTCCAAGCACCAGGTCATCCCAGGGCATGCAAACTAGATTGGGGTGAGGACAAGTCTTTGGGAAGGTCAAGGTGAGGGTTAGGGCTGCTGCTCTCATTTCTTATAATAGTTCCTTACTACAATAGCTCTTACTTCACTGAGATCTTCCACTTTTCCAGTTTTTGATGGCGGATGGCTGCACAGAAAGCAGGGTAAAGCTGGCAGGGAAGCTTGCAAATAGGCTTTCAGGACAGAGGAAAGGACAGATTGGTAGAGAAATGACTCTTTACATTGACCAGGGATGTGTGACATAATTGAAACACTGGCTCTCTCCCTGAATTGCAGTAGTTTGGATGATAATGGGAAAGAGTAAATGCATGAGAAAATTAATTGAGCAAAAAGTGTGAAGACATTCACAAGCTAATTCTGGAAAAACAGTTCAGATACAGAAGGATAAGTCAGAGCAACACACATGCAGGATGAAAAAACTACAGAAGGACACAACTCCCTTGATGGCCTAGAAAGACATTTTATGGACTGTTCTGTGGCATTTAGCATGACAGATTGCATCTGAGCACTTCACAAAGTCTTTGTTCATCTCTGCAGCCCTGCTACTAGGTGAAGGGATGCATTAGAAATGCCAGAAATTACCAGATGCCCCTAGTCTTTTCAAAATATCATCCCTCTCTCATGATCTTGTGACTGCACAGATAAAGGCTTGAGACAGACCAACTAAGGCCAGAAATTCATTTGGGGTTTTTAGTGTAGGATATCTGTTGGCTGAGTCTTTTCCTTCCCTTTCTGATTCACATATTTTCACCTGCACAAAGTGTATCTCCCACTCAGTTTTGGTAGCATTTGTAAGCACTCATCATATCACACTGCAGGACTCTGATCCAGTATTCCAGCAAAGTAGGGAGACTTTATTAGTGACCTTTTGGGGGAAATCTGGTTATAGAGACTTGGCACATTTCTTGTAAGAGCATACAGGTCCCAGGACAGCTCCGCATTGTATAAACACAAAATCGTCTTTGCAAAACTGTCTCTGCACTGTGCTCCTCATTTCCCTACATCACTTACAGCTTCTGCAAGAAACCACAGACTTGGGCTTCTGTTCTTCCCTGGTGTAATCCTGATTCATCTCCAGCATAGGTCCATGTAGCAGCTTTGAGATGGATGGGTGTTGCCGCTACCTCTCCCAGAAAAGCATCTTTTCTCCAGAAGCTGTTCGGGGGGGACGCACACAGGCAGCGTCTGTCCATCCCTCAAGTCTGCGCTCACACACACCACGGTTAGCTCGGTGAAGAAGGCGAGAAGGGAATCCTGTATAGAATTCCAGCCAGGTTTATTTTGCACACCAGAGGGTCCAGAGACAGAAAGACCCAGATCAAAGGAATGTCCAGGGTTAAGTAAGGGGCTCAGGAGCCAATGGTCTGAACACAGGGGCGGTACGAGGGCAGGGCAAAGGGCCATAGGGGACATAAGAGCAGACCATCAGTGATACCACAACCAGTGGGAAAACAGGGAAGGGAGAAACCTTCTGAACTGGGGACATACATGGACAACAGAGGTGGGCAAGGCCCACGGGCCAATGGGAAAAGCAAAACTGAGGTAGATTAATGTGGTGCTGCAGAACATCCTGGTGGAAGCCTTTTTGCTCACCCTAAGCTATGAGGCTTTTTTGAAGCCTATGGTAGATTCTTCCAAAGCAGTGCCCTAGAAGTTGCCCTGACAGTCTCTTGGGCCTTCACAGGTCCATGCTGAACTACCAAGGGAAAGGATTTACATGGGTATGCCATTACAGACTGTGTTGTAGCACATAGGCTGCAGGGGCTCAAATCAGGCTGCAGTAGCTGTATTTGAGAGCTTGGAAAAACTGTCACTGCTATTTTCTTCTAATGCCAGTTCCCTGCAGTTTTAAAACAGAAAAATGTACTATTTTTTTAGAAGAAAACCCCAACATGGCCTGTCACGGCATCACCAGCACGTCTCTGGCCTCTGTCTCAGCACATTGCTGCATGGCACCAGCCTCAGCTCTATTCTGGTCACAGAGACAGTCAGGTTCCTAAATCTGTTTACTGCCAGAAGGCTTCTGGAGCTTCGCTCAAAGGTAGTCTGGGATCACCTAGAGAAGTAACAGCGATGGTCAGATGTTGTCCTTCAGGTCTGTGAGCCTTGCCAGAGCACTGCCTGGGCACATCATATCAGTGACATCTGACGGCTGTGTCCTCCTGTACCAGAGCACCCATACATGCCTTTCACTGTTCCTGTTCTGTCTCTTCCTTCTCTCCTTGGACATCTTCTTCTAGGAACATAATTCAACTGTTCTTCTTTCCCCCCCGGTTATCTGGCTATCCATCCAGATTCTTCCATCACCTTCTCCAGCCAGGTCTAGTCCTGCTTTTCCTCCCTGTTCACCTCCTGTCAGTCCCCCTGCCCTCATCAGCCTCAGCCTTGGGCTGCACCTGCAGAGACGGGTATCACTTGGAAGGGAGGGCTCAGGTGACTAAATGTGTTCCCAGCACTCCATCTCAACAAAAGAAAAAAAAAAATGGGGTCTTTTTAGAGTTATATAGAAATATGAAACGTATTTCAAATTAGTCTAAGAGAAATGTCCAAAGTGCATAATTTCACCCCAAAGAGTGGACATTTGAAACAACTGAAAAAAAGGTCTCAAAATCCAAATGTTTGGGCAGTCACACTTACAAAGCAAAGCAGGCAAACCCCTGCCACAGCTCACAGCAGTCTGCCTTCCAGCAAAGCCTTTGGGAGTGCCAGCACAGAGTCTTGAGGCTAGTCCATGTATCAGCAGCAGAAGGAGCAGCAACCCAGAGGGAGCTGAATAAAGACCAAGAGTCTGCGCATGTGCCTGAGCCTGTGCCAAGGATCATTGATGGTGTGTTCACCTTTTCATCTCCATTCCCAGCTCAAACAGGGATCTCATTTGGATTTTTGTGCATGCAATGAGCTCCCTCAGCCTCCTATTTCTGCATTATATAGTGCATCCTCTCACGCTCCACAATCAGGGTGCTCCTCAAAGGGTGCCAGGGACAGATGGTTTGATTTCAACTGATAAAGGGGCTGTGTTGAAAGAAGTGAGGCAGAAGCTGTCTGGCCTCATATCTCTTTTCGGTACTGTCAACGGGAGATGAAGGAGGCAAGCTGGAGCTGGATGGACACCAGCTCCATTCCAGGGAGCATGGAAGGAAAACAAATTCCTTTAAAAAGCTCTTCTGCTGTTGCCAAATGGTGTCTGCTTGCCTTTATTTCAGAGACCTTCTGCCAAGTGCAGATTACCTCAATACACTCTGGTTTTTGTTCAGCCTGCTCTGCTGCATGAAGGATGTGGCTAAAATATCTTCAGACCATCTCAAGGGATAGCCATGGATGAGGCTGACTTTTTGTGTGTTCCTGATTTTTAAACTCGCTGTGGTGAACTGCTAACCAGCCTTGTCACTTGCCATCCACAGTGTCAGGCAGCACTGCAGCTGGCGGACACCTTGCTAAGCCCAGCCCCTGTGTGCAGCACAGGGCTGGCATGCTCTCCGGGACCTTTGCAGTGCACCAACTGCAACCCCACAGTAACCAAGGGAATTTGGAGCAAGCTCAGTAAATAGTGAGAATGATAAAAGGCACCACTTCTGGTAATAAAAATGGATCTTTCTTCAATTTTGCATTTTTTTTCAGCACCGGGAGGAGAGGAAATATCCCTGCCCTTTGGAGACAGAATAATTTATAAGCCGCTTTTATAAAAATCAGTGATTTCCCTTTAAGTCAGCTTCTGTGCCTTTGTCTCAGCTTCCCTTATTAGTCACATAATGAGGATATTTCTAATACAAATGTCTCAGGGGAGAAGAGAGCCAAACATTGCTGTATCAGAAGAGAATCTGTATCTCTCCAGTTGCTAATTAGTCACAGAGATACAGGAGTATGGGGCAGGGGTGAGGCAAGCTCTTATTTTAGAAGTCAAAATGATTTGTGCCCTTAGAATTTCTCAGGCAGGGCTGGAAAGCCATGTCAAGGTGGGGAGTGCCTTGAAATCTCCCCTGGCTTTCACATCCTTGTCCCTCTGATGTGTTTGCTGTGCTGCTGCTCCTGCTGCTGTTTGCAGGGTTATTTCTGTTACAGGCTTGCTAAACAGAAACTCTCTCCTTATAAATATGGAAATCTGATGGTTCAGCTCTCTGTCTCTTGGGACAAGTTGAAAGTGTGGTGTTAAAGAGAAAAGGGCTGCTGAACTCTGAGCTTGGTGGCTTTGTTTTTCTACTAGCGCAGAGAAACTGGCAATTTTTTATTGCTGGGATCCATCTTTGCAGAATGGACAAGTGAACTCTCAGGCCTTCCTCCTGGGAAAGCTCTGAGCCCAGCAACAGCGTGGGCTGTGTCAGTCTCTGCTCTGTCCAGCTGGTGTCCACCACTGGGATCTCCACCTGTCTTCAGGGTGGCAGATGTGCTTGGTGCATGAACATGGGCAGGTGCACATCTTTGGGGTTGTGTAGGAAGAGTTTGTGATTTTTTATATTTGTTAAAGATCTTTGAATGCCAGTGGACATCTATTATGGTTCTTGATAAATCTCTTGCATCACAGAACATTCTGAGTTCATAGGGACCCACAAGGATCATAGAGTCCAACTCCAGGATTTGCTCAAGACAACCCCAGAAATAACACCATGTGCCTGAGAGGATTGTCCACAATCTTCTTGAACTCTCCGAGGCTTGGTGCCATGGCTGCTTCCCTGGAGAGCATCCATTCCAGAGTGGTGGGGCCCCACAGTGCTTCTTTGGCTCTTTGTGTCCTGCTTACAGCCCATCTCCTCTCCTGAGTTGAGACCACAGTCAGAGAACCTGCAGAGCCAGACACCCTTGCTCTCTGGAAGAAGGGATATTTACTAGGTGCAGGAGAGAGGCAGGATGAAAAATTATTGTTGGAGAAGAAGTAATCAAACAGCTCAGAAAAGGATATGAGGGATTGGATTAAAGCTGCCTGAGGTATTCCAGAAGTGAAAAGAAAGACCTATTTCATCACACTTGTACAGAAGTTGAACATGTAAAAAGCAGATGCCTTACAAAAACAAAACCCAAAACAACTGGAAAAGAAAAAGTGAGCCCAGATTAAAGCTTGTAATACCTGTGACATTGAACCACTGATTAGGGCTCTTGGGCTGTCAAAAGGTGTGGATGTGGAGCCATCCCAGCTTTTCCAGCTATTGTTCTTACAGCCAGAGACTGTAAAACTTTAATAACATCATGTTTGCCATCCTAGATCAAATCAATGGCCTCTGGAAGCAATTATCTGGTCTCCAGGACATTAGTGGGAACTATCACTGCAATAGGGCTCTCCTACTGCCATTTGCATTGCACCATTGCACTGGGTCTTTTTTCTTTTTTTTTTTTAGAATATGTCTCTTCTGCAGTATGTGCTAGAACTGACCAAAATTTCTAGTGCTTCATTCAGCCAAACCTTGTTTTGTCTTTCACATACAGCTGGAGCAGCCTACTGCACATGGAGCAGATCCATAAACCACTTTGTATATGCTGACAATCATGGCATTTCAGTACTGATGGCTCTACTTGTCTTACACTGCCCTGGCCAGTTTCTTTAGGTGTTAGAGTTGTCCCTGGGAAGGAAGCACAGTTCCCCTCCACCATGCAGGAGAGTTTGTGAAAATCTTCATTTGAGGTGGAAAATAGCTCTCCCTTTGAAAATAGGGTATTCCTCTTAATGAAGCTCTTTTACAGACTTGAAGAAGTAAAGATGGGACACAGGCCTGAAATAAGGCAATGGGCACAAATTCAGTCTCTTCAAGAACCTTCCATGGTCCCTTGCAGACTGTACTGGAGCCATGCAGTTTTCCATAGGATTCTGCTGCAACATGCAGCCAAGGGCCTGGGCTCCTGTTCCTGCCTCTGTTCTCCAAACATGCTGTGACTTTGGCTCTGACCCATTGCTCAATTTTTAAACATTTAAAGGGTATCCTCCTCACAAGAGTTGAGGTTTAAAGAGCGGTTGTGAAGTTGCATGGGATTTTTTATGATCCTGATTTGGCAAGATGCCAGTTGCTAAACTGACTTCTTATAGTAGCTGCCAAGGAATCTGTGGTGCTTTAGTGCCTTGAATTCTCATCTTGCACCTCAGAGCTATGGCTGTGTAATCAGAGGCACAAAAGGAAAGGTGTAATATCTTCACGTATATATCCTTTACAAGGAAGGAATTATTTTGATATTGAATCATCCTGAAAACACGCCTCAGTTAATAACTGGTTTTAAATAGCTATTGCATGCCAGCCACTTGGCAAGTGCTGCAGGCAGTGGGGAGTGCAGTGTGGCATTTCTCTAATTTGCAATGTTAATTATCCAATTTAAGTCATGTAGAGCTAGCACAAGATACCAAACTTATAAATGCATGTGATAATAGAGATGGCTTATGTGTGTGAAACAGCCTGGAGGGAAATATGATGTTAAATATACTCTATTATGATTGAAAGAAAAGTACTGGGGGCTGCTTGTGCTGCTGGCGTCTCTGAGGGAAATCTAACAGAAATCATGTAATTACTCCCGTTTTTCTTCTTTGTCCCTCAAATGCTTTCCCAAAGTATTTGATCTAGTTACTGCATTGAGGCTTCCTCTGCTACTGTAGGCTCCCAGGATTAGTCATACATCATATCTAAAAAAAAAGTTTCTCTGTGCTGCAAATGTCATTTTTGATTAGGAAAACAGACCACTGAAACATCTTGTTCCCTTTCCACAGCTTATGCATTTCTGTTTACTGCATTTTGTTCAGCCTCGATGGGGCAGTTGGGCAAGCCCTTTGTGGCCTGGGTTCCAAGGGAGCATTTCAACACAGGCACTGCAGCACACACAGGGAGACTGGCACTTCTCTTCTGCCCCTATTTGAAGCAAAGCAATGGTCTGAACTCCTGGTTACCTGTTAGTGAGCTGAGCTACCCCAACTGCAGGTGTAAAAAGTAATTTTCGTGACGTTCTGGTTCAGTTTAATTAATAAGACTAAAGGTTTTAATCTTGCAGTGATATTAACACTGCTGGCTTCTCAATTGCAGAAATAAAATGGTTTCAAACACACATTTGTCTTACAATTATAAACTAATCAGGTTCAAAATCTGGATCTTATAATGGATATTGCAGGCCTAATTTGTTAAACAGAATCTGTTCAGTAATTGCTCAGAAAAGAAAAACAGCAGTGGTGCATTGGCAGAGCTAGTAGAAAGTCAATAAACAGTTGTTTATTTCTTTGTTGAAATTGAGTCAGTAGCTATCAGAATGTTTTTCAGTACATCAGTCACTGTGTCATGAAAATGTCATTTATTTTGACTTTGGTACAGGGCAGGTGAGGATGCTGAGATGAACAGTTGCTGCTCTGGATCTGACAGAGTCCACATGTTGATGAGAAGTGACAGTCCTGTCTTCCCAGGAGCCCTCTGCTCTGGACCCTGTGTGAATCTGAAGTTCCTTCAACATGTGAGACTTAGGAAAAAGATTGTTTTCTTCAGCTCTCCCAGAGAGAAAGTGGAGGTCAGCCATGGTCCTTGGCAATGGGTAGGAGAATTTGGAGAATATCTCTTCCAGGATAGATTGGTGTTCTGACTAAGTAAGTCTGGCCTAAAAGCAAGTTCTTCTTCTATTAAGACAGATGGGGGAGAAGGACCTAAAGAGACCAGGGATCTTCATAGTTTACACCAAATCGGGATCAGTCTGCCTGAAAACCACATCAGCTTTGTTAGCTTTCTATGTGACATCAGTTTCTAACCTGGATTTGCAGCAACAATGCCACAACTTGATCTGGCAAATGTAGGTCTCCTTAGCCTTATCTCTGCATTTTTTTGTGATACTTCCTTTTAATCCTGCTGCAATTTAAGATAATCATTTCTTATTCTCGTGATCAGAAACATGAGAAAAAGTGCTCATCTTTTTCTCTTTGGCAACCCTTTCTGTAACTGAAGACAGCTATAATATACTTGCTTAGTCTTCCCCTTTCTTCAAGCAACTCCGTTCTTCTAGTGTTCTGAGGTGGTTGTAGCTTCTACCTTTTATCTATAGGACTAATGAGGGGATTACATCTCCCTTGAAAAAATGGGCTCCAAAACTCCTTAAGCTGAAGCCTGTGGAAGAAATCATGGGAGAATCTTTTGTGAGGCTTTCTGATTCCATTCATTCTGTACATTGCCCTGTGACACTTTCCTTTTCCTTGCCAAACATGGCATTATTACTGACCATTGTTCATCTACACATTGGGTTTGGATTCATCCCAGATAAATCTCATCCCTTGTAAATTTAAGTCTTTCTTTTATGCTGTTTCTTACATAGACATCAAATTATGCACATCTTGGTTCCAAATGGTTTTGTTCCTGGTGGGGTTTTTTGGCATTTTATGTTCATAGATGCTTTGTCTATATTGTAGTGATATGTAAAGGCTACAGAGATCTGCTGTCCAAAATAGTATGAGATTTTACATACCTACCTGTGCACGTCAAAGTCCCCACCCCAGAAGCTTTCTATAGCCAGATTTCTCAGGAACACCTGGCATGATACAGCTTGAGGCAGAGGGAGTCTCAACAGCACAGGACTTTCTGTTCCCCAGGGCAGAGACTGAAGGTATAAATATTTATTAGCAGTACAATGTTCTAGCCCAAGGGTCTGAATGACAATATGGGAATCACAGAAACTTCTCATTCACCCAAATGCACCCCCTGTATTCAGAGTATGTTGTTTCTCACTTGTTTTTCTGCTTACTAAGTCCGCCCTCCATGCACAGAACATCTTTCCATTCTTTCAGACTCAAGGTTTGATGTAGGAAAGAAACAAAACATTTGGACTTGTCCTTTCCCGTTAGCATTTGTATGCAGTATGCAATCCACAAGGGTAGCTCCCAAAAGCAGATGTCTGCTGAGCTGCAAGCATTTGCTGTCACACACGTGTTGGAAGTGAGGCTGCCAGCATCTTTTAAGTAGGACAGAAGACAGCAAGTACATCATTGATGGGTACTGCAGAGAGACAAGTTAGCTGGATGATGTTCTTGATCAGTTGGCTCCTACTGATACAACTGATGATGGTCAGATAAAAACCTGTGAACTATGGACAGAAGTGATGGTCAAGCCCTTTATACAGGTCTTTCCCTGAGATGAGAGGATGAAGGCAACTGCGCCCCTCTGCTTTTACCCAAATAAAGCAGCAGAGCTGCATTGGTGATCATTTCCCACAGACAACAAAGTGGAGAATATTTTCACAAGAGCTGTAAATATGACTGATTTTGAGGATGGGAAGGAGGGGCTGATAGAGACTTCTCAAGTTACACATAAGTTTTTGAGGTGTAGCTGAAGACCAAAGAAGATGCATGTGCCCATTCCCTTCTGCATGCACTGGGGTCCCTGAGGATTTGCAGAGTGGAAAGGGGGGCCTTGTTAAGCTTGTAAGGCATCAGAAGCGTTGACTGTGAGGGAAGGCAAAGAAAGCTGTGTTTTCCCAGATGTTACCAGGCTGAATTGGTACCAACCACCTGGCTCCATCATTTGGGGGTATTCCTCCCTTACTATAGTCAACGTGGGTTATTGGGAGGGGTAGATAATAAGAGTAAAAGGCTATTGAGCTGATGCTTTCTTAGGTACTGCAAAATAGAAAGTGATTTGAAAGAGAAAAAATAGTCTGCTAAGCATGCCGTCTTCCTTAAATCCTAGATTTCAGTTTAAAGTGTTTTCACCTTCTCTCTGTGCTCCTGCATACTGATGATTCACAGCACTCCTGCTCCACAAAGGTTTGCTGGAACTAATTTCTGATGTTCAGAAATGGCACGTGGTACATACACTATGGGACATGGCTGCTCCTAGCAGGAGGGCAGTTTTCAAGATCCTTTGTGTTGAACCTATAGAAACAAACAATCTAGTAAGAAAACTCCCCACTGTTCAAATGCTGTGATTGTGCATGCCCAATTAAGCTGTGAGCATGTGGGGAGAAAACTTTGATTAAACTCTGGCCCCAGACAAATGTTCATGCAGTGCACTGATTGAATGTATATTTTCCTTAGGAATGAAGACAAACAGAATCCTCAGGAACAAAAAAAATCCCAAAAATACATTAAATACCTTTAGCCATCTACAGCCCCTGCAGACACTTCTCAGCACTTGCCTTTTGTTTGGGAGCATTGCATTGTCCTCAGTGAGCAAAAAGAAATAACATATCTGTCCTGGGACAAGTCACACCATGTAGCTGAGATTTTGATATTGGGGGCAAAGCTGAATGTATTGGTCTAGGGAAGCTTGTGAAAAAGCAAAAAATTACCAAGTAGGTTCCAATAGCAAAAGCCTGTGTTGAATCTAAGTGTGCTCTTAGGCATTCACGAGCAAAAGGTTAATCAGTCAAGTAAACATTTCTCTGGGCGGTTGAGCTGTAGAGAGAGAACTGCATCCATTCAGTATGCACAGAAGCAGAATGTGTTTGTGCAGAGACAGCTCCAGCCGAGCTGGCGTGGGAATGCTGCTGTTTTCACAGTGGGCATTGTTACTATGGAGTCCTGTGAGTTGCTGCAGAATGTCTGTGAAGTGATGGATAGGAAATATGATCTTGCCACCCCTGGCACAGGGATAGATAACTGCTATCACTGAGGACACTGTCCCTGGCCCAGCTCAGTTTCCTCTCAAATCCATTTTAGTCTCTGATGGGAGTGGGCCTGGCCCATGCATGTATCCAGAGTGATGGGGTTTGTGATCCCTCCGTGCAGCTGTAATGTGCTGGGGCTGAAAAGTGTCATGCCAAACCTTTGGGAGGAATTCCTAGGACTGCATCATTCCCACTTCCAGTGCCAGAAGCTCTACCAGCTACCAGGCCTCCTCTCTAGACATCTGGGAGAGGGAAACTCATCTCCAGGGACAGATTTGTGTTCTTTTAAGATGAGTGTCTTAGACAGAATGGAAATACTAACTCTTTGAAAGTCATCTTAGTCTTCTCTGCAGGGCCTGGGAAGCCTTTTCTATGTGTTTGATCTGAAGCCTATTTTTGAGATTTCTCCAGCTGAGTCCACTGGTCCAGGCTCAGAGTTCAAATCTTCAAAGGCACCTCAGAACATTTCTCCCCTTCCTCTGTTGATGCAAATGCATGTCTCATGTCACAGTCAGGTTATCTACAAAGGAAAAGCTACTGTCAGCACATCAGTTTGTCACAAAACATAAGGGCTGGTTTGGATTTAGAGTTTTAGCATGATTTTAATAATGTGAGCCTGGGCTGGTCCAGGCATGGCCAGACTCCTTCTCTGCCATGCGAACTTCTGGCTTTGAGCTCAGTGGACTCTCTGCTGGACTGCACCAGCACAGGAGACAGTATGTTGCCATCACACCATATCAGTTCCCATAACATGTCTACTCCCATGCCTTCCTGCAGCCAGCAGACTGGGGCTCCAAGGACTTGCTTATTGTGGTCAGTAGCAACTAGGCAGCATGCAGGTTTTGGAGTCATGTTCCTTAGAAATGTCTGTATCCTGCATTTTCCCAGATTGGCAGAGAAAAGGTACTCATCCAGGAAGCCTGGACTCAAATGGTGTCACTTAGCACCATTTGGACATCCCTCTTGGAGAGATTCTAGCCTATCTGACAGACAGACATGTCCTTTGTGTTATCTAGCTATTCTCATGTGTAGAAGCCTAAAGATAAGGGAGCTCATGTGTATATCTCTAGCACTGATAGCTGGGTGGCTGTGGAGCCAACCAAGGATTGTTAGCAACAACAGACTCAGAGAATGAACAGAATGTGGTTGGAGAAGGAGCCACATGGAGGTAGAACAGCACATTCCTGGGACAAACATCCTTGTCCTGGCTCCTGGAGATAAGCACAACACAACACAGCACAAGTGCAGGAATGAGGTCAAGAAGCAGGCATGGGCTGTGGGGGGATATGGAGACCACCAAATACCATGAAGTCTCCAACCCATTTCCACAGTAACTAAATTACAGAGAGAGGGAGAAATTTACCTGCAGTGCAGGGAAACTCATCTAGATAAAAAGTACCCCAAAAAGCCCAGGTGTGTGTGCACCCTAGGACCCTGCAAATCCCATCAGCTATATCAGTGAGGGACCCANAATCCCATCAGCTATATCAGTGAGGGACCCAGGAATGCTGATTGATTGATTTCTCTTTCTTTCCTT
>VXBR01001236.1:1118-11939 GCA_013400215.1 Cisticola juncidis
AAAAAAAAAAAAAAAAAAAAAAAAAAAAAAAAAGAGAGAGAGAGAGAGAGAAAAGGAAAAGAAAAGAGAGCCAAAGACAAAAAGAAAAACAAATTGAAAAGTTTTTGTCATCATTGTAACAAACTATGTCTTATAAAATCAAAATAAACAGTAAATGTAGTACTGTTAATTTAATAGAAATACATCTGACACGTACATGTGAAAACACACAGATGTATATTCATACATATGTATATGTAGTAATATGAATAAAAATGTAAAGGAGCTGAAGTTCAAAACATTTAAGAATAAAAAACTCACAAACATATTCATAACTTAATTCTAAGGTTTTTATGGATAGTAGCACAAATAATTACATAAGACAAATAGTGTCTCTGTACCACTACCTCAGCTGAAACCTTCAAAATGAGAATTAATTACTTGGAGAAAAGACTGTCTTGTAATAGCATTGTCTGGGACTAGGACCCCTGTGATCTGAATCCCAGCTCTGTCATAATCATGCTGTGTGACCTTGCAGGATCTGCTCTGGCCTAGATTTTTCCTAGCTAAATTTAGGCAATTAACTAAAGGTGCCTAAGTTGGGAACTAAGCAGAGGCGGCTTTCTTTCTAGTTATTGGGTGGAAAGAGGTATCTTCCATAATTAATTCAGATTTAATATTGCCTAAGTTGTAGGTTCAGAGCTGCCTGTATTTTCTAATGATTAGAAAAGAATTCTAGAGGTAACACACTGAAACTGGCAAAATTTTTTTCTGATCTTTGGATACAATCCTGACAAAATTATTCAGGCTGAACTGGACTTTGTGCAATAAAATAAAATAATTTTGAGGAAGACTGAGCCTTCTAAAGAGAAAAAAAAAATCTGCTTCTAGACTTCTCTGATGTGAAGAAGGTGTTTGGAAGGAGGTCTGGAGACATTTGCTAGAAAAGCTGAAATTGTCGTTGTCTCTGTTTACACACACAGGTGTGTGTGAAGTTTCTACAAGAGCAAAAGTCTGCAAAGGAGTTAAATAATGAGGAAATCATGACGGCTAAACAGAAAAAAAAAGAGAGGGAGAGAGAGNAGAAAGAAAGAAGGAGAGAAAGAGAAGGAAAGAGAGAGAGAAAGAAAGAGAAAGAGAGAAGGAGAGAGAGAGAAAGAAAGAAAGAAAGAAAGAAAGAAAGAAAGAAAGAAAGAAAGAAAGAAAGAAAGAAAGAAAGAAAGAAAGAAAGAAAGAAAGAAAGAAAAAGAAAGGTTTTATCTGGCCTTTTATTTTTTAAATAACCTTGTACTCCTTTTCAATTTTCACTCAGAACTGCTCTCCTCTCTTTTTCCCTCCCGCTTTCCCCCCCTGCCTTCATTATTTTAATGGCTACATCCTTGCTCTGATGTGTCAACGGTTGTGGAAAATCCTGTGAAGCAAGGGCTTAATGAAATGGCAGCTGGAACAGAGGGATAAAGTTCCTTTGGAGCAGCTTCAAAGGGGAGAGAGGGAGCAGTGTTAGCAAAGAGAACAATGGTGCAGGGATGCTCATACACAGGCCAGGCACATCCAGCTGGCTGTTTAGACTCGGCACCCTAATGAGGCATGAAGCAAAATGAGTAAGTACATGGTAGAGGAGAGGAATCCAAAGAAAGATACCAAAAACAAACAAACAAACAAACAAACAAACCCCCCCAAAAACCAACAACAAAAAACCCCAAAGAACCAAAACACCTGCCCCCAGTATTCCTATATATAGTAACAATATATTTAGACATTAAAAAAGCTGCCAAATAAAACTGCTTCTCTGTTATAACACACATGTGCTAATTTTTTGAAGCCTCATAAATCCTAGTTTTAGTCTCCTTCCCTGAACTTCCCTTCCCTGAACTTCCCTTCCCTGAACTTCCCTGAACTTCCCTGAACTTCCCTTCCCTGAACTTCCCTGAACTTCCCTGAACTTCTCTTCCCTTCCCTGAACTTCCTTTCCCGGAACTTCCCTTCCCTGAACTTCCCTGAACTTCCCTGAACTTCCCTGAACTTCCCTTCCCTTTTTGTTTTTATTGTACTTCCCCAACTAAATTTCATTCATCATTTTCAGGGTTCTTTTTCTTGTCATATAATAGTTATTGTTTCTAATTTCTGTTGGATTTATTATTGAAATGGTAATTGTGGCTACAGTAGTGAATGAAGGCAAACCTCAAATAATAAAAATAATGAAGATATTAACAGCCTAAGCTATATTAAGAAGAAAAAAGATTACACACAACCCCACCCTAAAAGCCCTTATGTCAGTCCAGCTGTGAAGGTGTCATTAAAAAAAGACAGAAACAAGGTTACTGTCATGCAACTAGACAGAAACCTCATCTTTCCACAATGCTGAAGGCAATGTTTCCAATCACAGAGCATCAGCTTGTGCTGAATCTCATACCTGCAGCACAAAATCTTTGATCCCCACCACCTGAGTTATCTCTGCTAAGAGGAAACAACAGCAGACTATACTCTTCAAAGTGGAGTAGTCAAAGTCATTAAAATATGGCCCTGACTTGCACCTTACAGAGTCACTCAGTGTGCAGAAATATTTCTAAGATATTTCTAAACCTCAATAAAAAAATTATATTTCAAGTTTTATTAACAATGTATCCAGAAATCTCAAAGGTTTCAGCTATATTACATCTATAAATGATCTAGAGAGCCAATTAAATGCAGTTATTGTAAAAATATTACAATATTGTAGAAGAGCCGCAGTCTTGACATATTGATCTTACTGGTCTAAAATGGGAAATGGTACAGTTAAGATCCAAATAGAAGATAGGTATTTTAGGTATTGTTTACAGAACTCTGTTGCAAAGAAACTTATTTCATGAATACTTGGCAATCTCTTTAACTAAGGGATAGAGGCAGGGAAACTTTATAGCAACCTTGTTTTTGACTACAAGGGCTGGACTTTAAAAAACTTTTTTAAAAAACTTGTTTAAAAAACAACAGACTTGAGTTATCAAGATTAATATCTTGTTTCAAGTTCAATTAAGAACAACTATAAGATTGTCTTCAGTCTTATTTATTCCTAATATTGTCACTGCCTGGACATATGCCTAGGAACAGACCAAATGGGAGCTATCACCCCAGTGGTGGAGGGGCACAGACCTGCCTGGTGATCTCTCTGGTGTTCTAGTGAGCATGGACTAAGCCAAGACGCATCTGACATGCATATCTCCAGGTCTGCACTTCTGCAAAGACATCCTACAGTGGAGTTACTCACTTACCTTTTCCTATTTACAAGGTAGATTAATAATGTAATTTAGTTTCATGATTAGCATAGAGAGAAAAGATATTGACTCTTCTAGTTTCTGTTGATCAGAACTATATAAACATCTTAAAGATGGGTGTAGTGTATAAATATTTCCCTTCACTGTCATTTGTGATAACAAAGGATAGCTAACTCAAATGTCTAAGCTTACATAGTTTATATTTAATTTGAAGCCTCCTAACCTTTATGCCACTTTGGATAGGGTTTGTCTTTTCTTTCTTTGCTCAAAAGTTTGGTCCTAGCCCTAGGAAGAAAGAGGTTCATTTACCTTCATTTCTTTTAGGGGTCAAGAAGTTTAGCTGCTCACTCTTACTCTCTGTGTCTTGCTGGGAGGTAGCATTTCTCTTATGGATGTGTGTAATGTCTGGAATTGAAATTTAAGTTTAAGGTTTCTTTTCTTTATTTCTTTCCTCCATCCCTCCCTCCCAGCCTCACTTTTCTTGCCTCCCTTTCATGGACAAAGGTAAGCGTGAATTTATCCTTGTCATGCGTGACAACATTTCATTTTTTACTCTGCAGGTGGTAAGGATAGAGGTTGAAATGATGATGCAGCTTCTCTTCACCTCAGTCAGGAACAGGCTGCCTGCAATCCACACATTCAACATTTCTTTCTTCATACCTTTTTTTTCTGAGCAACTGCTGTATTATGGAAAAGAACCAGAGCAACAACAAAAAAAGTACATATTCCTTCTCCTCCAGTGACTCTAAACATTCCTTATGGAGATCTTTTTGTGTTGGACTATTCACACATGGTTAATATATAGATATCAATTATAGTAGTAAATAGAATTTATTTACATATAGAGTGCATATACAAAAAAATTACAGAAGGTGTTAGGACTGTGAAGTGATATAAAGAAGAAATTGTATTTAAGAACCTGAAGCAAACTTTGTCTGGTTTAGATAGCTTTTATCAATTACATAACCTGAAAGACAAAGCTATGATCAGGATGCTGCAGTTTTGAAACCCTTTAGTCTTTGAGATGTAGTGATTCTCTGACAGCTTTTCTTCATGCTCACAACAGGAATGCTACTCTAAATTGGAAACCAGTTGTAGGGCCAAAATACCTGTTCTACATTTTATAGATCCTACCCTGCATTTAAAAATGATGATAAAAAGCAAACTTCCACAATTTTCCAGGCAGGAAGCTGAGGTAACCACGAAAGTTAGGCCTGGATTAATTGTAGCTGCTTTACTTGGAAGCCTGTGGTCTAAATTGTCCCCCCGGAAATACCTGTTTCTTTCTACTGAGAGTTTCAGAGTTTCAGGAACTCTGATTCCTACACCAGCATTTAATTATAGTATTTGAAAGCCGTGGAAAATAAACTAGTTTGTACCGAGATTTATACAGAGTTTGAATTAGAGACAGGAATTTAATTGGGATCTGAGCCACAAGGACAAGCTCCCTTCCTGTTTCCATGCTGCAAAATACAATTATGATAATTAAAAAAAAATCCCAAACCTACAGGAGATGAAAACAACTAATTTGCTGTCTTAGTCTTCCAATTTAAAAGCCAGACTGGATAAGGAAAGGGCTGGTTGCTTATAACTGTATTTCTTTGGCATATTAAAATATTAAATGGTAGGAACAATGGGAGTTTGTGCCAGTTTGCTTTGGTGCCAGAATAGGAAATTTTGGCACATTCTGCTAACATAAACATAGTGTCAGTTGATTCTTTAGAGCTCTTCTATGCCTTGAATTAAAAGCTACTATATCTTTCCACCTGTTACACTGCAAAGCAAAGTGATACTGTAACTAAAAAACACACATCTCTTCAATTTCTTCAGAGGAAAATAAATAATTAACTTCTCCTGAGAATATGCAGATTATTTATTTTACCATGTTTGCTTGCAGACCTTCTGAGGGAAACCTCTAAATTCAAGATCCTATTCCTTGTCCAAACTCTTGGTGATTGAGGAGAAAGATCAGCAGTGTTTAAAATCCTGACTTTAACAATCTCATAAGGTCTCACAAACCCCTGTAGACCTGTTATCTTCAAGACTGTATGTATCCTGGATAACCTTGGTCTGTAAATTAAGGGTAATTACCTCCTGCTATTCAGACTTCTCATGTCTGCAGATGCCTGGAATCTGAGAGTAGCACATGCAAAACTGTTGCAAGGCCAAATTAAAAGACATAGGCACATGGCAAACAACATGAGGAGGGAAGAGGCAGAGAAGTGAAAAATTATAAATACATCATATGATTATTGAGGGATTAAGTTTGTAATTATCACTTTAGAAGTATAGGATTATTTAAGGATATATAGAATACATAATTCTTGAAGCTTTCTGTAACCATTAAACATGTTGTAGTTAATCTGAGTTTTTCTTCACCAAACTACACAGCTATTCAATGTCCCTCATGTACCATGAGGGAGAGTAGAGAAGCTGGATTTTTGCAATTAGTTTGGAAGGATATACACTTAAAATATACACTTAAAAGGTTGTGGAACAGTTAATTCTAAACAGAAAAAATATGATGGGGTGTGTAAACTTTCCTCTGTTCCACTCTGTGACCTTCTTTGCCTCTCATATTTGTTAAAGAGATCTGAATCCTCTTTCACTGCTTACCTTCTGCAGCAGAGTAGAGGGAGAAGGTTGAGTTTTGAAAAGGGCTGAAATCTGAGCATTATTAGACCTTGCTTCTTTATTTTTGCTGTCCTCTTGATAGAGTTATTAAGGCTGAAAAAGACCTCTGAGGTCATCAAGTCCAGCACAGACAAGTCTACCACTGAGCCATGTCTGTAAGCACCACTTCTACAAGTCTTTTAAACACTTCCAAGGATGGTGATTCTACCACAGCCCAGGACAGCCTGTTACAATGCCTGGTCATGCTTTCAGTCAAGGAATTTTTACTAACATCCAATCTAAACATCCCTGGCACAAATTTAAGCCATTTTCTCTCACCCTAACATTTGTTACTTTGGAGAAGAGACTGATCCTCACCTGGCTACAGCCTCTTGTCAGGGAGTTTTAGAGAGCAAGAAGGTCCCTCCTGATCCTCTTTTTTTCTTCCAGGCTGAGCCCACGCAGCTCCCTCAGCTGCTCCTCATCAGACTGGTACTCCAGCCTGTTGCCCACCTGTTTCCTTCCCTGGACATGCTCCAGCCCCTGGCATCTTTCTTGCCATGTGAGGCCCAGGAGGTGCGACCTCTGCAGTGCCCCCAGCACAGGGGACAGGGACTGTCCTGGGCCTGCTGGTCACACTATTGCTGACACAAGACAGGATGTCTTTGGCTTTCTGGGCACACCTGTTCTCATGTTCAGCAGCTGCTAACACGCTTCCAACATGCAAAGGCCTTTTTCTGCTGAGCAGCTTACCAGACACCGTCCCAAGCCTGAAACACTGCATGACATTGTTGTGACACAGGGACAGGACCCAGCACTTGGCCTTGTTGAACCTCACACCATTGGCCTCAGCCCATGGATCCAGCCTGTCCTGATCCCTGTGCAGAGCCTTCCTGCTCTCCAGCAGATCAACACTCCCACCCAACTTGGTGTCTTCTGCAGATGTACTGAGGGTGCACTCAATCCCCCTTTCCAGAACTTTGTTAAAGACAAACTGGCCCCAGTACTGAGCCCTGGGGAACACCACTGGTGACTGTCCACAGCTGGACATGACATCATCCACCAACACTCTCTTGGCCTGGCCTTCCAAATAGTTTGTTATCCAGCATCCCATTAGGGCATGTGAAAGCTGACTTGAATATGTACAAATAAAGGTGTGGGATTTAATATGATATTCAGTTCAAGCTCCTGAACATGGGGAATGGTCAGAAGCAGATAATTTTTTTATCTTACTACTGTTTCCTCTCAGCATCATAAAACTTGGATAATTTTTCTGTGTCTGTGAGGGATTTCACTGGCAGCATGTAAGACATTTGCTGTACACTTTAGCTCACTTCTCAGACTGCCACTAATATATAATTTATGCCTTCAAAACAGTAATGGCATTGTGAAGCTAAGAATAGATCTCTCATATGGAGAAGCTGTCACAGGTTAAAAGGAAATGTCCAAAGAAGTTTAAGGAACTTAAGAAAATATTCTGTATAATAAAATCTTAGAACACAAACAATTTAAAATCAACTCAAGTAAACCAATTAACCCAAACACACACACAGACATGCAAAACCTTCAAAGTCTCAAAGTCTATATTTCTAATAAATTGTTGCAAGCATTTCAGTAGAATTTTCATATTACATTTTGATCAAGACTTAGAAGCTTTTCCTCTAGTCTACTACATAACTCTCAAAGCCATTTTTTTACATAGAATAATAAAATTATTTGGTTTGGAAGGCCCCCTAAGTATCATTCTGTCCAAATACCTGACCTTGGGCAGAGACATCTTTTGTAAGATTGGTCGATGTCATAAACTGACATGAGGAAAAATGGTACTTATATATTAAATTGCCAGAGCCAAATAACTGAAATTTTAAATATGCTTTACATGCTACTCTGTCAGTCTCACTAAGACCTTGGATAGGCAATGCACTCAAGGAGTTCAGGATGTGTGCATCTGCATCCTTGGGCTTACATGACTCAGAAGCTGTACAACAAACATGTACATGGAACAGATTACAAAAATACACAATACTGGTCAATATATAATGCAAAAGATGTTTTTGAAGAACTGTAGACAGGTCAATGGTAGTGAGCTTTGTTTGCTTGTTTTACACAAATGTTTTTAGTGTTTTATTATGTGAACACCAAACATAAGAAAAAGCCCTGAAAAAGATCAGGTTGTGAAAGGTGTAAGTCAAGCAGGTGTAAGTAAAAAAAGAATCCTCAATTTAGCATGCCATTATTGAATGGTTAATTAATAAAAATCTTGCTCTTTTATATGACCAGTGTTATTTTTTTTACACACATTCTTTGCTTATTCAGTTATCATTACTTTCTACTTTAGCAACATGGGAGCAGAGAGAAGCATCAACCTTCTCTAAAAGTAAAGAAAGCCAGACTTCTGTGCCTACAGAGACTGTATAGCATAATTTATAATTGTATAAATAAACTTACAGATGTCTTCACTGAAAAGGGCTGTTCTCCACCACCCCTCCTCACTATAAGGCACTTCTGAAACCTCACTGCTCTAGCAATTTATAATGTTCTTCATTTTCTTCTTTAGCTTTACATTTGTTCTTAGTCAACCCACTTTATTTATTCTTATACTAACACTAGTGTTACGTTAAATAGATCACATCTCTCCTTGGTAAATTCTGCATTTATTTATAAACAATCATCGTATATTTCTAATTCTTCATTTTTTTTGGGTAAACAAACCTTGTTTTCTCATATCCTCTCCATTGATACGCTTTCCATTGTTTTGATCACCCTAATAGACCTGTTAGAATCTTGGGCCAATTTCAGTTCATTTTCCTTTATAAGTGCTCTATTTTACATTCTCTAATTAATCTTGCAGCCATCGAGATGCTTATTCGTGTCCTTAGTTTTTCAGTCTCTACCACCTCTACATATTGTCATTATTCTTCTCACTCCCTTACCCTTACACTGGGGAGATAAACTCTTGATTTTTTCAGACCACATAGCTTGAGAAAATTCCAGATTTGTTCTTCATTCAACATCTTGATCTGTTTAGTGTAGCTAGGTTCCCTTAATTTGTCAGAAACTATCCCGTAGAAATTGAAATAAACCTTGATTTATTTAGGTGCTGATTTAGCTTCAGTTGAATCAGCTTGCATTCAGATCATTAAAGTTTTATTTATTTTTTCATCACCATGTTTACAATATTCTGCTTTCATTTAAATTAAATAACTTCACAATTTTTCCAGAGAGATAAAAAAGGGAAAACCTCAGGACAGTCAGTAAATGCTCTCACCATGAAGAACAAAGGTAAATTGCCTTATCCTGATGACACAACAATACAAATCATTAGGAGAAAGCTTTTCTCAAAGAGAGTTATATATGATGAACCCAATCACCAGTGCCATTTTTTCCCAAAATGTTGGTAAATTATTTTTATAACTTAAAAATTGTTACCAAATGCAAATGGTGGCTAAAAAAAGCTAACTAGAAATTAATGTATTGTGTTGTTCACTGCCTAACAAAAAATGTGATTTTGATCCCTAGGGTTTGAAGTGTCTAGAGTTTGCTGCAAAACAGTGAATTACAGGGTCAATCTGCTTGGCAACAAAAGGAGCCCAGCATTTGCCAGAGGTGGCTATAACTTCGCAAATGAAATATTTCATGTCTAATACAAAAATTGAATGATTCCATTCGCTGTTATCCTTCTTCCCCACTGCCACATTCCAAGGTGCAAATGTAAAATGACTCCAGGAACTTATTGCATTTATGCTTCCAGATTCTATGTCATGCTTAACTACTTTGGTGTAACATATGTAACATGCACAGACACAAGAAACTAAATTAGTGAGAAGCACATTGTCTAAATATTTATGGGCTTGAGTTTCAAAATGAAGTATCTCTGATTCTTTGAGTTTGTGTTTTTTGTTTTTGTTTTTGTTTTTTTCTCTTTGACACTACTTTTCAAAAAGAAAAATAACAAAAAGTAAAAATCAAGAAGAACAAGCTCAGATACTCCTCTGTTTAAATATAAATGTTGACTTTCCAAAGAATGAGAAAAAGCAAGAAAGAAGAGTGAGGGGAATTGACACCCTCAGGGAAAATTTCATCTCAAGAGAACTGACCTTTCAGGGAAAGCAAATTAAATTATCTTTCTCATCTTTTACTAGTGCTGTGACATCATTAAAATTCACGTTATATACCAGCTTGCTTTCTTTTGTATTCATAACCTTAAACCAAAATTAATCAGTTGTCACATAAAGTTAACATATTTGTTAATGGTGCCCAAGCCCCAGTATGCATTGTCTCAAGACGACTAATTTTACTGTAAAATAACACAAATATTGTAGGGCAATGTCTTCCTCACCTAGTATCAATCTTTGGAAAATCAATCCAGAACATGTTAGGCTGGGGATGAAAGAGTCCTTACATGATGAAAAAAGAGTAAGTATGTCAAAAAGTGTTTGATAAATAGGGTCCCCTAAAGTAGTAAGGTGCCACCACTTGTGCAATACTTGAAGAAGAGGAAGGATGAGAACAGCAATTTCTGGAGACCTGCTCCCACCTTTACTAGAGGTGCTTTTATCTCTTTGCTTGGCTCAGCTGGTACTGCAATATTTGCTATGGACCATCTTTACAACTGCTTTATTTAGGAGTTCAGTTTAGACTTTGAATTTTCAAAGGAATAGGACACTGGAGTTGGTGAAACAGTCCCAGAGCCTCAGGTTCTCAGGCTGTTCGTGCACTGGGAAGAACTGATTATCACAATTAAAAATTAAAACGTCTATATGTGAATTCAGGCTGAAAAACACAAAAGGAGGAGGAACAAAAAAAAACCCCAACAAACAAAAAAACCCCAAAAAACACCCCAAAACTATTCCCTTTCAGTATAAAATCCTATAACTAGGAAGTCCAGTTGTTCTCAGTACCACTCTCCTAAAAAAAGAGAAAAGAAAAAAAAAAGACAGAAAGTAATAAAAGGGGTGTGTTTTTTTGGTTAGTTGTT
>VXBR01001236.1:25072-54614 GCA_013400215.1 Cisticola juncidis
AAAAAAAAAAAAAGTTGCTGGCACAACTTTCTGGTTACACTGAGACTAAAATCAGATACAGGAAAGAAGTGAAACAAGCAAATGCATAAAGATGCTGCTTTCAGCCATGTTGTTGGGTAACCGTGGGTTTATCAAATATTGACAAACATGAAATGATTGTAATCAGTCACTGTCAGAAGGGAACAGGTACCCTCCTCTCTTTTACAAATGATCCAATTAAAGGAAACATGTTGGCTATAAAAGTCAAAATCAACAATGCACTGTACGCTGACAGCCCATCCAACATATAAAATCAATAGTGCATTCTTCTTCTAGCCAGCACAAAGCAACAGTAGCAACTTTCCCACCTCTTTAGTCAAATATGACACTGTATCAATCGATCAAAACTTAGTATTTATTGAACACTGGCTTCTGAAGAATGCAAAATGTATTGTTCTTTCCTTATTTTATTTCAATAAAGTTTAACTTAAAGGCATAACACTTGAGAGAGCTCCACTGTTTTATTGTGGTTAGATATAGCTATAGCTAGCAGGATAGATAGATCTAAATGTATATTAATACATAGTTCTGGGAAATGGATTACATTCTTTGCCTGAATGGGAATAAAAGTCTATCAGATGCTGCTTTGGAAGATCCTCATTCTGCTTTTTGTGGGGTTTTGTTTGTTTGTTTGATTGATTATTTTTGTTTCTTTGTTTGATATTTGTTTGTTTGTTTTGGTCCAGTCCTGTCCCTCCCCACACCCCTTTTCCCTATATTCTCCCTATTTTTTCCTTATTTTCTCCTTTGCCTTTTGTTTGTACCAAAATTTAGCTCTTCTCTGAAGTGATATTCCTGTGGAAGAAAACTTTCTTATCCCACAGAGATTTTATTGATACAGAAAGACATGATAATTCTGCTGAAATTGAATCTGTGTTTGTCATTCTCCACTGTCCTTGACACAGGAGAAGAGTGTTAAACATGACTGTATGCGAGCATATGGTCAAAACTAAGCTCATGTCTAAGCAAGGTCCTGATAAGAACTACTTTATGTATTTGTTAATAGCTTTTGATGACACTGGGTAATTAGCCTCAGTTATAGATCAGCTAAACATTATTTTAAGTAACTCCTCTCTGTTTAAACCCACTGGCAATGGCTCTACACATTTGTAGCTATTTTCCCATTCTTTTGGATGAGGCCTAGGAATTCCCAAAGACAAGATTAAATTAAAACTTTTCAGCAATTAAATGAACCAACAAACAAACAAGCAAAGGAAACTCTCAAAAGCTTTGCTTATGTAGATATAAGGGGGGCAGGGCTTGTTTTCTTTGTTCTGGAGATTTTTTTTCATTTTGGTTCAAAAAGACCTTTAAGATCATCAAATCCAACTATTAAACCAGCATTGCCACCTCTGCCACTAAACCATGCCCCTAAGAACCATAGCTATATGTCTTCTAAACAGTCTCCAGGGACAGTGACTACACCATTGCCCTGGGCAGCCTGTTCCAATGCCTGACCACCCTTTCAGAGAAGAAATTTTTCCTAATTTTCGGTCTAAACCTCTCCTCAAACCTCTTGAAGCCGTTTTCCCTAATTCTATCTCCCTTATTTGAAAGAAGAGGCTGTTTCCCAGCTGGCTGCAACCTCCTTTCAGGTCATTGTAGAGAGCAATAAAGTCTCCCCTGAGCCTCCATTCCTCCAGGCAGAGCCCACCCAGCTCCCTCAGCAACTCCACATTGGACTTGTGCTCTGGACCCTTCCCCAGATGGATTCCCTACTATGTATACACTACAGCACCCCAATGTCTTTCTTCTAGTGAGGGACCCAAAACAGAACCCAGGATTCCAGGTGTGGCCTCACCACTGCCCTCAGCACAGGGGGATGGCCACTGCCCTGGTCCTGCTGGCCACACTATTGCTGACAAAAGCCATTGGCCTTCTTGGCCACCTGGGCACACTCTGGCTCATGTTCAGCCACTCATAACCAGCACCTCCAGGTCCTTTCCCACTCAGCAGCTTTCCAGCCACTCTGTCCCAGCCTGGAGCTGCAGGGGTTGTTGTGACACAGGGACAGGACCCAGCACTTGGCCTTGTTGAACCTCACACCATTGGCCTCAGCCCATGGACCCAGCCTGTCCTGATCCCTGTGCAGAGCCTTCCTGCTCTCCAGCAGACTAACACTACCACATTGGCATCATCCTTTGCCCCTCAGGACTGCTTCCCAAGGGATTCTGTCAACAGCCTCCTAAACAGGCTGAACTCTGCCCTGGAGGACTCCAAAGTAACAGTTCTGCTGACTCCTGTGCTCAGTTCTCTAGGAGTGAATTCTCCAAGAAAATTCTGTGACTGTTATGCCCATGACAATCTCCAAGCAGCATATCACCCACAGTTATTTCACTGCTCAGAAAAAAGAGGCCTCGGTAATTCCTGATTTGAACAGAATGGATCTGATCTGCAAGCTACCGATATCTCTGGGAAAACACTTCAATCACACCATAAGACAATCAGACTTTTTATTTTCTTTGCTGAAATTCAGGGTTCATAAATTATGCACAAGTCTGATATAATGGACATTGCCTAATTTCTCACATTGGCTGCTTGATTGTCATTTTACTTTTAAATCACTAGCTTTCCCAATTACAAGGCAAACCAGTTCATAAAATATTGACGTCTCAAAGAGACCTGCTTGTACCAGTTGAAGAAATGTGTGTCTAATTTTAATATGCCACTTCCCCCTTTTCTAAGAACATGGAGAGTACCACCAAGGAAAGTAAATTACTTTTCCATCCTTTGTTATTATCAAATGAAGTAATAACTTGTACATGTGTTCATATTAGGCTTATATCTTATAAATAAAAATTGCATTTGTAATAGGCACTGTCCAAGATATGGTTTTAGAAATAAAATTTGTTCTCTAGGTATGCAATGGTATCAAAGGCAACAGTTGCTTACATAGAACATAGCTGACCTCTCCAAAGTGTTTTATTTTTTATTATTTAATTGTTACTTCAAAGTCTGCAATATATGAGATGTCCAGGGAATGTATAAGATAAACAAAAGCCTGGTTTGCATCTCTAGGTTTTAAAAATTTAATATGGAAATTTAACAGCATTTTTAAAAAGCAGCATCAAAACATTTAAAATGGAGAATTTTTTTTTTTTATTATTCCTATCTTTTTTTCTTTTTCTGCTTGTTTGTTTATTTGGTTGTTTGTTTTTTTGTGTGCAAATTGCACCCATACCTTATGAAGTACCATGTATTGTTTTAACTATGCTAGCCAACTGGTAGAAAACAGGTTAATCTTCAGAAATTTTCACTTTAAATGATTATTATGCAATTTATGTGGTTAAGAAATATCAATGAAAAATGCTATATTAAGAAAACACATATCTATACCTTAACAATAAGAAGCAAAGATTTATCCTAAATAACACAGACCCAAGAAGCAAATTTTAGCGTCTTGGAAGATAATCAATTAAATCAAATCAATTCAGTATAAGGACTTATGATAAAATCAGATGTATGAAACAGTAAATAAGCTGTTAAATGCAGATTCTTTCTTTTGATGTAAATAAAGTACAGTCAAGACAGTAAACTTCTGTATAATATATTTAAAGATTTGACATAAGAATATGATGTCTACTTTTAATGTTCATGATTCAGGATGTTGAATTAACAAAAATAGTTCAGAAGTGCATATGCAAGTTAAAAACAGCCAACAGACTGGAAAATGAAATCCACAGAATGACCAACAAGGACTAAACTTATGCAATAGGCTGAAAGAAAAACAAAGAAGTGATGTGCAATAACTTTACACACATACTTAAAACTGGAACATACCTATGCTTTAGAAAGGGGTAAGACCAGCCAGCAGAGTCTGTTTCTTATATGGACAATTATTTTCAGGCTTAGAAAGATCCAGAGGAGTGTGCTAAGGCTTGCCCTGGGGTTCCTATGTCATTCTGGATATCAGAAAATAGATGGACTTTCTTTTGACCTTTGTTTGCAAGCCACAGTGTGTGAAGGAGCTACTGTCCTCCTGTGTATCTCTCTGGGCTGGAATGATGAGGCAGACGTAGTGTGCACCTGAATGCAGGAACTTAAAAATGCAGAGTCAGTCCCTCAAGTAAATGTGTGAAAGTTTAAAACAATGTCCCATTGAAAATGGTTGATGGACTATCAGTTCAAGAACTGATGGTCATATCAGGTTTTAACTTTTTGGATAAAATCATTATTTCTGGAAATCTGTGGTCTTCACATGTCCATCCACTATTTCCATAAACATAAGGAAATAATAAAGTTTGCATTGTTTTAAGTAGGATTTTAATACTTAGAATTCTGATAAATTATATTAATGATAAATATATCATTAGTTAGAAATTACTTCACTATCGAAAAGTACTTGACAGGGTTAAAAGGATTTTCTTTGTGCAGTGCATCTCATAACTTCAAAGTATCTATTTCATAAAACAAACAAACAAACCCAACTGAACAAACAAACAAACAAACAAACAAAAAACAAACCAAAAAAAACCACAAAAAACACTCCTAAATGGAACCATACAAAAAAACCTCAAACACCACCAAAAGAAAAAACACATACACAAAAACACAACGAAAATTGAACAAATCCCCTCATTTGAAACTGATGGCTAAAACCATAATATTAAGAGTATTTGGTGACAGAAAAAAAAAAAATTAAACAAACTTGTGTAAAATTCTGATATTAATACATGGACTCTAGGGCTCCTGACTTCAGCAGCAGTAATAGCGTTAAAATAACTTTGATTGCCATATTAGCACATTAACATTATTTTGACTTCATTTGGCAGGCAGCAGCATTACTTTTAATATTGGCTTTAATGTTCTTCTGTGTCAGTCACATACTCCAATATCTCATTTGTATGTACATAGATAATCTCTCAATATGATCCATTCTAGTCTTTATGTACAGAAATGTTAGATATAGCTTAATTGCTGTTGGTCTTGTTTTGAAAACTCTGCCAAATCATGCTTCCACATCCAGAAATGCAATAAATGCATGACTAAAGTCTAATCCTAGAATCTAGATGAAAGCCAAAGATAGATTCAGACTTCATAAATTACAGAATTTCAGCCCATTACTCTGTGATGAAGGATGTAGCACATTTTTAAGGTTCATTTATTTCCTCATGTACTTTTATTTTCAATCTCTGCATCAGTTTGAACAATGCTTTACCTTTGCTGTTCCTACTTTCAGTCTGTTTATAAATAGCTATTTAGTGTTCTGCCTTTCCTTTTCGTTCCCCTAAGATTACCTATAAAAAAAAGCCAAAAAAACCCCACCACCCAGTAACAACAACAAGTACCGCCACTTTTGAAACAGTAAGAAAAGTTAAACTCAGAAACAGATTTTCAGATGACATGGTGAGGTCTCCACCAGACTTTTAAATAAATTAAATAAACAGCTGTTTATATCAGTAGTAAATTAATCCTTGTTTTAGGATAGAGGCATAAACCTTATGTTCCCTGATATTGTTTAGTTGTGTTTGGTTTATTTTGTTGTTGGTATTGTTTTTTTTTTTCCTCCAACAGCACAAGATTTCCTAATCTAATACAGTCTAAATACAAGGGAAAAACACTTTCAAATTCCTTTGGCATCATTCTGTATTTTCATCCCAGTGCTTCTTTTTCTCTTCATACTTCTTTCCTTCTACTGTTGGAATGTTACCTACATGTTTTTAGGCATATGATTTTAATCTGTGGATCAAGGGAGTATTTACTCTGGTGCATACATATATTCACAGTTAACAAAGTGGGTTTGGGTTTTTTGGGAGAACAAACTTTTACCCCAAGAATGTGCTTTTGTATTGTCAAGAGTTGTTTGCATACATTTTGCATGGTTTAGACCAGACAAATATACATGGATTACAGGGATCTAGAGAGACAGTAAAAGATCTTTTCTAGCTTATTCTTGGATGTACTTGCAGGTGAAGCTGCTGTAACTGCCTTTGTTTATCTTGTCTCAGCATTAATTACCTTACATTGAGACAAAAGTTTCCTCACCTCTTAGTCTCTGGTTATTTAGACAGCTAATTCAATGTTCTTCTCTTTGATGCCTGTTCCTCTAGAGAACAGCTTTTTATTGTACTTACCTGTCAGGGCTGAGCTCATACCAGAGTTACTTTTGTTGAGGGAGTACACATACCCAGATATCTAAGTACTTATACTTCCTCTTATTCTTTTCAATAGAGCCATAGAGTCCTAGAATGATTCGGATTGGAAGGGATCTTTAGAGGTCGTCTGGTTCCATCCATTCTGCCGTGGGCAGGCACACCTTCTGTTGGATCAGGTTTCCCAAGGTGCCATCCAGCCCTTCTTAAGTGAATTATTTCAGAGTTTATTGCCTGCCTGCTCATCTGGTGGATTTCTACACTGGAGAAACTACATCAGTGGAAGGGTTTGATCTGTAGCCATAGAACTTAGGGCTCTTCTCATACTAAGGTTAAAGGCACTCTGCAATGCTCAAGCATTAAGACATTGTGAATTTCGGCCATGACATTGTGATGATGCTTTATATTGTGAGCTCTATATGTGGCAAGCACAGATAATATCTGGGTATGCATTCAGACTGCAGAAAATACATTCTTTTTCAGTATTTGTGTATATGAAAGGTAATGAGTTAGATACCCAAACATGCTTTTTACAACAGCGAAATCATTATTAGACATTTTCTTTACAGTTGAGTCATTTATAGTTCTACCGGCATAGTTATTACTAATGAAATGTGATGCATGCATGCCGTTCTTTCATTTTTTTATAAATTTAAAGTGACAAATATCAGCTCAGACTCAGAATTCATTATTCTGGAACTGAATAAATTGAGTAAGTCAAAATAGTCATAGTGTATAAAACCAAAATGTGAGTTAAGACTGTATCTTCTCTGCCAAAATGACTGGTCAGGCATATACAGGGAAAAAATATTAAAAACAATATATACAAGCATACAACCTCTTTTAGTCTGTAAATGAGTAGTTTATCATGTCTGTGATTTAGATTTCTTTTTAATCATCATAATTAGTTTGTACTTATAGAATTCTCTGTTCAGGAGTTTATGTAATCTTGTTTATGGTGGTGGGGGAAGGGCAGACAATGAGCTGATCTCACTGAGCCCTATAATTTATTTTTCTATTGATAAAACCCTGTGTTTGGTTTGGTTTTAGGCAGATGGTCTGACAATTCTTTGACCTTTTCCTCTTGCTGCTTATCCAACCCTTCACTTACAAAAGTGGAAGGATATACATGTCTAATTTAGACAATCTACATTTATGCCTGTTCCCACTTGAAGATGCCATTACAGCCACTACTGAGTCACTGGTTAAACGTATGTTCTCTCGAAATTCAGACTTAATTTAGGCCCATGAATAATCTCACTGCAAGTTATGAGCCTGTATTTTCATACCTTTTGTAAGCCAGGATAGGATAGCAGTAGGGACTATTTTAGGGAAAAAAAGGGCAAATCTTTATTTTCGTATTCCTGCCTGCAGGCTAGAAGTAAATTTAAATTCTATGGCTAAAGCCTATATTTTTGTCAGTCCATCAGATTTGTGTGCCCATGTCCATGCAGAGCCCCTGGTCTTTGTAGCTCCACAAGTTTGCAAGAAGCCATCTCTAGCAATCAGGTCTCAGTCAGTCAGGCTGTGACTTGGTCTCGTTCACTTCCCTACTCGACTGTATTTGTCCCTCCATGCTACAGGGAAAAGAAATGTGTTTTGCATAAAGGGGAAAATGTGCTGGTGAAACAGGAGTTTTTGGAGAAGGAATATAGAGCACTTGAGCCTAATTCCATTCTAAAAATTCTTTGAAATGAACACAATGACTTCTTACAAGAGAGAAAAATGTTGAACTCTTGCAGGGATTCCAGATATCCAACACATTGAGTATGAAATGTGTTGCAGTATTCGATCTTATGCTAATTATTATTGGTCCTAAGACTTCATGCCTCTAGGTCAGAAAAATGAAAAGGACTGGTATATTCAGTAACAGGGACTTTTATATACCACTGTATAAGTGCAATCCTATTGGCAAGAAACATTAGAAAATGTAAAGTGTATATTTATCCATCCTTTATGCTGATAAATAACTATATTGGATAGATAAGCAGACTGTTAATTGCATTGAAATAATATTTTCTGCAAGAATGGAAGAAGGAAGAGAGAAACCAGGAGAAACCTAACCCCTTAAAGCTGAACACAGGGGACAGACGAATGATTTTGTTAAGTGCTGTGCTGAGCCCATCACTGTAGTCTTCTTGTAGCAAGCAGACAAATAAAATGCAGGCAGGCATTGCTTTTAGCAATCCAGATAAATCCTCATGCATCTTGAACATGCCTAGCTTATTTCATACCAGTCTTTAAATTTGCTGTACAGGTTTTAAAACAGAATTTATGTTTCTAAATGCAGTTATTAAAGATAAATCTGTGGTATTCTCCTCAGATTTCTTCTCTGTACACACATTTTCTAAGGCGAAGGAGTGGAGAGGAGGTAGCTGGTAGTATCCTGGAGTAACGAATAGCATGTTTGGAGTGCACAGACCCTGCTTTGTCTAAGTAGAAATGTCTTCTAATTCCAAGTAAGGAATATTGTCAAGTGGCTTATGTAGTATTTTCATGTATTTGCATATTTACTGATGAGGAAATAGTTGAAAACATGGGTACAAAGAGATTCACACAGAGAAACCAATACAGAAAAAAAAAAAAAAAAGAAAACAAACCAAACTTAAGTATACCACATACACAGTAAGGTATACCAGTAAAACATATCCCACAGAAGGGGAAACTGGACCAATGCAGGCCATTTATTTTTCATTTTCCCATTAATTTTAATTATGGAATTCAAATGTATTACACTTGCTTTAAATTTTTATGTTATGAATGCATGCTGAGAGCTTTGCAAAAGCACATTTCAAACAATTCAATTTCCAAGATCTGTGCCTAACAAGATACAGAGGAACTGGGACCATATCCCACCCAGGTTTAAATTATTAATATATTTTTCATAATTCTCCATTATCCTTCCTGGAAAACAGCACAATTCAAGTATTCTCAAGTGATGAAGGTTTTTTAGTGGGGTTTTTTGGGTATGTTTTTGTTTGTTTGTTTGTTTGTTGTCTCTTGCTTTCCAGATTCTGCTTTTACTTCCAAGTCTTACTTTTTTTCTCATTTCAGAAATTGTTTGTTTGTTTTCTACTGCTGACATTAACCAAGTACATTATACACATATTTGTATATTGAAAGTGGAATATCCTCCTGAAGTTAAGAGCCATCTTGTTTTTCCTACATGTAAACAGGAGTGGACAAAAATCAGGAGTGTGCAGCATTTAGTGACTCACACATACCTAGTGTGAGACAACACATGCAACCCACACCTGGGGAGGTACCCATACTCCCATTCACACAGTTTACACAAATATGTTAGGAAGCTTCACCCGCTAAAAAAGAATGCTCTCAAGCACCCAGCTCTGTTACATTAGTTTTAATAGTATACACAGAAAATGCAAATTCATACATACCCTTAATCATACAGAAGGGCCTCATTTGCATACCCTTCATAATTTAATTTAATTTTTTTTTGTCAAGAGTTTCATGTTTGCTTTAATCAGAATGTTGACATTTACACTGAAGCCAATTTCTCTTTTTCTATTCCATGTTTTGTTTAACCGTGACAAGTGACAGCAAACTGGAGGGAACAGACTTTTTAAATTGGCTCTTTGCCTGGAATGCATCATTTCTCTTGTAGCTGTTTCCCCACCGCCCACCCCCTCCCTGCTAGGCATTGCAAAAAGAAATGTGAAAACATACTCTGCGAACACAGGAGTGAGGTGTTAGTGCTTTTAGATAAAGATTTGTGTTGTATTTTAAAACTAGATTGCTGTATAGTTTCAAGCTATTAGCAAGAACCTATTACACCATCGCTTTGGGTCCTTGGAGAGATGTGCTTAGTGTATTTCAGTAATTCAAGGCAAATAGAAAACCTACATGTGAAAATATTTAATGGCAAAGGCACCAACTGCTCAAGGCTGCTGAGGAGAGGCAGCGTGCTTTCTGTTAACTCTTTCCCTGGGTTTTTCAAGGCAAGAGCTTTTGCTGCTCTCTCCAAGACTCTCAATAGGCCTCCAGCCTTTTGTGGATGTAGGAGACTATGAAAATTTTCTCTGACTTCTGCAAGGATCTGTGTGCATGTAGGTGTTTGTTCACTGGCCCATAGTGCTTCACTCTGTTCTTAATCTCTATCAAAATTCAGACATTTGAAGGCACATCCTGAAGGGGGAAAAAGAAACAAGCTTCTCTTCATCAGAAAAACAAAAATTAAAGAAATTAAATAAAATTAACACACACTACAACTCGTGGCTCCAGCCCAGTGGTAAACTCAAAACTGGATGTCAGGTTTACTGGTTCTAACAGCTATATTGGTATGGGTTTACTCATGGTTCAAGTCTTCAAGTGTTTTTTCATTGGGATAACATTCTAAATGTGTCCAGGGCCACTCAAAGGCTGTAGGACAAGGTAATTTACATAATGGGACAACAGTTTTTACATTAATGATCAAATTTCCAGAAGGTAAACAGTAATTTTTCAATACAAATGCTTTTTACTTTCTTTCTTTATTTCTATTTCCTTTTTTTTTTTTTTTCCCCAAATAAAAATGGAGAAACTAGCCACATCCATGTAAAAGTCCTCTACAAATTGTAACGTGTCTTAAAGGCTTTGCATAGACCATGCAGAGATCTTCCATTGGCCTGACTTGCACAAACTTCTAACTATTGAGATAGCTATAGCACTGGTAAAAACCTGACTTTTTGAGGATGCAGAATCCAACCTGTAAAATTTCTTTTTCAGGGTGAGAGCTGGTCCTGCCATGAGCCATATGAAAAACCTCAGTGCCTCCTGAGGCACTGCTTCTGTCCACCGCCTGTTGTAATGAAATCCCAACATTCCAGGTACAAAACAGGAATAGAGCATGTAGGAGACGTTTGAGATGGCAGAGAGAAGGGGTAAGGTATGAGAAAAAATCTTCTCTATAATGTGACTAAACAATTGATGGAAGAGTTTCCAGTGCTTTGAACATCACTTTCCATTTACCATGAGTATAAAAGGCATTGAGCATACATAGCCCTCTGTATCACAATCGTCTGAGTGTCGTAAGTATCTATTTTCCTTTCCTAGAACATATCTATGTATTTCCATTAAAAATATACATTTGATTTCTTTAAAATCTGCTTATTGAATATTTCTGTAACAACCCTTACATATAAAAAGATAATGTACTTGACAGATTATGACAGAGCTAGTAGGAAAAAAACCAGACTAGGGGAAAACATGTCGTCTGTTAATCAAAGGAAACACATGAAGCTGACAAAATAACAGCTAAGGCAACAAAATAAATATGAACCGAAACTAACAACAGCCAGAAAACAGGGAACAAAAGTGATCTTTCTTACATTAGGTGTGAGTCAGGGGAACATACGGCAATTATTCAGTAGCTATCATTTATATTTGTTTGCATTTGTACGATATCTATCTGAGCTATGTACAATAAATACAGTATTTGCTTCTGAGCCAGGATTTTACATGTACTTAAGTAGAGCTGGGAGAATTTGAATAGCTCAGGAGCTGAATGAGAGAGAATTAAATACCTAATCACTCAATCTGTCTGTCTGTCTCTCTGCCTGTCAGTCTTGGGCTTGTATGCTGCACAGAACTCTGCATTAGACATGAGCCAAATGTTTGATCTTGAAAGAGAACCTAAATTCAGGGTAGAGTCTAGGTCTCCAGAATCATTATCTGGGGAAAAAAAAAAAAAAAAAAGAGCCTAGAATGCTTTGGGTGAATATTGTTTTCATACTTAAGACTCTTAGTCTTTTCCCTGGACAGGCTGCACAAAGTGAGGTAGAATTTTTTACAAAAATGTAGGAAGCCTGCAGTTAAAAAAGGTGTATCCAGATAAACAGAATCACAGAATAACAGATTAATTGAAGTAGGAAGGGTACTCTGGAGGTTATCTGGCCTGATTTCCCTGCTCAAGCAGGGGCGAGTACAATGAGCTGCCCAATAATGTCCAGATGGCTTCTGTGTATCTCCAAGAATTGGAGTTCCCAACAACATCCCTGGGAAACCTCTGCCAGCCCTCAGTTATCTTCACAGCAAAATAATATTTCCTGATATTCAGGATGAACACCCTGCATTTCTCTTTTTCCCATTACCTCTGGTTCTGGCCACAGAAGACTCTGACCGTTTTACACCTTCCCTTCAGGTATCTATATCCATTGAAAAGACCCCTCTGAGCTGTCTCTACTTGAGGCTTAACAGTGCCAACTCTCCCAGCTTTTCCTCTTGTAAAATGAGCTCCAGCTCATTTGCACGTCATCAGCAAACATCTGAGGGTGCACTTTGTTCCCTCCTTCAGACAACTGGACTCTTGTCTGAACAACATGGCTCTGAACTGCTCTATGACAAGAGAAAAAGAAACCTGTACACTGGTTCCCATGGATAAATGCTGCCTCTGAAACCCAGAGAACTTGTGAATGTCATTCCATATGATATGGTATGGTTCCATAACATAAAAATTGGGCTGCAGGTCATTTCTGTGAACTCCCTTAATAGATTTTATGTGAAATGCAAAAATTGAGGATGGATAGATCCAGAATAAGTATATTTGTTGGGTTATAATGATAAATCAAAAAGCAGTTTAAACTTATTTTGTTTGGTAAACAGAGAGGAAGTACATAGTTACTTGCCATTCTAGGTAGAGCAGTGGGAAGCAGACAAATTGTTCTTCTTAAATTAAAAATAGATGCCATTAATCTATCAGGCTTCATTCTCAAAAATGTAGCTGGGCATTTGCCAGAAAAAAAGAAGTTTAAGTCCATTCAGGCATTTTCCTGCTTGTGTACATTATACCCTTCAAGTAAGACCTGCAAATGACAGTTTGTTACTGGTAGGAACCTTTGTTCTGGAACAAAGTAGTGTTCTCTTTTTTTAAAGAACAGCATAAATTCACAAAAGGGATTAAAGCTTTTTGAAGACCAGAGTTCTTCAGGTTGGTATGAGACTCATCCTTTATCTTTAGCATCACCTGTGTAATGCAGAATCCTACCAGTCAGCATTGAACATAGTGAATTTCCTTGCTGACCCATGGAGGATTGGTAGCACTTAAGTCTTGTCAGCCACACAAGTGAGGCCAGACAGCTAACTTCCCCTGTGGACTTAGTTTCAAGTAAACAATTTTCCATTCAGGAATTCCTTTCAGAAGGGAAACTGCTACTTCCATGTGAAAAGTTATAAATCTCATCAAGGGTGTTGCGAGGCAAGCTAAAAATATTCAGGCCCTCAGAGGACTCGTACTTTTGTCCCTCTCCTTTGTTTCAAGGGTTCAGCTTATTCCATGTAATAATTACTGTAGACTTTCCCATTAAATAAATACATAAATAAATACTGGGAGTTTTCTCTTTCCTCTTAGATTTTTCAGCATTGAAGCTCTCACGCAGAGCAATACTGTTTATGAGAAAATTGAGATGGTACGAAGCATATCTTCTTCTTATTTATTATCATTGAACAATATGTATTTTCATGAGAGACATTAGTAGTTTATCCTAATTCCTTGTGCAAGCATATGCTGCATGTGTCATGATTTAACCCCAGCTGAGAGCTCTCGGCTATGCAGCACTCACTCAGCCCCCATCATTCACCCAACAGGGAAGAAAATGACAAAGAAAAGGTAGATCTCATGGTTTGAAATAACAACAGTTTAATAACTGAAACAACCCAAACATACCATCATCATTATTATCATCATTGTCATCCAAACAAAAAATAGGGAGGGAGAGGAATAAAACTGAAGAGAAACAAATGATTCACAACACGACTGCTCACATGATTGGGCACTGATCAATACCCAGCCTGTTTTCCAGCAGTGAGCAGTGACTTCCAGCCAACTCTGCCCAGTTTGTACACTGGGCTGATGTTCTGTGGTATGGAATGTTCCTTTGGCCAGTTCAGGTTGGCTGTCCCGGTCGTGCTGCCTTGTAGCTTCCTGTTCATCTGCTCATTGTAAGAGCACAGGAATCTGAGAAGGCCTTTACTTGGTGAGCTCTACTGAGCAGCAACTAAATCATCATCACTCTGTTATCAACATTCTCACATTAAATCCAAACTGCACCACTGTACCAGCTACTAAGGAACAAATTATCTCAGACAAAACCATGGCACCACGGGATGCAGCATGCATTCACTCACAGTCAGACAAACTCACATCTAGCCTATTAGATGCCCAGAATCCCAGGTGGGAAAACATTTTTCTTGGAATCTTGTCTCACTTGGAGATATGAAATTCCTTCAAGCTAAAAATATTTCTGCTGTGCTCCCCTGAATATATTTAAGGAGGAGGGTTGGATAATGAGGAAGGTGAAGGAGATGTGACCCTTGAATGTCACTTGGTGCAGAGAAAAGATTCCAAAAAGAATCTTACTTTGATAGACACACACAAATGAGTGCACAGAATGAATAAGTTAGTATCATTCCACCCCATTAGATGAGCTTCTGTAACTGGCCACATATGTATTCTTGGCCTGTATGATATAGGAGCTTAATCCTGTTTTGCTAAAATATTTTTCTTAGAAATTATAGCATTATGAGGACATAGATGGTTAGTTATAGAGGCAGAGTTAATGGAGATAATTTCTGAAGTTGCCAGACGTGAACATATTTGATTTGTGCTCATTTTGAGAGGTGAAAAACCATCTTTCTCCATGAGTATTTAAAATATGTGGGCCTGCACTCTGCTGTTCCGATGTAAAAGAGCAATGAGTTTCACTCATAGGAGAATGCATGAAATACCAGCTCTTGCTGACAGTACTTTCTAGCCTTTCAGAAAATGCCCAGCCCATCACATCTACTCATGACCTAAAAATTAGTCCAAGTGGTGTAATTTTTCAGCCTTTTCCCACTGTTGCCTGGGGTTATCTCTAGAATGTCAAGGCCTTATTCCTCTTGGCCCTGCAATTTGTGTCACCAGTGACATCCACATGAAAGGAAATTCATCAGTCTCTTAGTGGACAACTCACCACAGCCACCAAGACACAAGCTTAATTTTCTGTTATGATTTCCTTACTGGCATCATAAGAAAAGATAAGGAGGAGTTGTACCCAATGGACATAGAGAGATTGGTACCCTCTTCCTCTGTCTTTATAGGGTGTAGACTTCTTTCAGGATTTCTCAGTCTTCCTCTTCTAGAAGTTGCCAGCCTGAAATAGCAAAAGCAACAGCGACTGAGATAGAGATCTATTTGCCCTCATTTTGCATGACTCTTGATCCACTCATGTTAGGCCTCTGAACTGCTCTCTACAAAGTTTTGATGAGAGAGTAAGAGAAGCCTGCCTATGGAAACTAAGAGGAAAAGTTATAAATAACTTTTTTTATTATCTTAAGTTCTGTGCGTGGGCGTGATTCTTCAACCTTGACCTTGGTTTAAATAAAAATAAAATTAAAAAGAATCAGCTCTTTCTTTATAGCAGAGACTTATTATGTACTATCTATAATGCTTATACAGTTCATGAAAGTAAATTTGAAAGGGAATGAAGGAGACTTTAACAATGCAGAGCAGCTGAACAAATATATAACAATTCCTTGAATGAATGATTGGATGATACCTAATAGCAGGGAGTTTGCAATAGTACAAGATTATCCTCTGATAATTCTTCAGTTCTGACTGTGGCTGCCTGATAATCCCCGAAGCTTCTAATCTGCAGGATCTGAATCCATAAAGAATGACAAAAAAACCCACTTTACAATCAATTACAGTAACTGCCACACAGCCATTAGCAAGCAGGTGAAATAAGTATGACCTTTGTAACTTCAAAGTCATGTCAGAAAGAAAAAAAATATACATAATACCCCTCAATCCTCTTGGAATTTGAAATAAAGTTTCAGTTTGAATATAAAGTTTATTGCTGTTTTGAGTTCAGAAGATGGTTTTCTTTTTTTTAATTATTTTCCAGATGTCAATTTGTTTCTTTTAGTCAGACAAGCCTGCAACCAGAATCTGTTCATTTAATTGAAAGGTGGATGTACAATTTCTAGCAAAATGGTGGGTGGTAGGGTGAGAGCCTTTGCTCTCTTTGCGTTTTGAATCCCCTTCTAAATCCATTTGCCTCAGTAACTTTTCCCAAACTGAAATTCAGTCTTTCAAACCTTTTATTGAGATGATAGTTTTCCAGAATATTCTTTCAATTATCTAACTTCCTTTTGTCATATGAATGGCATTTGTTTTCTTGTTTCTACTTTCCAAGTATTTTATAGTGGGTGTATTTTCTTTGTTAATTCTGTAGTAGTGAAAATGGTGGGAAGAATGTCACCTCTAGCAGACTTTGGAAAACAAGTCTAGAGTCATGTAAACTGCAGCTACTACCCTCTGATTCACTTTTCCATTTAAGATGATACAGTTTTATAAAGCACTGGAGGTGCCAGCAAGGTGTTAAGGATTCTTAGATTGGAACTTGACATGGAGAAGCTTCAGAATTCAGGAATTTGTGCCTGCCTCAAATACAGAATTGCATGGCAATTTAGCTTACTTGCTCAGTATTTTGTCTTGTTATAGACATTTGTTATTTATTTTTCAACAGATGTCTGAATATCAATTTAAGTGGCATATTGTTGAATAGAAATAATTTTACATGCATAGTTGGACCATAGGACACAAAATACCTAAGAGACTGAAATTACTGAGAGATTGACATTTCCATAAAGTCCGTAAGAGGACCTAAATGACTTGCTCAAAATAAAAATGAGGTAACTATGGCTAACAAGTAAAATCCCCAATTTGAGGTCTTTGGAGAGCATCCAAAGACACTTGACTCTACCATGGACACCTGTATCTAAATAAAGCAGCTCAGTGTCTGTATTAGAAAACCTGGATTGTGAGACATTTCCTTTCAGCTGCTACCTAACAGGTTCTATTTTTTATTCTCACCCTTACTGTGGTAATTGAGAAAACTCATACACTCACACTATTCACTACCAGTTAGATTGCACCAATACTCTATTCATGTCAATGTTACAAACAGCTCTGCTTTACTACAGCTTGATAGAGACACACACCAGAAAGATGATGGACATTTTATCCAACACACATCATTGCCTTGATTTGTATTCTGGCAGAGAACGAGTAAGAAACTGGAGATGGAGGAAAAAAGGACAAAGATAGAACAAAAGCTAACCCCTGGCCACCTCCCTGACAAGATGAGATAATCATGCTGTCCACAAGAAAAGCCCTTCAAATGAAAAATAATTTAAGTGCATTTCCTCCTTGAAGTCACCTTGACATGCTGAAATACTCAAGTTTAAGAAGAAAAAGACATCAAAGGGCACTCATTAGAAAATGTGACTTTTGATGGATAATTTAAGTGACAAAGTAAAGTTAAGTGTTTGAAGCAGAGAGGTCTTGCCAACATGTTTTTCACAGCTGCAATAAAACTGGAGACTATTTTGTGATAGCTGCAGAAACCTGTTTGTGACAGTTGAAAATTCAGTTGGCCAATTCATTGCTGCTTATTGAGAGAATATCCTGTCCTTCAGTCTAACATAATCAGCACCCATTTACAGGTGCTGTAGGAAAGGATATGCACTAGGAAAAGGATAAAAAAATTCTCAGTAAATTATAGCTGTATTATCATATTTAAATGCTCCATAGAATGGGGACTGGGTCAAATGAGGGAAAGTTCTTTCAAACATTCTGCTGCTTATGACTAATGATGATCTTTTTAGTTCCATGGGAATAAAAGGATTCCTTCAGTCCATAAAAAAAATTACAATTAAAAAAATTATGTAGGCTAACATAACAATTATTTTACATCTCTTTGAATGTAATAATTTTAATTCCATCTGTAGATACTAAAAAGAAAATTGTTTTTATATAAGATTTTACCTTATACTTGCCATGACACATGAAAATGGATGTGTGACCTTACAGAAATGCCTTTCTTACTGATGATGGCACAGGGATTCTGGACAGTTACCTGGAACGCTAGTGCATATGAACAAAGCCTCAGTTAGTAAATTAGTTTCATGTACCTGTAGGGCAACATTTCCCTCCTTATATTCTGTTTAATGTCATTGAAGATGCTTTGGTTTAGGTCATTAATGACTTGCAGTCTGTGAATTTATCAAAGTTGATATGGGAGAACTGGAAAGTGAAATTAATCACTCACAGAAACTGAAATGCACACAATTTTTTTTTCTCTGTCTCCACTTGAGAAGTGTTCTGGTTGGACACTCCAGAACTGATGCTTCCCACTTCTGCTGTTTGTAGAGGATCTCATCCTTGATTTCTTGAGTTGAATGACAGCCCACTGATTTTCGAACAGACCTGCCCACTGACAGCAAGAAGCCCTGGGCCAGTCTTCAGAGTCAGTGTCATATTTCAGTAGGACTGCTCGTACTCTTCTCTTCTGCTCTATCAGTTTTACCTGGCTTTTCCTGCACAGGGAGCTTTACTATGCTAAGCTCTGCACTCCAGAAACTAACAGATAAATCTGACTAAAGCAAACTCAGCAAATTAAACTGACCTTTCTACTTTTATTATGTGCAAGTGTAAAAAATAAAAAATTCAAAATTCATAGTTGATGTTCATATTATTAAGTAAAAGAAAAATGGGTAAATACTCAGTGATACTTTAAATTGTGAAAATAACATCATGAAATCAGTTGTTATTGCAGATTAATTGCACTCAGAAGATTGTCATTCATCATTATAGGAATGTTTTAATATGTTGAACTCCAAAACTAATAGTTTTTCAAAAAATGTATTTTTATTCATAAAAATTTAAAAGACTTCTTAAATACAGGAAATAACTGCATAAAGATAAACTGAATAAGGAATAAGAATGGAAATTAAAAACAAACAAACAAACCCCAAAACAATTCCCCACCCCCCCAAAAAAAGACAAAAAAAACCCCAAAACCAAAACTAAACAACACAAACAAAAAAACCCCACCTGCAGCTAGATCAATTTAATAAACTCTAAATCAAAGGGTTTATATACAGAGATCCTTTTGGAAAAAAAAACCCACAACCAAACCTGCCAAAACCCCTTCAAAATGATGAAGTTTAAAATTTCTTGTTTAAATGACTACTTGTACAGACACATAAAGAGATAGTTTTAACACGTCAGCCAAAACTGGAGAAGTGGAAAACTAAAAAACCCTTCTATACCTGAGCCGAAAAGTCTGACATATTGTGCTGAGAATTTTCTTTCAAGTTCTTATTGCTTTGAAATAAAAAAGCAATAAATCCCAAGATTAAAAAAAAGAAAAAAGGAAACACTAGTGCCAATAAAATTTACAAACTCAAATAAAGGATTTCTCCATCCTTTTAAATATCCTACAATAAACTCATAAAAGCCTAGTTTCTTAAACAAGAGGAAAATGCTTTCATTTATCATACTCACTATGTAAAAGTCATTGTTTCAGAAGCTACACTCTTTGCTTCTGATAAGGTTATACTATTACTTTCCAGCTCAAGTCTTACCTGAGGCCCACAGTAATGCTTATTACATATACAATAGAGCCAAGGAATGAGTGAATTGCCTCAGTGAATACCTGAATGGACTAGCTCAAGCCTTTAGACAAAGTTTTAGATATATCAGAAGTCACTGCTCTTTCTCCTTGTTGAAACTTTTTACACTTCCAGGTTCCAGAAAGCAAAAAATATTAAAAGATGTTATCTCAATATGAAAACTTGATCATCTGTTTTTACCATACTACTGTGATTTCTTTATGTAAGTACCTTTATAGGCAAAAAACAAAAACAAAAACAAAAACAAACAAACAAACAAAAAACAAAACAGAGGATTCTTTCACTTAGCAGAACAGGCTAAACCAAACCCAAAAGGTGAAATCAGGTGAATTAAAATTAAAATATACGTATATACTTCTAATGAAGAAGGAAAACTATGTGCAAAACTGCTTATTCCCCCCCTTTATTTTTGTCCTCAGATAAATACTGAATGCTTTTCTCGAAAAGAAGTTCCCATCACACAAGCTACTGGGCTCAACCCTGGAGTCATGCATGAAATTCTCTGACTGGTGCTACACAGAAGATAAAGCTGGACTGCTGTCATTATTTTTTGTTGAAAATGGTGAATTTCCAGACTAAGAGAGATGTTTTGTATTCACTATTCAGATAAAACAGAACTGAACAGGAAACCGAGACTTGGAGCCTCTGCCACAGTGACCATGGATTGGCATTGAGGGGGGAAAAAAGGAAGGTATTACCAGTATAAAGATCCTATGTGTCAGGAGAGTTGATTTAGGTAGTTGGCATGTGTGAAAGCTTGAAGTCTGCCCTGGTAGATAAAATCCTCAAGGGCAGCCTCCTCAAAGCACCAGAATGATCCATCTTGATCTACACAGAACAGGCTGGCATGGCCAGGGGCCAGGCTAGCTCGATGTGGAACTGTGAGTAATAACACTGAAACACTGTCCAGGCATCCCAGGATTGAAGTAAGAAGGCCATATCCCAGCTGGAGTTAAAACTGGTGAGAAATGTCAAGGGCAACACTTATTAAGAGAAAAGGATGCTTTCAGTAAAAGGAAGACCAAGGTTAACATGGCATTGCTGCTGAAAGGCCAGGAATTGTCTTAAAGACTGCAGGAAAAGCTTAGATGCTCAATGTTTGCCTCAGTTTCTATTGGTAAAGGCTAATTACAGGCTTCCATGACTCAACAGATTGGAAATTGGGTATAGAGAAACCTCAGGACATTTAACAAAAGAAAGTGTTGGGTCCTGCACCTAGGGAGGTGCAGGACCCTAAGCAACAGCAGAGGATAAGGGCTGAATTATCAGAGCAGCTCTGATGAGAAGGACCTGAGAGCTTTGGTGGGTTACAAGACAGCCATGAGCTAGCAGAGTGACCCTGCAGACAGGAGGACCAGTGGTATCCTGGGATGCATTAGGAAGAGTGTGGCCAGTACATTGAGGGGGGTGATCCTGTCCCTCTACTCAGCCCTGATGAGGCACACACAGAGTGCAGTGTCCAGTTCTGGATTCCTCAACACAAGAAACACATGGAGCTACTGGAGCAGGTCCAGTGGAGGACACAAAGGTGATTTGGGGTCTGATGCATTTCTTTTATTAGGAGAGACTGCAGGAGTTTGGCCTACTTATTCTGGATATGAGACATCTGAGAAGGGATCTTGTTAATGTGTAAAAATATCTTAATGGAGGGTGACAAGAAGATGGTGCCAAACTCTTGTCAGTGGTGTTCTCTGACAGGAGAGGTAGCATTACCCATAAACTAAAACACAAGGAGTTTCACCTCAACAGGAGGAAGAACTTCTTTATGTTGAAGGCAGCAGAGCACTGGAACAGTTTCCACTGGAGGATGTGGAGTCTCCCTCTCTGGAGACATTCAAAAGCATCTGGGTATGTTCCTGTGTTACTTTCTCCAGGTGACCCTACCTTGGCAGAGTGGTTGGAAGCAGGATACCCAGAGGTCACTTCCAATTGTATGGATTCTGTGATTCTGTGATGTCAGAAATACAGATGGTGGATGAGCTTCCCTGGGATCAGTACTGGTAGTTTAAAACCTTTGCCAGCAGTCTGAAACATAGGATAAAGCAAGCCCTCATCAAAGCAAAGTAACAAAGTGCACCAGTCCAGGCTGGTGAATGTCTGCATAGCTGCAGAAAAAGGTCAAAACTCTTGATGGCACAAGGTAGTCATCTTGCTAACCAGGACAATCAGATGCTGATCCTCATTAACAAATCTGTAACCAGCATGTTTTAGGAACAACCCTCTGTCTGTCACTCTCATATGCCAGAGTCGTATGAGGTCATATAGTCTTGTGTTCAATTTTGGCCTTCAAGTACAAGAAAACCCAAACAATGAAAATCCAGTGAGTTTGGGAGGAGATGACCAAGAGAGAAGGCTGGAATATATCACATATACATTATTCTGGAAAAGACAAGGATAAGTACTATTTCAGCTTCCATCTACACCACAATAGAGTTGATAAAACTTGACTATTCTCAGAGATATACAAAAACAGACAGGTGGCCATAGTTCCAATATGTGGCAAGATCATTTTTCATTGCACAAAAGGGAACAATAAACAACATAACAATAAAATTTTTTAAGCACTGGAACAGGTTGCTAAAAGACACAAGAAAGGTATCTTTATCATTGGACATCTTCAAAACTTGTCTGAAAGAAAAAACTAAGCCAGATGATTGAGATCATTCTGCGTCCAGCATGCATTTGGATAGTCTTCAAAGGTTGTTTCAACCGTTTGTGTTGTTTTTTTTTTTTTTTTTCTCCTGTGAGTTCTTTTGACTTTAAAAATCCATGAATCTGTGGTTTTCTTTGATGGAACAGTGAAGAGTTTAAAGTGCATTCCATAGTTTTTTGGGGGAAGGATTTTGCATGTAAATGTCTACATTTTTTCTTCTCACTCTTAACAGACAAAGTGGATGTGCATATTCATAGCCCTTTAGTAAAATCAGTCTTTGCAAGTGCCTGTATCCATGAACAGTGTAGGTTAGACAATAGAAGTGTTTTTTTCCTGCTGTAAAGAGTCTCAGTTTACTGGAAATCTTAATTACAAGCTTAAGTTTAGTTCTGATAAATCACACAGGCTGAAAGGTGAACTAAGTTACAGTGGGAAAATATGTTTCAGAATAATTCTTTGAGCACAAAAGTTTGACTAATAAATTGAGATAGTACAATCATACCAATAAATTGAAATATGATAAAAATAGGATAAAAATTAAAAATAATTTCTATTAATGATAGCTAATTTTTATTTTATTCACAAATTTATAAACAGAGATCTAAAAAGGACTTTGCAAGCCCTGTATTCTGAGTAGCCGTACAGAAATTTTTTTAATAACTTCTGAAATAAAATCCACAATCATAAATCAGATGTTTATGCTCCTAAGAAGTTCCTTGAGAGAAGTGTATCTCAGCATGATAGTCACAAAAAAGACACCTGTTAAATGACTTCCTTGAATCTTGTATTTTACTTTAATTTGAACCTTACTCATTACATATCTTCCTTAATGCAGGACTGTATGTTAGAAGTCGCTGTAGGTGTTGCAAAGGGCTCATTCAAAGCTGATTTTATGCAGCCTCAAACATTTGAGCATTTGTGGAGAATAAAGCAGACTCCTAGAAGAGGTACAAACTGATAGCTTTAGTGTGTCCACACAGTAGCCAACTTCTGAATTGTAGGTAACACAACACTTTTCCACTTCTCCCTATTTCACCTATATCAATATCGTTCATAATGTTGGGAATATGAGTACAAATTAAAAAATATCAGTATATATATATATAAACATAAAGCATGAATATATAGTCGGGATGCCACAAAGAGCCCTGTATTCTTTAAGGATTCATTTTCACTTCAGAGTGATAAATTTATATATTTTTTTTTAAAGTTTCAGATCAAGTAACATACACATAAAGAATTTCTATCTAGCAAAGAAGTTAAAGTGATCCTCATTTTCCTTTGTTCTCTTGCTCAGTCTTTAGTTAATCTTGAATTTTCTCATACATGAGAAAATGTTAAAGGTGAGAATATAAGCCTCTCTTCTCATGGTGGGTTTTTCCCCCCTTCAGGAATATTGACTACATGTCAGAGAAGGGTAGCAAAAGCATTCCTATAACCAAAGCTCCATGTTGCCATCCCAAGAAAATTCACACTATGGATTGTTTACTCATTTTACACTTGCATTCGAATGATCCCCACACCAATTTCAGATTTAGTGAAAGAAGTTTGGAAAGCACATGAGCAAACTAAATGTGAGTTTCTGCTTTTCTGGTGATACTTGATATCACTGTGTACCAACACAAGCCTTCACTCGACTGTCCACACTGGGTCAAGGCCATCTGACATTTATCTCCACACATGTCTAGAAGGGAACAGAGTCCTTTGTGATTGGAGTATTTTGAAGTCACCAGATACACATATACAGGTCTACAAACCTTCACTCTGCAAGCTGAGCCCCTACTTAATTCAGAATAGAATTGTCATTTACTTATTTAATTTTCCGATATACACTAATAATAATAATAATTGGCCATAGTTACCATTACTATTTGAGCAGAATCCTATGCAGTCAGTTTACAGTGTGATACACTTCTGATGTAAATGACAGAACACTGGAATGAGAATTAGAAGATCTGGATTATATTTTTGGCTGTACCATAACCTGCTCTACGATCCTTAATAAATTACAACACCTTTTGTTATCCCATTTCCCATTTCACATTTATCTGATAGTTCACTCAGAAGACAAATGTCTTGTTCAGGGAATCTTCCTTGCTAATATTCCTCCCTGCTTATTTAGATAACCTCTTAATTATTTTCATTATATTATTGTTAAGAAATAGCACTTTGGAGTGGTATTACACCATGTACAGCCTATATAAATCTGGGACAGAGATCGGGCTGTTTTTACTAATGTAACATTTCTGTAAATGTTAAAGAGCTGTAGGAATGCAGGAAAAATTGAGAATAAAAGGTAATACTGTACCTTCAGCTATAACCAACCATACAGACTGACGAATCACTAACAAATCCATTAATTTTAGAAAGTTCTACAGTGACTGTGCTGAGACGATAGCTTAGTAGTCAGGTCAGGGAAAAGGAGATAATTTCACTTTGAATATAGTTTACTGAAGGAGCCACAACCACTTAGGGGATTTTAGCTGTATCTGAATTTCAAATACTGAATTTCAGCTCTGGTTCTTTACAGAATAAGCTTGAGCATGGCCCCACCCTCAGCTTTATTATATCAGGCATTCTTTTGATCTGATTCTTCATCCTCATTTTTTATAGGTGTTTATTCAAGAAGCAAGTATATACAATGAATTAAAATCCTGACCTAAGCATAAATAGTACATTTTGTATCTGAAACCATATTTACCTTGCACTGAGGCAAGTGGCAGACTAACATATAAAGTAAATATAAAGAAAAAAACATGAGTATGGGACTAGATCTAGAAGAGCCAATGGAATAAGTAAAAGCAGGGTCCACTAAAAATATGTGAGAAGTCTGCCTAATTTTATCAAACCAAATTTCAGTTCAATCCTAGCTATTATATTAGGTTTTCACATCTGGAGATACAAGGTCTGTTTCATATTGAACAGTTCACAGATATATTTCCTGAATCTTTCACCCTTCTTCCTATTCTGTTCATCACAACAGCAATACTCAAATCCAGTCTGCAAATGAAAACCATAATTCAAACATAGCAGTGAGTAGAGGGGTTAAAGATCAGGATTGATTTAAATGGACTGATGAAAATGCACCTTCATCATGTCCTGATTCAGCAAAGCACTTGAACATATGCATTGCATTTAGTACTTCACCAGTCCCAGCCAGTGCTTACCTGAAACAGAGCTTTAGGTGCATTAAAAATGGTTCAGGCCTCTTATGCTAGTCTCCTACTAGCAGGGAATGAGCCATTCATAAACATTAGCTGAGGTTTGCTCATGCACAAAATGGACTGGAAACTTTTGAAGTACAAAGCTGGACTGTGGACCGTAAATGTGAAGCAGCTGACGTTGAGAAGATGTGCTAGGATGTTTTGTCAAAGGGAGGAAATTGCAACGTGTCAGTGTAGTCTGTTAATCTGTCTGGCACTGAAAGTTTTCAAAAAAATGATTCTACAACAAAGAAATTCACATATCACAACTTGGAAGAAAGATTAAAAACAAAACAAAACAAAACAAAACAAAACAAAACCAAAACAAAACAAAACAAAAAAAACCCCCAAAGAACTCCAGAAAAGAAAAATATTTTTGTTTAGTTTTTTGGTTGCTTGTTTGTTTAACTGGTTGTTTTTCCTCTAGGAACCACTTAAATTACTTTTTTCATCATGTTCTAACTTTCTCAGAAGCTGAGTGCCTGGCACCACAAGATCAAGACTTTCAGAAATCCTGAAGCAAATGGAGGAACAGTAAAAGAGACTATCAGTTTAAATTTGGGATCAACACAATATATGTAGAATCATAGAACAGCCTGGGCTGCAAGGCACAATAAAGATCATCCCATTCCAACTCCACTGTCGTGGAAGGTACAACTTGCACTGTCTCAGTTGCTCAGAACTTCATCCAACCTGGTCTTGAACCTTTCCAGGGATCTCTCGGTAACTTGTGCCAGGACCTCAGCACCCTCACACTAAGGATTTTTTTTCCAAATATCCAATGTAAACCTACTGTCTTTTGTTTGAAGCCATTCCCCCTTGCCCTGTCACTACATGCTTTTGAAAGATGTCCCTCTCTGTCTTTCTTGTACGGTCCCATCAGGTACTGGAAGGTTACAACAAACTCATCTCAAAGCCCTCTCTTGTTTAACAATATCAGTTCTCTCAGCCTTTCATCGTAGGAGAGGTGTTTTTGTCTCTGCTTTAACACAAAGCAATCAGTGAATCCATGCTCTTATATTTTGAGTGACTGTTAAGAGCACTGAGTTACAAAGGCAAAACCATTCACAGCTGTGAGGATGTCTACACTGCAGGGAAAGTGGGCTCACTAGTACACTCACAGCTCCTCATACAAACTGAGGGATCAAGGGGATACCATCTCCCGTATCTTTTTAGGCAACAAAGCAAGAAATGCACCATCTTCCACATGGCTGGGATGGGCATCTGAGAAACTTGACTATCACAAGTACATCTCCTCTTCATGTCTTCAATGAAGACACAGTTTGCTCCTTTTTTTCCTGCTAAACATGAACAGAATGACATAAACATGACAGAATGAACAGACCTCAGCTTAGGCTGGAGGTAGGTTCTGAAAATTACAGCAAGACAAGGCTCTGCATGTATCACAAACACTGAAACTCTTTGTCTCTGAATGCAAACAGACCACAAATATGGACATAAGTTAGACAGCTATGTAACAGAACTGAACAATGAAATCCTGGGATGTCTAAACACACTGGCTTATTATATGGAGCTACATCTGGTACCTCTGATCAGTGCTGCTGTCAATGATGAATCTGTAACTCAACAGCAAGGACATCTTGTAGAGTTTGGCAAGCACAGAAGTAATTTTACATTATCAAGGATCATCTATTAAATCTCAAGATGAGTGGCATGGAATGAGCCTTTTTTGTATAACTAAACAGTATTAACTTTCAAAAAAATATGGGAATATCCCCTGGCACAGTTTAATTCACTAGTGTACATATAATCAGAGTGAGTGTATATAGAAGCCTTGAGGTCTGGATTGTTAAAATTTAAACACATTTCTTCAGTTCTGTTACTGCTCCAGTCCTCCATCTCTGCACATGCCTCATGATGAAGTCCAAACTTTTCTCATGTTGACCCATTTCATGAAAACTGAGGTGTGACCTTTAGGAGAAGAAGACCTATCCTCTAACACCATTTTTGTCAAGTACATATCAGTCCTCAGGATGGGCAGGGTGTGCACACTGGTTGGGAGATTTTACTCATTAGACTTCATTTGGCTAAAGGTAGGTGCTCAGTTACCTAAACCAACTTAGAGGTATTATTTGTTAAAGTTGCCTACCACTTACTACTAATTCAAGTGAGGGCTTAAGACAGTGAGTTTACACATCAACTGGTACCTCTCTTTATCTCCTTTACTCTTCTGAAGTCTCTTTCAAACAGGAGATTTTACTCATTAGACTTCATTTGGCTAAAGGTAGGTGCTCAGTTACCTAAACCAACTTAGAGGTATTATTTGTTAAAGTTGCCTACCACTTACTACTAATTCAAGTGAGGGCTTAAGACAGTGAGTTTACACATCAACTGGTACCTCTCTTTATCTCCTTTACTCTTCTGAAGTCTCTTTCAAACAGGAAAATTCTCCAAAGTGAACCCGAGCATTGTATGCTGCCAAGTGCAATTTGCAAACCTAGAGCTCAGGTTCTGAATGACAGATATCCTGCAGGGAAAAAATGTTTGTGTTTTGGGTCTGCCTGGGTTGGAGTTAATGTTCTTCATAGCTGCCTGTTTGATTATACTTGAGAAAAGTGACCAAAATGACACTGACAACAGACTAGTGTTTTAGCTACTGCTGAACAGTATTTACACAGCATCAAGGCCACCTCTGTTTCTCAAGTCCCTCTAATTACATTAAAGGTGTACTGATGCACAGACAAGCCACAACCAGGTAGAGGATCCAGTCTTGCCAGTGAGAGATTCTATGCTGTACATTGTAATGCTCAAAAATAAAGGAGAGGTGGGAGGATTAAGCAGCTCATTTCCTGGTTGGGTACTGTCTATATTTCGGTCTAAAGATGGGACATGGTGAGTTACTGCCTTTGCACAGTTTTTTGGTTTCTGTTTTCTCTCTTTCTTTACTCCTCCACTTACTATTTTTATCCTGACCCATGTGTTTCTTTGCTTTTACTCTTTCATTCCTCTTCCTCCATTCCACTGTGGGGAGAAAGGAGCAGTGAAGGATTCTTTATGGAACATTTAGCTGCTTAACACACGACAGCATGGATGAGCTGGTGAGTAAATGTCCTGGCAGTACAGACATTGTGTCAAAGTAGCCACCCACAATCTTGCACTAAAATCTCTCTCCATAACGTGATGACACACTCTGCATTTACAGCTTCTAGTTTCACCCACAACAATTGCTTACAGTGTAATTAGTGCTTGTGTACTCCCTTCCTGTATCTAACCTTTTATCTTAAATGGTGATAGGTCACAATTTACCCAGAGCATTTTTCCCAATTGAAGATATTTTTGGCCAATGAAGTACCATCATTACAATCTATATCCTGCATCAGAAGTAAGAACACCATAATTCCTCTCTTCTGCTATTGCAAACAATAATGCCAGGGCTCAAAATAAATGCTTTACATAAGCATTTCTGTAATAACTAACAAGAAATGGAAGGAAAAGTTACATTAATTTATTTGAACTATAATGAACATACCACATCATTATGCTCTCTTTTCTCTTTCTTTCCTTTCTCTCTCTTTCTTTACAGATTTTTTCTCCCGATTCTTTCTATCTTTTTTTTTTCTTCCTAAAGGGACGCTTGAATAGAACTATCTGGTTTAGAAGATGAGGCTGACTGATTACTGTAATTCATAGGGCCTTAATTAGCTGCACAAACCATTAGCTACAATTAGACTATTATAAAACACTTGATGCGCTGTGTCAACCATGGGGGCTCATTTATTCTTGTGGCAGAGAAGGGAGGGGGGAAGGGGAAAAGAGAGCACTGTACAGCCAAGCATGCTAATAAAGAATGATTTTTGATTTAAGATGTTGCCGATAGTCCCTCAAAATTAATCTCAATAGCTGTCTAATTTGTGTCGGTGGATGGTATATTTATTGTAAAATGACACCAAAGCTAAATGAGTTACCTGAAGCAGGACTGCTAATGTCAGCGCCTGGAGACGCAACTCCATATGCCGTAATACAGCAAGGCACTGGGGCTGAATACTCCCAGCGGAGCACTTTGCTTCATCTGTCTCTGAAAATGCAGCAACCTGACTTACACTTTATGATCCTTAAATAATAATAATTAAAAAAAAAAA
>VXBR01001236.1:54627-65767 GCA_013400215.1 Cisticola juncidis
AAAAAAAAAAAAAAAAAAAAAAAAAAAAAAAAAAAAAAAAAAAAAAAAAAGGTAGATATAAGATACAAATTCCAGAACATCTTTCAAAGCGGGGTGGGGGGGGGATGCTTACAAGGGCATGGTCCAGGCAGAAGAAACCTTATTGAAATTGGTTTGGGTACTGGCATATGTAAAAAGTGGAAATTATGAGGTTTGTCTTTAAAGTGAAAGAGAGAGGAAATAATACAGATGAGGTGGATTTTTCTAAAGGGCTTAACTCAGTGGGAAAGTAAGTATGACATTCTTTAACTTGGAGGCCTTTTTTATTTGTTTTCCTATTGTATTTTCTGATTCATATTGTATTGATCTAACTTTCTAGTTGCAAATTGCTGGAAATACGTTTATAGATTCCTTTAATTTATTTCTTTTTTTTTTTCTTTTTCCCTTGATTAATTTCCTGCTAAGCACCTTTGCAACAGAAAGTCAGGAGCTTAAAATAGGAGAGATTGGTTCAATAATACATGGCACTTGGTCTTTTCTGTACCATGCATGAAAGTATAAAAGCACAGAGGGGAAGAAAGTAGAATCTGTAGTTAATATGTTAGATTGGGACTCAGAGACCTGAATTCTGTTCCTGTTGTGCCCTACATGACCTTGGGCAAATCCATTTCTCTGTGCTTTTGTGCAACATGGGGACCGTCTCCTATTATGCTTTGTTTCTTTCAACTTTGGAGCCCAGATTCACAAAGGTAAATCAAGGTAATTTATCTTGATGGAGTAGAAAGTAAGAGCTGAATTACCTCTGTGGATCAGGGTCTAAGCTTTTTGGGGCAGGGATTGCCTATTGGTTTGGGAAAATGCAGCACTTGGCATGCGGGACCAAATGTCATTTAGAAACTCTAAATCTTCTTGCAAAAGAATCCCATAACACGCTGCTAATAGGATGGAGTTGTTACACTGCATACACTGTGATTAACTAACTGATGATCTTTAGTGATGCTGCAGCTGCCAATACACTTTGTACTATCCTCAGCCATTAATATCTCAGCAGAAACAGAGCTCAGAGTGTCCAGTCCCAAAATTACCAGCTTCTGTCTCCAGAGCCAAAAGAAGGTGAGTCACTGATAACTGCAGCTGAATGTCCTGTCTCACTTAGGATGCTGAGCACTGTATCTAGTCCAGGAGTCAGAGACAGAAACTTGGAGCATGACCCTTATCTCTCTGCTTACACAGGGAAATGCAAATGTAAGGTGAGAGGGAAGTGTTACCTGACTGATACAGGGGTGGCAGCCACCATTTCTCACATGTAGAAGTCTCCTGGGGCATTTTGGTATAAAATTCTCTCTTCCTGTGTCTGGTCTGACTGTTCCAGAGCAGAGCAGGTATCACTGTGCATCTAGAAGCTGGCTGCCCTAACCTCTCTCCCTTACTGCAGTCTGGAAAGCCAAGGTCTCTTCTTTGCACATCCAACTGCCAAAGAATAACATTGACATAACTAACAAAAATTCCTATGATATTAACGACTGTTTATAACACATACATTCACTTAAGCTAAAACATTTAAAATTTCATGTGCAAATTTTGTCTCCCTTGAAAGGAAAAAAAAAATACCCACCCTCCCACCCCTCCAAGATATTATGGTATGGAAAAAAGTAACAGCAACAAAAGAAATTAAAGAACAGTATAAAACAATCTGCAAACAAGGCATTTTGTCCTACATGTGTATGGGAGTGCATGTACCTATGTACGCATGCAAATAACAGCAATATACATTTATGTGAATCTAGGCATTTACAAAGAAAAAAAATTGTCTCCCATTCAAAAATCTAAAGAAAAAAATTCTGTTGCACTTTACAGTCATTCTGTCAATAATAAAATAATTTGCATATAGGCATGCAGCTGCGGTAAAGATTGGTGTCAGAGAGAGTTCAATAATTAGTAGTTAATTGTAAAACGAACTAAGTTAGATAGGGATGCCATATAATTATGGCAGAAGATGAAAAAGGATTTTCTGGATGATGAAGGAAGGATCAGTCAAGGATGACCAAGAGCTGAGTTCAATCTAGTATCATGATTGCAATTAAAAACCACATTCATAAACAGTACTCCACTGGGATTTGAGGAAATACCCTGGCCTTACAGGGAAAAAAAATGGGTAAGTTCTGTTGTAGATTGATAAGATGGGATTGCTGGTATTTGCATAATGAAGAAATTTATTCTTTTGCTTTAGGACTAATTATCAGCATATCTTCAAAAGAATTCATGGTCCACACATACATGGAAATTCTACATATATTACATCAAATTCTTTATTAGATGATATCAGAAAACAGCCTGAAGGAAATAGGTGAGGTGAGTGGCTCTTCTGACAGAAAAATAACACTTATAGGGTGGAAAGGTGTATTTAAAGTCTGTGGTCTTCTAAAGTTTATTAAACATTTATTCAGTGATTACTGAACAACCACTGTTCAAGCAGCAGTTTTTTCCGTTAGAGGCAGTTACTTCACAGTAATAATGACAGAAGACATGGATGCCTCAGGAGATGTTCCTTGGGGAGCTCTTCCCAAACCCCCTTGAGCATGATGCCTAGGCAGCAGCAAGACTACCATAACAGGGCAGAGGCTTTGGGTTCTGAACAGTGAAAAAAGCCAGGAGCAAAATCACAGAGTCACAGAACAGCCTGAGCAGGAAGGGGCCCACAAGGATCACTGACATGGTGCCGGAATCGCCCCGAGAGTGGCTGCCCCCTGACCGGGGCTGGTCTGAGCAGCAGCAGGGCAGTGCTCCTCCCTCCAGCACGGGGTGGGACAAGAACCACGGAGAGGGCTCCCGTCTGCTTCCAAGCAGACCTACCTCCAAGCAGGGTCCAGGGACAAAACAACCTCAGCTCGCCTGAGCAGCGATTTGTTTATTTATTTATTTATTTATTTATTTATTTATTTATTTATTTATTTATTTATTTATGTATTTATTTATTTTTAATGGGGGAGGATCTAGGGGGTGGGTACAAATTTCAAACCAATAGGGAAAGGAGTGGGGAAGATCATAAGGCAGGGTTTACAATGCTTAAACCAATGAGAAGGCACAGGGTGAGGGGAACAGTGCAAACAAACCCAGAAGGCTTCCAGGAACAGGGGATTTCCCGGGGACTTCCAGAGGCAAGGGGTTGGGACAAGGCAGGATTGACATCTCAGTAGGAGGAGGGATAGGGAACAATCTGGATCAAAGGGCAGGTCTAGGATAAGATGGACAACCCGGGGGGAGGGTACAACTGGGATTGAATTAACAATATGGGCAGAATGGAAAAAAGCGTTAGGGATAAAAGCACACTGCAGTACCAAGGGAGGCCAATTTGTGTGTCAGGAAACACATTTCCAAGTCGTCTTGTTTTGCTGTTGTTTTAGAGAATAAACAGCACACTGCAGCATGCCAAGTGGAAAAATGACAGGAGGCTGACATGTTGTGTACCATTTGGATCAGGTCGTGTCACAGAGACTTGACTGTGGCAGGACTGCCAAACAGAANCAGGAGCAAAATCACAGAGTCACAGAACAGCCTGAGCAGGAAGGGGCCCACAAGGATCACTGACATGGTGCCGGAATCGCCCCGAGAGTGGCTGCCCCCTGACCGGGGCTGGTCTGAGCAGCAGCAGGGCAGTGCTCCTCCCTCCAGCACGGGGTGGGACAAGAACCACGGAGAGGGCTCCCGTCTGCTTCCAAGCAGACCTACCTCCAAGCAGGGTCCAGGGACAAAACAACCTCAGCTCGCCTGAGCAGCGATTTGTTTATTTATTTATTTATTTATTTATTTATTTATTTATTTATTTATTTATTTATTTATGTATTTATTTATTTTTAATGGGGGAGGATCTAGGGGGTGGGTACAAATTTCAAACCAATAGGGAAAGGAGTGGGGAAGATCATAAGGCAGGGTTTACAATGCTTAAACCAATGAGAAGGCACAGGGTGAGGGGAACAGTGCAAACAAACCCAGAAGGCTTCCAGGAACAGGGGATTTCCCGGGGACTTCCAGAGGCAAGGGGTTGGGACAAGGCAGGATTGACATCTCAGTAGGAGGAGGGATAGGGAACAATCTGGATCAAGGAAGAGGTCTTGGACAAGATGGATAACTAGGTGTGAGGGTGCACCTTGAATTAAACTAATAATATAGGCGGGAACAGAACAAACCAATGTGGAAAAAACACACAGCAACAGATCAAGTGCAACCCTGAACCTTGCACAGGACTTTTCCCAAGAGTCATAATCTGCCCTTGAGAGCATTGATCAAAGACTTCTTGAGCTCTCTCAGATTTGGTGCTGTGACCACTGCTGCTTTGGGGGCCTGTTGTAGTGACCAGCCACCCTCTCATATCCAGCCCCAGCTTCCCCTGGCACAAATGAATTTCCTTTGGGTCCTGTCAGTGGTCCCCAGAGAGAAGAGGTCATTACCTGCCCTTCCTCTTCCCCTCACAAGCTATAGATTGTAGTGAGGTTGATTGAATGTAGTTGTAGATTGTGATGAGGTCTCCCCTCAGCCTCCCCTTCTAACTTGCTCTTTTTCAGCCCCACATGAAATTACTCAAGGTTTTCTTAAGCATTTAGACTCCTTGCCAAGATTCCTCATGTTTTGGATTTCTGTTTGTGAACCAGTGCCTTATTTGACTTTCTACGTGGTGATCTACATCTTGCCTCTCACTTTCCTTCCCACACCAAAGGGTGTGCAGGCCTTCCATAACTTTTATGGATATGGCACATCTACATGAAAAGGAGATAAAGGATTTCAGGAACGGGTTTTCAAAAGTTCAAGTGGCAGGCAGGCACAATATTCCTATTAAGAATCTATGTGTACTGAGAGACTTCAAAACTCATGCATTTAATTTCCTGGCTTCTGGAGCTAGCATCATCCTGATTGCTGTATTATTTCCTTTTCCTCCTAACTTTCCATTCAATAGTTTAAACTTACAGTGTTATTTTTGGTAGTTTGGTTGGTGTGTTGCTTTTTTATTCCTTTTTTTAACTCCCCTGGGAAGTCAAATTGTAGACCGTATTAATAGTGATTCATCTGTATTTCCTTCTTGAATCAATTCCTGCTTGTTACTTAGGACTTACAGATGTTTTGTAGAGATACTGTAAAAAGCAAACAGTTCTCAGCCTCCAACAATACAGATTTTAAAGTCATAAACCCTCCAGTTTCTGAAAAAATAATGGAGAACTCACACAAAGAGAGCTGGTGGGAAGAGGAAAGATTAAGAAGAGGCAGAAAAAATACCACCTTTTTTTATTTACTGGGTTTGACTTAGATCTCATAAATTCTCTTTAATGTAATGATACCATTTCTTCTTGCTCTAAAGGGAAAAAATCTTTCAGATCAAAATTTATCACAGTCAAAGTAAAAAAATGAAAAAAAACAAGCATAAAACATTTAACAGCAACATTTAATAATGTATACAATAAAATATTGCTCTAATATATTGACAAATAGAGCAATAAAGTATTAATGTGATTATGCTTCATCAGTGCAAAAGCCCATCCTCCTTGTCTTCCAGTTTGAATAAAGTCTATCCCCTCTAATCAACAGTTTCACCATAATCCTATAAAGACAAACAAACAAATAACATGCTGGAATTTAAAAAAAGATTATCAAACTAATTTTCTTGTGACAACATATACAGATACAAAGTAAGGTAGCTGTAATTTATTTTTGGTTTATATCAGAGTAAGTGAAATGGGAACTTATTCCATAACAGCGTAATTAGGAAGATACTGTAGCTGCTGTAGCTTTTTTTATACTTATTTTCACCTCTCCTCAGAAAAAATGCAAGAGCTAGGTGCCACTTTCTAGTTGCTGACTGAGTCATAGGAAAAGGAACTGTCCAACCTATAAATGTTATCTGCTCTTGAGGTGGCAATGTCCAGCTCATTGCTGCAATGTCTGAAGGCAGTCAGACTCGTGAGATGGTCACAGGGTCTTGAGGACATGGGTAAAAGGGAGGCACCTAAAACTGCAATTCATGACAGTCAGTATCCAGAAATCTCTTCAAATCCATTTCAGAGACAGAATCTGACTCTGGGCTGCTGGAGGTGTCTCTCAGCTTCAAATTCTCTCACAAAATTAAACAAGCCAGGCCTGTTTTTTTTTTCTCGTATCAACAAGGGAAGGTCTATAAGGCTAAAGCACTCTCACAGTCCATGTTGCCTCATGATTCAAGCCTCTTTTTTCTCTGAACATCTGAGAAAACATCTGGATACAAGAGATTCCATTTAATGATTGGAACATAAAGGGTAAAGCAGATAACTGAGTGAGAAACCCTTCTTTGAAGCATTTTAATTATTACTTTCATATGAGCTCTCTGTCACCAGATCTTATCAGCAACTACTTCATATACCCTAGCTGTCTTATGGAATCAAAATGTTCAGGGAGGATATGGCCACTTAAAAGCACTTTTTTTTTCAATATGATGGTTTCTTCAGTCATATTTGCTCCTTAGGATTGAGAAGATATGGCTCTGGATGGATCAAACAAATGGAATCTGGTGCCACAATTACACCTATACATGTGTTCTGGTGCCCTTAGTGTGCTCACAGGCATGTCATTGCCAAAGCCAGTTTGGGCTCTTCAGTACAGAAATACAGATATTTAATTCGCATTCAGTAAAATATTGCATCACCACAGGCTTTTTGAAAAACACATTTCAGAAAGCTCACCTGAGAAAGTATGTAAGAATTCAGTTTTGTGTTTCCAAAAAGTTGGTGATTGCTTAAGCAATAGAAAAGTTGCATGTGGCAGAAATAGCAATCTTCTCTTCAGGTTTGTGAGGAAAGCTCAGATAGCATTGTTAATGGCTTTCAGACGTGTTTGGAATTAATCCCTTGCATCTGTTTGTCATCTTTTTCAGATTTAATGACTTGATGCTTTTCTAGGTAAACAAAGAGGCTCTCTAACTCGTACGTGCTACTTAGAACAGTGTGCATACCTGTAAAATGAAAAGGTGGCTAGACTGAAAATGTCATTTGCTGTGACTTTGCTATGACCTTTATTCAAGCCAAATTCCAGTCCAACATGAGTCACAGCAGTCTGATGGATGGAGTTGCAGCTGTTGAGTCTGCTCCTGCACAGGCCAGGAAAGAGACAGGCGGGCTTGCAGCTAAATCTAGACATCAGTGGTACAGAAATCAGTATCTTACCTACTCACTCATCTTCCATTATACTGGGTAAAGAACATTAGACACTTCAGACAATTCATCTGATATCTTTAAAATTTCTGCTTTGATATAAGATGAATTGCATCCTAGAAATGCCCACTAATTGTGCCGAGTCTCTAAGGTGATATCTGCATTGTAGGCATGTACAATTAATCATGTAAATTTATGTATAGATTTAAAGATGGTGGAAAACCAAAGTTAATACTGGAAGTCCCTATCTATTCTTTATGTTAAAGTCACTATAACCCTCTTGCTTTACAAGAAATAAAGCCTTCCGTGATAATTGCAATGGAGAACTCCTTTTATATGTAAAGAGGACCATTTTTATGGGGGGAGACAAATGTTACAAAATGAAGCACATGCAGGAAACAAAACAGACTGAATTGCTAATGATTGAAATTTATTCTATTCTTCCATTCTTCTTATTATATTTGATACTGGCTTCTGAAAAGTTAGGTGTGATATCAGATCTTAGGCCAAAGCGTTAGTTTTGGAAATGCCTTCTATGTTGCTAACACCGGAGATTTGCTGTGCTTCTCTCTTTCACTGGAACCCTCCAAGTGAAAGGGGCAGATTCATAAACCATGACATTTTCTAGCTCAGCCTCCTACAGAAACCAGCTGTCAATGAGCACCAGCAGCCATCGAGATGAGCTTCTTTCCCGGCCCCTGCTGCTGTGTGGGCAGCTCCCATGAATGCCACACACACGTAACTGTGTTTTTGTGTTACTGCCTCTGCAGGTTCAGCCTGGAGATCTGGGTCAGTCCCCCCAAAATGCTGTGGCCATGAGGCTGAAACTGTGTTCCTCATTCCCAAGCTATCCAGAAGCCTCACGGGCTGCACAAAGGCTTTCCATAACATTTTTCCAGCTTGTGTTCCCATCTTCCTTGGACTCAAAAGCAACGAGGTTACCAGATCAAACTGAGAAAAATGTCTAGACATAGCAGAAAATGCATGTCAGTGGTGAAAATTAGAATAATAATTTTAGAGTGTAAAATCAGAATACATGCACAATTCTGAACTTCCCTCTATTATTCCCAAAATCCATTACATCAGAAGTGCAATAAAAATTATTCTGTCTTTGGAATGATTTTGGGAATTTTTCGGTGGTTTTTGGGATGCTTGTTTGTAGGGGGTTTTTACCCTTGATGTTGTTGTGGAGTGTTTTTATGTTTGGTTTTTTGTTGTTGTTGGTTGGTGGGGTTTTTTGAGGTCTTTCTGGTATGTTTTATTTTGTTGGTTTGTTTTAGTTTTAGTTTTGTTTTGCTGGTTTTTTGTTTGTTTGTTTGCTTGGTTGGGTTTTTTGTTTGTTTTTTTTAGCTGGGTGGGTGGTAGGTTTTTTTAGAGGGGGGATTGTGGTGGTGGTATTTTTTTGTCTTTACCTCAGGTTTAAACTGTCCCTCAGGAAAGGCTTATAAGATCATGAGAAACATATTTGCTCATGTCCTTGCAAAAATAATTTTTATGTATTCTAAGTACAATAAAAGATATTGGCTGTATTTGTTCTACTTTATCAGATAAATATGTATATGTGCAGGTTTTTTTAAACATTTAATAATTTACTCAGGAGACCAGAACAACTGTTCTGCCAGGTAAATACATTTTGAGGAAGCTTTTTAAGATGTGTATTATGTTAGATCTATTTCCACTTAAATGTATTTCTTTGTAATGCAAATTCTTTTAAAAGCCAAAATCTATTACCTTCAGAGCCATTCTGTTCTATCACGTAAACACAGATTTGGGGTCATGCTTTCTGTAATGAAACAGAGTCAGCAAGAGAGAAAGAGTCTTTGAACAGGCTTTTTTTTTTTTTTTTTTTTTTTTTTTTTTTTTTTTTTTTTTGATTGTACAGGCCAGAGTCTGATGCGCCCATTTGTAAGCAGAACAACATTAACTGATTTTTGTAGAAGTTTCTTTACTTACTTACATAGCAAAGCAGATTCCTGCATAAGACACATTAGCAGCCTAAGACACAAAAGTTAAACATGAGCAACACGAGTGAACATAGGAGAGGGGAACACTTACTCCAGAAAAAAAAAAGTGGGTATGCTGAAACACTGGTTTGTGTCTCAGCATGCAGTTTACCTTCCAAGCAGAAAAGTCAGAAAGTGATTACTTGATCACAGCACCTTTACCAGCTGTTCTAGGGCTAGAAATGCCTTTGGATTTAGGACTGTCTTCTTCAGTTTTGTATTCACAACATTTCTGGGAAAAAATTGTCTTCTTGATGAATTAGGCAATCAAATTGTGTGGTATGTCTGGCTTTTGAATGTGGTTTTCCCCTTTAATTGCTTTGTGAAGAGCATTTCTAAAATTCAGCTTTTCTAAGTTACTTTCTCACTCATTTTCTTTAAAAGTAACAGGGGACTATCACCATGGCTATCCATATGAAATGTATGGCAACATGTTTGGGACTAAAGATATCCTTGTGCTTCTGGTAGTAAAAGATAAAGATTTGTAGCAAAATAATCTTTATTAGACTAACCTGTATCCTTCTTCTCCAGAACTCATGAGTTAAAATGCTCACTCTTCCTTTTTTCAGTTTTCCTAATCACAATATTTGTTCAGCTTTCTTTTCCAATGGACTTTAACCTTTATGGCACTGTAACTTTGACCTTATGCCTTACTTTATTAGATGTTGCACAAAGGGATTCCAAAAAGGGAAGCCCAGAAAAGATCCATCCTGTAAGCACTGATCATCTGATTCAGATTTTATTAAACATTCATTCACCAATTAATTTGATATATTACAAGCTCTTTAATTTGCTAAACATTTTAGAGTAATCTAAATTTTGGGAGAAAATGGTGTAGAATATAAGAATAGGGACCCTTACTTTGTTGAGCTGCAAGTGAATGCTGAAGAAAGTACTGTGTGAGCAAAGATGGAATGAAGTCCTAAAAGATCTTTATTTTCAAAATTGGTTGGAAAGAGTCTCAGAAAATGTGATTCCCCCCTTTCCACGGGTTCTTTCTCTGCCTAAATTAGAGGTATTTTATGGATATCTGATTAAGATGATATAACTCCAGTGATGTTGGTGATGGCATCTGACATTTATGTTTTATTTGATGTAAGCATGTGTCTGACTGTGAGCAATTAAGTGGATGTCAACAGATAAATTAAAATTGCTGAACTCCATAGCTATTATATGAAAAAAAAAAAAAAACAAAAAAAAAAAAAAAAAAAAGAAAAATTCCCCAACCTACTGCTGTTCCACATTTTCTAATTTCACCCAGAATGTTGAAAGTCTGTCTGAAAGTTTACAATGTTTCATAAGTTGCTCCTTCCATTTGAAGTACCTTGCTAATCCATTTGAACAACTTTAATAATAACTCAGCATGATGTCTTTTGCATTTCTCCCACCACTTTTTCTCTTTTTTCTTTTGGGCTACTATGAGAACGTTAGTGACCCAACAAGCTTGTCTTCTATCAATTGAGAATGCTGCAAATTTTATTTGGTGGAATCATGGCACTGGAAAGATACTCTAAATGAAACAACAGGATAAACTGGTACTCTCCAAATATGTTACCTTCAATTGTCTTTCCCAAACTCTCAGACTTTCCCAAAGAACAGGTTTAGGACCACCAAGCCATTGCTCATCTTCAGTGGGTACAGTTTAAAACTTTCTATCTTTTCACTGATATCAATGACTCTTTACGATGTGTGCATTTCTATTTCTTCCTAATCCCAGTTTTATGCACTGAAGCATCTTAGTCTATGTGTCAGATTTGGATATATAGTTAGCTAATCTTCCATTCGTTTCGGTGGAAGATTTGGTAACAAAATGAAGGTTATACATGTGAAATCCATTGAGGAACCTCTACTTCCACCACCTTCCTGTCCCATTGAATTTAATTTTCAGGTTGGTGGTTTTTTTGTGGGTTTTTTTTGTTTGTTTGTTTGTTTTTTTGGTTTTTTTTTCCTTTGTACGTAAAATTTTTTTTTTGTGTGTTTTTTTTT
>VXBR01001236.1:65838-76463 GCA_013400215.1 Cisticola juncidis
TTTTTTTTTTTTTTTTTTTTGTTTTTTGTGTTTTTTTTTTTTTTTCCTTTGTACATAAAATATCTGAAGATTCTGTGAGGTGAGATCTGCAAGTCTTTGCTTCAGTTGTTTCAGATGCTACTACTTCTTGCCATCTGTCCCTCTGGATGTCTTCCCTTCTCCCAGACTATGGCAACACTGGCAAAAGTCTAGCTATGATGAGACTTCAGCTGCAACACTGAAATGTTAGTATCTTCATTCAAATTAGAAGAATCTTTCAATCTGGAACATCTCAGGGAAGAGTTTGTTTTTATTTTACTGAGTCTGCAAGAGTATTGTGGTTGCTTAGTGGGGGCAAAGTGAACTTCCAAGCGGGACAGAACCATAAACACTGAGAGTTTTCCCAGAGACAATTTGTCAGCATCCTACAATTTTCCTGAAACTTTGCTTCCCAAGTTATCTTGAGGCAATGATGTCCATAAAAGAGTTAATGTCAGTTTTAAATAGCTGTATACATTTAAGGATGTATATATAGAGACATTTTCTTCAATATTATTTCCTGAATAGAGATAGAAATCATAACAACACACTTGAGGAACTGTTTTTATGTCTACAGAGTTGAGTGTAAAGTATATTATCTACTTTGTAAGAAAAAGAAAATTCATGGATATGAATGAATAAAAAGAGTTTAAAAATAAGAGTACAATGATGTTGCTTTGTTTGTCTTTGTTTGTTTGGTTTGGTTTGACTGAGGTTTTTTAAAGGAATGAATATCTTTCTATTCAATATTCACTTTAAGTACTCATGTTGCATTGTTTCTTATTCTTAGTGTTTAAAAAATGGCTGCCATAAATTCTTGTATTCCTGTGCCTTAAAATGTTTATGATTTAAAAATAAGCCAGTCAGCAGTGTTAAGAAACAGCCTTTCAATTTAGGTAAGAATTGTCTTTGTAGAAATAGGCTTTTATTTTTATTTTTTTTTTAATCATACCAAAAGAATTCAGAATTAGAAACAAGTACAGGTTAAAAATAATTTGTAAGTCCATATACAGAGTGAGTGTATCACTGAGTGATTCATATAGTTTCAGTTATTCCTGTGAATTTGTCCTCTGCTTTCAGTTGTTCTTATTTACATATAGCCTAGTTTCAGAGCAGAGACCTTTTAAACACATCGATAGGTCAATAAATCTATGCTTTTAATAGGGATGTACTTTTGTCCATTCTTTATTTTGGAGCTTTTCATTATGCACTGTCCTGCATGACTATACACTGCTGAACATGAAATGTTTGCATTGAATTGATTGGTTCTTTCAACACATTTGATTATTAGAAAGTGCAAAAGGGATGTTTTCAAGGTTTATAAAAGCATATGTTGACCTTTCTTTGAGAATATAAAAGGCTGATTCTATTGCCATTATACCCTCTGCAGAAGGGATGTAATGCAATCCCTGGGAACGTATAAACTCTCACAGAAGAGCAGAGAAGTTACATTTCCAAGGACACATGACTTAAGGACACTCTTCTATTATGGATGTACACTTCTACTTTCTGATGCTTTCTTCCAGCTGCCTTTGCAAATCATACACAGACCTGAGAACATGTTCAAGAATCTGACATCTAATAACATGAAGCTCTCCTTAAACACAAAATAACTGTCTGAACTTTGAGACACTGCTCTCAGAAAGGAGTCTGAGGCATAGTTCCTGTGAGCACAGCCCACTTTGCACCCTACCTTACTGCCTGTGTAGAAGGATCCCACAAGTGTACTTGTACCTGTGCCAAGCAAGCGGGTTGCCTTGTGCCCCGGGGGTCATGTTACTTTCAACCAGGAATGCTTCTGGAGGGTTACCTCCTGGGAGTCCAGTGGGCTTACAGGGGTTACGTGGTGTTCACAAAGCTCAAAACCTCTCAGGCCAAGACTATCAGGTGTGCTAAGACATCAGCTTCTACTGGAATTTTAAAAACAAACCAACAAAACAAAAACAAAAACAAAAACAAAAACAAAAAAAAAAAAAAAAAAAAAAAACAAAAAAAAAAAAAAAAAAAAAAAAAAAAAAAAAAACAAAAAAAAAAAAAAAACACCAAATGTTTAGAGGTCTGTCTTTAAATCTGATGAGAAATTTAATTTCCAGTGGTTACAGATACTACTGGAATTAGTTATTCCATTTTATTACTCTTCTTCTTGTCACCATCCCTATATGTAAGGGGACTATTATTCATGACTAAATTGTGACCAATGGCAGAAAATTCTTCAAACTATGAAAAATAGTTTCTAAATATTCTGATAGAAGAGCCAAAAGAGGGGGGAAGGGATGAACCTATAGAGTTCCCAGTATTTTGTTGCACAGCTGAAAGGATACAGCAAACTTCAACAGCAAATAGTATGGAATACATAACAGATTATCCTTATGATCCCATTCATTCTGCCCTTCATTTATATCCAAAGGCAGATTCACGGTGACTGTAACTTCCCTTCTGCTTCCCACTGCTTGACTTGGACACTGGCCGCCTTAGCCTGTACAGTCTGGGGTTAAATCAAGGACCTAGCCACAGCCTCGGAGTCCATAATGTTAAAGAGTGCAGCCACTTTTTACCCCTAATGACAGAAAGATTTAGTGTGAAGCATACTGGAAGGCCCCTTCCAAGTCTCTGCTGCTGGGTCAGATTTACACCATGCAGCTGAGGGGAGTATCGAGTTGAGAAGTTTCTGGGCTTTTGCAAGGGAAGACATGTGGATAAGATCCCTAGCTATTAAGAAGCATAGCAAAGCAAAGCAGAACTCTATGACAAGTGTTTCTAAAACACCACTGTTTTCCTGAAAACTTCCAGAAGTTGAAATTATGGTCTTCTTTAATACTTAGGACTGAAATGGGAAAATCAGTATAGGAATCATTTCCTGATGGATTGCAGCAAACAGACAAACAAAAACAGAGTCCACACGTTGGAGATGCACAAGCTCTAAACCTTTCCTAAATAGGGATGAAAGGCAGGACAATAGACAATATCTTTGTCTCCAATCTGGGGCAAAAATTTCTGGTTTGTCTTCTGCATTGCAGATCTTCTTAGTCAGGCTGGCTCCCTCTTTCTTTCTACTTAGAGTTTTCAGACTCCCTGTACTACTAAAAACTGGACAATTATAAGGTTACCTGTGTTATGCTGTAGCACAGTAGAACTTCAGCAGGTCAAAGGAGTTCTTCTGTCTTTGGTATTATCATTGTCCCATTTCTCTCACAAGTGTTAGAGTGTATATTCTGGGATACTGTTCCTCAGTCAATCTATTCTCCTAGGTTTATTTTTATATCAGATCATCATCAAGTGGTCTCCATTGTACAAAGCACTATTCTCAAAAGTGGCTATTATAATTCAGCTTACAGTGATGAACACAATTACCTTTAGGTTCATTTAAAGAAGATGAAGAAAGGAAGAAGAAAAAATAAGAAATTCATCTGAACAAAGAATGTCTTTGTAGGAAGGTCAGTTGTGTAAAGGGACAGCTGTTTAAAAAGAAAGACACATTGATCTAAGCTTCAGAAGTAGTAAAAATATACAAGAAAAATTGATAACTCAGACTCTCAATTAAATGAAGGCAGTGAAAATAATTTACTGAAAAGTTTTAAGTCTAATACAGTATCAGTAGCTAATACTGTTCTAAAGAAATTATCTGATGCTTTTGAAGGAGTAAAACAAGACAAGGTCTTATGCTTTTCAGTGACTGTTTTTGAATATGCAAATGGGTGCAATTGGGATTTAAAAGAGGAATTCACAATAAGTAAAAAATTGAGTATTTTTTTACCCTGTTAATTAGGCTGAATTTCCACATATGGTGTAGAAATGCAGTACCTCCACTCCACAGATGACTGATAGAGTCATGCGAGTTATCCAGTCAGTGTTGCAGGCAAGTGTATTTATACCAAATTTGTGCTCAGAGCACTGTATCATGTGATTTCTCCTCTCCTTAGGGAGGTCAAACAGGATGGATTGAAGTTGAGCTGTAGGATCAGTTTTCATATTCAACCCTATGCAAATAAATAAATTAATTAAGAAAAATCTAGGTCAGTCAAACCAATTCAGTATAATATCAGCCCAACAAGTAACTAAAAAAGTGCTCTAATTGATTGAAGAAAATTACAGCAATATTTCCCCCACAGTTGGAACACCAGAGTTTGGGAAATCCTGAGGTCCTGGTCCTCCATGAATTTTAAATTTCTCTTACAACTGTATAATATTCCGTTCACCCCCATGAGTTTTTGAACAATCAATTAAATATCATTTTTTTAAAAGTACAATTTCACCGGAAAACTTTGAGCCTTCTCTATTGTGTTATTCTTATATCTGCATTTTCATTCCAATCTGAAAAAGACTGCATCCTGTTTTGCAGAAATCTCAGTGTAGAAGTAGGGGGTATCTGTTACTGTTGTTGTTTTTTTATATCTTTCCTCATTTTTATTGGTAAACTATCAAGCAGGATGTTCCCCCCTCCTGTTTTTAAACAGCTTAAACTGATTGTATTTCAAAAAACCGCAGATGCCTATATCTTTTATAGGAGGAAAGTCATTAAATTTTGTAAATGTTAGAAAAAAAGAAACTATGAATGATATTCTGGAAAGTGACGGCATCATAAAATATGCACAATCTGGTCAAGTTCCAATTAAAAAAAATGTGTTAGCATAAACAACCTTTAAAAATAGCAATGTAAAATTTACGAGTGCAGAGCGGATTTGTAAGTTGTTGCCACACCCAACCACATTTTCAGTTCTCATCAACCTGGTTTCTAATTCTGCATGCATTTTAGATTTGCTGACATTTTCATATAGAGAGAAATTTTCTGCAGCTCATGTGGAAATCATCAAGCCCTGCACAGCACTGAAAAGGATTCTTTGGACCTGGAAAAACATTGTTTTGACAACTCCATCTTCATCTGGCAAATATTTCTTTTCATTTTTTTTTATTTGCTGCTGCTACCTCTTCAAACTACTTGGAAATTATACAGGATCATAAATTAATTAAAATTGGAAAAGGTCTCTAAAATCCTCAAGTCCAACCATTAACCCACCACTGCTAGATCCACCAAAAAACATGTCCTTAAATTCTATATCTACCTGTTTTTTAAATACCTCCAAAGATGTTATTTCACCACTTCCTTGGCAGTTTGTTCCAATACCTTATAAACCTTTCAGTGAAGAAATTTTCCCTAATATCCAATCTAAACCTCCTATGGAATGGCTTGAGTTTTGCACTTTACTGGTAGAGAATGTTTAATTATTCGTGTTTAAATGTCTAACTCAGGGAAGCTAGGGAAGGCATCTACCAAACCCAAGGTTTCTGATCAACACATTTTCCTTGATCTGCTGCTCTCCTGTGAGTGTTTTTTGAGGCAAAAATTTTCTAAGCCTTTAGGATTTGGTATATTTCTTTTCAGTCCATTTAGGTGTCATGAAAGTTCCCAATCACTTTTATTCAAATTCTCAAATTAATGTCTGCCGCTATAATTAAATTTAACTGCCTATTCATTCTTAAAATCTTTGTTCAACTCTTGCATAGCCCTGAAGCTCCTTAGAGCATACAGATTTCTAGCTTATAAACATTTGGGTTTTTCTGGTTCCTGAAGTTATAATTCTGGATGTCTGTGTGCAGTCAAGTGTTAACAATATTTCAATTGCCACTCTTCAGAATATTCCTTCATTGTTCAGGTGTTCTCAAATGCTTTTCCTGCTCTAAAATGGGTTACACTTAGAACCATCAAAAACTTTGTCTAACTAAAGTTAAACCTTTACTTAAATGTATTTAACATATTGTGGAAAGTCTGAAACTGTTCTGTCATTTATCCAGAAAAACGGATTATTAGTAAGAAAACTATGACAATCTATCTCCCAAATATTAGAGCACTCATCTGAGGGGGCAAAACCCCTGAGCCCTGAACTAAGAAATATTTGAATTTTACATGGAGCAGTGACTGAGAAAAAACTGTTAGTGACTCAAATGTGGACTGGAATCCATGACCCTGCCATGACCTTCCCAAATGAGTGCAATAACTACTAGGAGTCTTTTGCCTTATATTTTGACTCTAATGAACTATTAAAAAATGCTAACAAAACTATAAATCTCTACAATGCTGGTTCTGTTCATCTTAATCTTGAGAGATGAGTTCCAATGCCCTTGCCAATTTCTCTCCCAGTTTATGTAAGTACAGCAACAGATGGACTGGTTTCAGCTCTCCCTAGTTACTGAAACAAGATGTTCAAACACTTTACAATACGTCTGTCAGTGTCTACGAGCCACTGGCAGAAGAAAGGTTTTACTGATAGAGAAAAAGGGAAGATAATCTCAGGTCTGATTACCAGGTGATGGCAACCACACTTTTATTTTATCTAAAATCGGACATTGATTTCTTTCCAGAATATTTCAGCTCCTCACTCCTAAAAATACTAAAAAAAAATGTTGATTTTTTAATTCAACACATGATTATGAACCAGTTTGGCTGACCCATATTTTTATGTTCTGTCAAATGGGCTATTAATTAGAGAAATATATGAATCTTTTGTTGCCAAATGAACTCGGTATCTGCCTCTACTTTGCTATTCATAGTGGATGACAAAAACAAAGAAATAAAGAAGTATTGACTGCTGAATAAAAACTGTTCTTAAAATGATGCACCTTTTCTGCTACAGAGTTATACTCCATCTTCACCCCCAGAATCCTGTTTTTTTTATGTTTCTATTCACCTCATTACCTAATACACCATCTTATCTTTCTATCTACCTCTTCCCTGAAATGCTAAAAAAGTCAGAGAACATTGCCAACCAAGGGATTTGTGTTTATAACTAAACAAATGAAGATTCCAAGGAGAGCCTGCTAGGAAACACTGCAGCTCTCAGTGGTGCAATGTTTTGCTGCCTCTTCACGTGATGAGAGAAATCACATTTTGAAGAATACTTTCTACACAAGACATTTTTCTTCCTATCCTCTTCATTCGCAGCACCTGCTTCAGGAAATATATATTTTCCACATACTGCTCAAATGAACTAATCTATTTTCACTATGTGTCCTTTTTGGCAAAATATCTACAGTATTTTCTTTCATAAAGACAAATTCTGCTATTTTGGTATTTTTCCTCTTCCTCTTTTTATTAATAAAAAAATATGATCTCTTATTTCCTCCTTGGAGAGAAAGGAAAAAAAAAAAGCAAGAGAAAGACCAAGGAAAAAGTAAATAAAAAGAAACTATACTGAAGAAATTAAAACCTGAGGAAATTAAAAATTTAGGGCTAGAACCCAAACTATCAATGAGGCTTAACCTCATTGAAAATCTGTCTGTGAATATTTAGTTGTTTAGTGTTTCTGCAATGACATTTCTGCAGAGAGCAGCATGACCGAAAAATTGCCATTTTTTTATCATCTGGACTGAAACTGCCAATACTGTGTCAGCTAGGAAAGATGAATTATTCCATTCAGCTTCTACAGAAGGTGCTTAAGTAGAGTTAGGTTCATAGGAGACCAAGTTTCCCAAATAAAACTACATTTCTTACCAATGCACAAGGTATTTTGCAACAAGACTTCTACTATAACTTCTCTATCAGCATATGCACTTATCTATCCATCTTCCTGAGCATTCTTTGTTGTTTTTTTCCTGGGGAAAAATATCCTTCCAGGTGATGAATCTGTTTGCAGCATCCAAGGCAGATTTTAGTCCATCTCAAAATTTATTTATTTTAAATTTAATCCCCCTCCTTTCCCAGGGTTTTATATGATTTTTGGTCTCCTTCCTATTGATCCCTGGTGTAAATGAGAGAAGAATGTCTTAGTACTCTAACACTTGTCTGCACTTTGTGATTTCAGTACTCCCATACACTTTTTGATTGTCATCAGACAATCCAACACAAAATTATGAAGGCCAGTAGTAAAGAGGTCTATCTGTGAGGGTTTTCTTTGTTGGGGTATTTTCACTTTTGGTGGGGTTTTGGTGGGGTTTTGTTTGGAGTTTTTTGTTTGTTTGGGTTTGTGGGCTTTTGTTTTCTTGTGTTTGTTTTGTTTTGTGTGTTTTTAAAATGTATTTTGTTAGGATTGTGGGTTTTTATTTTGATTTTGGTTGGGGGCAGGGGGGCAGTGGGGGGGAGCTTTATTTTTGAGTAGATTTAGAAATTCCCAAAACTTGAGCTAGAGAATGAAAGACGTTTAAAAGACTTACAAATTCCTAAAGTATTTTATTTTGTTTGTCATAGTAATCTGTGAATATTTGATATTTATTTTCAAAGTACAATCCCTGATATATTCTGCATCAATATGAAAATTGGTAATGATGGAATTGTAGTGATCTGAAAATATGTATGTAAAGGACAAAACAGAATAAGCTTTTCATCACTCAAGGAGAAACTACATGTCATAATTACACTAAGAACATCATCTGACATTAAAATGTCACATGTACTAGTAACAAACCCAGAGAGGGAACCTATATTAAGTGTTGGACTCATGATTTTGTCTTTTAAGTTTTCAATTGATGTATAACTGGGATTATCATGCACATTTCTTTACTATCCTGGTTTCTACTGGTATCAAAATTTGATCTAGCCCACTTTTAAGAAGCAAAGACTAGGATTTCATCCTATTAAATTAAATTTCTGCAACTTTTAACTTCATTTAAGTCCTTCTTTTTGTTCCAGCTCTCATTTATATTATTTGTCCTCGGAACAGCAACAGAGGCAAGATACAGATTGAAAATTTGCTTGATTTTCTTTCTAAATACATGTGTTCCCATAAGATATTTCTCTTAAAATGGAAGCAGGGCATAGCAGCCATAGCCTATAAGGGGAAAAAGCCCAAAGGTGTAGCTATGTATAGGGAATGGTCAATTGTTGCAAGCATGGATGTGTAATTTTGTACATTTGAGTTCATTTTTTTGTGGAAAAAACACTGGCAACAGTTAATGTCTGAGCTGGATCCTGTTTAATACACTGCAGACACCTTTTCAGACAGCATCTGTCTTCCCCTGCAGGATGCCAGTAAAGCAGGTAGACAGTCTCACTTCTGAAGTAAAAGCAGCCCTCAGTATTTTTGGCTAATGCTTTCAGTAAGACAGATCTTCTGACACTGGAATTTACCCAGGTAAAAATGATGTTGGAAAAGCTGTGACTTTGTCCAGCACTGAATTTAATACTGTTGCTCATGACTGTTGGTCATTACTAATGCCTGAGTGCCTTCAAAAAAAAATCCAGGAATACATATGCAAAGGGCATTCCAGTATGTTAATATTTTCTTGTTTGGTGAACAAAATGGTACTATGCTTCTCAAAATGTCTGAGAGATTGTAGTTTGTCTGAGTTGTGGCTAGAAATGGGTATCTGTATTTACCATATTTTTGTAAAGTATGGATTGGGTTTGTTGTTTTTTCTGTCAGAAAGATACAATTTTTTTCTGATAATGACTTTTTCCAAGTCTGTGAAGGCTACAGTCAGGATCAATGGACCTTGAGAGCCAGAGGCACAGCACTCCACATCTGATATCTCCTAAAATTCAAGATCCTTGACAGTTAGATGTTAACACTGAAGATGAAGTGATCATCCTCAACATGTAAAATTCACCAATGGACAACTTTCCTCTTTTTCAGTACAGGTCTCAGTGAAAGCAAAATAAAATCCATGAGAGACTTTCTCTTGCTTTCAGAGTTCTTGGGTGCTTGAGGATATGCCTTCAAATATTATTGATGACACAAATGGGCCTAACATCACTTCCTCACATGAGTCATTAAATAGTCTGGGTGAAAGCAAGGACAGCTAATATAATGAGAAATGTTTGGGGTTTTTTTGCTTTCAAGTAAGAACAATGAGAATGTCTGTCATGGATTACATAAGTCTCTGAAGTCAGGATTATCAGATGGACACACTGAAGTGTAGATGGTGGTAGTAAACCATAAGGCACAGATAAAATGAACTTCCTGCACCTCTAAACACTGATTTTTTCCTCATTCTAGTCTACTTCTAACTCACACTTTCTTTGTTCGAAAACGAGACGTTAGAAATGGGCAAAGACCTTTGAACTGGTAAGGAGAGGGAGTCATGATCACAGCTCTTCTGGGCAATGAGCAGCACAGTGGGTTATTGCACCCATGTTCCAGCCAAAGGCTGAATGGAACAAAAGATTTCATGCTGATACAGGGCAGAACAAAAGCTTGGCAGTGCAGATGCAGCTCACAGGAAGACCAGGGATGAGACTACCTTGGATCCAGCTCAACAAAACAAATGAAGAATTGTACTTCATTACTATATTTGTTTGTGAAAAAGTGTGAATGAATATAGGAAAAATTGGTTATTCTTGCCAGTTTGAAAAGGAAGAAAACCTGCCAGTGTTCTAGAAGGAGTAAAGTAGATAATTTCCAGAAACAGATTTTTTTTTTTTTTTACATTTTTTTTATACAGTGACCTGTTGGGGTTTGCTCAGTAATGATGTAAATACTTTTTGCTGCATTAAAAAAAAAAAATCAAAATTCAACATGTTTAATATTTAAACTGTTGCTGAAGGTGGTTTTTCTTTCCTGGGAATTTCAGTGGTGAAAACAGAAACAGGATCACAAAGGCAATAAGATCTGAAAAATCTATGATTATCTGTGTCCTTTCTGTGAAAATAAATTCTGTGAACTCGCTCTCTCTCAAAA
>VXBR01001236.1:96188-110160 GCA_013400215.1 Cisticola juncidis
GCCTCGGGGAACGGCCGCCCCGAGGAGAATCTCAGGGAACAACGACCCCGAGACCTCCCTGGTGAGTCAATCAGACAAACTGGTAAAAATGTGTGAGGAGGCAGCTGTGGTATTCAGCAAAGTTTTGTTTTAGTCTTCAGAAACAGCCTCCCTTTTCCACCTCTTAACTGGATGAACCACAGAAGAGGGACTGGAGGAGCAAAGTCTCTCCCACTGTAATAGTTTATGCTGGTTTTAAATGTTCATGACCTCCTGAGGAACCTGAATGTACATAACTTAATGGGATACAATGAGATGCATCCCAAAGTCCTGAGGGAATTTCTTATTTGCCAAGCTAATTTGTCTGTGATGTCTGAACCTCATGGCAGTCAAATGAAGTCCCAGGTGTCTAGAAAAAAGGAAACACTGTATCCATCTTTTAAAAAGGTAGAGAGGAGAAGTCTGGGAACTACCAACCCACCATTCTCACCTTTGTGCCTGGTATGGTCATGGAACAGGTCCTCCTAGAAGCTGAGCTGAGGCACATGGTCTTGGGACAACCAGAGTGGCTCCTCCTAGGCCAAGTCCTGTCTGACCCAAGTGGCCTTCTGTGATGGAGTGACTATATCAGTAGGAGCTAAGAGTGTCATCTATCTGGACTTCTGCAAGGCCTTTGATATGTTCCCCAAGAAAAACCTTCTCTCTAAATTAGAGAGAAATGGATTTTGATGGGTGGACTGTTCAGTGGATTGGAAACTGGTTGGTCAGTGGACTCCAGAAGGTGGTGGTCAGTGGCTCAACAATCAGAAGGAAATCAGTGACAGTGGTGTCCTTCTGGGGCACATATTGGCATCCATATTTTTAATCAGTCTTCATCAGTGACAGGGATAGTGGGATGGAGTGCACCTTCACCAAGTTTTCAGGTGACACCCAGCTGGGTGGTGTAGGTGACATGCCTGAAGGGTAGGTTGTGACCTGGTTTTAACTATGGTTTGGCTATAGCAAATGGAAAATGAGGGTTTTGGAAAAGCCAGTGTATTCACTAATTGGCTCTGACTGATAACCACAGAGGGCTTGGAGAGGCGAGAGGCTGGCTCTGGAAGAAACATTTACTACTTTGATTTGTTGGCCAAGATGCAGCAGATGCCAATGAAACTAGTGGCTGCAGCTCAGAAATTAAAAGAGAAAGAAAGAAAGAAATGGAAAGGAGGGTAGGCCTCCAAGACTGATTACTGCTGCATAAGCATTTTGTCATAAGCAAAAAAGGAAGGCAGACCAGATAGGGGCTTCTAACAGTGACAGAGATAAAGAGGCTAAAGTTTAAAAGCACAGAAGTTTAACTGCCAGTGTTTATTTATAGCTTCACACATACAAAGGCACTGCTATTTCAGGGAAACGGCACTATTTTTTATATGTGTCAGTTTTGAATAGTCCAGACACAGTAAAAGTAAAATAAAGTGAACCACATGTGTTAAGGAACAAATTTAAATAGCAATGGCTCTGAGAATAAAGTGTACATTAAAATAAGGGAAGAGGCTATAGCTCATTTAATTTGTAGAATAAATCTCTGACAAAGATCCCTGTCTCATGCACAGAGATTATATTAGGAGTTGAGAAAAAGATATAAGCCACAGTCTGATATGTGTGTCGGTGTGTATGTGTGTATAAATACTGCCACTTATCTATCCCGCTAACTATCCATCAGCAGTGCATGCACATTCATAAACATTAATGTTTATTTTATTCATTAATACACAAAGACTTACCAATTAGCTGTATCAATACTTTATTTGACAATAAATTCTTTGAGGCAAGGTTTTTCTTCATTTTTATACATTGCACATATATAGCATAGAGAGATAATTGGTTCCATAATGATAAAGCTGTTGTGCTTCCTTGTCACCTTATTTTTTTACTGACATTATCAAAGTTGTTCAATAAATGCCAGCTCTTCATCCTCTGATACACTACTTTTACTCATTATGTGCCACATGATTTATTGAGGAAAAAAATAGTGAATCATATTAAAGTATTTTAAAGTTTACTGAAATTTCAATGGAATATATTTTCATTGTCTCTATGTGTTTAGATATAGTTTTCCAGCTGACAGACCAAAAAATATTCAGGATGAACTTCTTTAAATGAAGAATACAATACTATTATTTATGCTATACAATAAATTTTCACTCTTACGATGAAGAAAGAAAAGCTATCCCAAAGATCCATCCCTATGTTTTTCCTGGCTAACATTCCTGTCATTTATAAAGTGCTGAATTTTAAATTTCTCTATTGATTATAGAAGCATAAAAAGGAAGCTTCTTTATGACAGATTTTTGACTTGGGCTGTTTTCCTTTGCCATGTCTTTGTCAAAAAAAGTTTAAGTATTTCAATTTTTTATACCTCTCATTCATTGAGATATCACAAAGAAAAAATGCTCAGTTTTTGTAGTCTGCTGCTGTAGTAGCCTGTAAGAAGATCAAGCCCTCACCTCTGTGTCTGTGTTTCTCCCTCAGAGCCAAGACACATCTCTGCTGACAGGAAATGGGCCACAGCCTTGCTGGTTGCCCCACAGCAGAAGACTAACGAGGAAGATAAGGCAGCTGGGCATCATGCCATAAAGGGGATGCATCCAGCACATTGCAGAGTTTCAAAAGGGCCTCTGAGAGAATTAGTAATTAGCAAAGAGGTCTTCCCAAATTAGTGTAATTTAACTCCCAGGACTAACAGTGCAAGTGGGCTGCTGGACTTTGGCTTGGCACCATCTAGTTCCCATACCTAGAGAAAGTGAGATCTGAGTTTTTTTCCCTATCAAACATGCTTAGAAGTAGGTTGGAATATTTAAATCTTGAGTAAGATAACAATCTGAACTCTGATTAAAAGACAATATATGCTGCCTTTCTTCTAAGCCAGCTGTTTATGAACTGAGAATTCCTGCTGCAAATAGTAAACTGCCTCAGAACTCTCTTATAGAAGCTTGCCTATTTTTTCCCTTTCTTCCATATAACAGCTATTGCTGAAAAATTTAATATAAATCTCTGTTCTTGATATTACTCTTCCTTTTTAATTTATTTTCCTACTTATTACAGGTTAGTTTATAAAAATGTAACATTATCGTCTGAGAAACCAAAACATTCACAATTTTCTCATTTGAAAAACATTTATTTATTTATCTTAGAAAGATAAAAAAGCTTCTTGACAATTACTGATTTCCATATCTTCTTCGTTTTCTCTCAATTTCCTTGTTATGATTTTTTTTTAAATACTGGTTGTTTTTGTTATTTCAAAGAATGCAAAACCAAAAAAAGACTGAAAAAACCCAGTTGATACTCCTCATTGTTTTTATCCTTCTCTTTTCACCCTCTCCTCCTAATGACTTTCTGACACATAGAAAAAAGGCTAAACACCTAAGATTTTAATGAACAGTTGTTTTTTTCTTATCTAGTAATTGGTCCTTTTGATTTCAATGGTCTTGTTCATAAAATAAGATACAGCTAGGTATTATCAAGGATATATTAATCATTAACAATTATCTAAATGACTAAGGATCTTGATTTAACATAAAAAAGATTAGATTGTTTTAAGATTATATGCTTATGAAGAAGCCAACAACATTGTATGAACTCCCAAATCTAATCTATTTAAATCTTTCCCTTAGTATTAAAGGGGACTAATCAGTGTCTTTTTACCTTCTTAGAGAAAATAAGCGAACATTATTTGGCTATTTCTCCATTTTTTTCATTAGACAATATTATATGGGTAATAATTTCACTCCATATATGAAGCATAAATCCTTTCTCCATGGAACAGATAGAAAGAAATTAAATCACAGCTATTCATAGAGGCTTAAACATTTCTGGATTATTCTGCAGTATTTCACTGTGCTTCTGACTTTCACTTTGCTTAGGGCTCATTCCAAAATCAATCTGTAGCCACTTGTGTGTTTATATAGCATTGTATTGGCACATCTAAATATAAAACAGCACCTCTTTTCCCCCATGGTGACTTCCAACATCTTGCTGCAAAATATATTTTTGGGACAAGATTTTGTCTGCCAGTTATTCTAAGGTGACTTTGTAAAGGTCAAAGAAATTTCTCTTGGTTTTTTCTAGTCAAAAACCAACACACCCACATGGGGGCAAATAAATTCCACATGGGTCACACTAACATTTGAATGGTAATTTTGTTTGTTTGTTTATACATAAATGTGTGTGTGTCTGTGGGTATGTGTGTGTATTTATCTCCTCCAAATCACTCTTAGACTCTCACTGCAGCCCCTGTCATAACTGAAGGGAGAAGACAGTTATCTCATGACCTGAAGGCATTAGCCAAATTATCATGGATCAGACATCCGCAAAATACAAAATGAGGTTTCATTTGACATAGACATTTACATCAAACATATACAGAATAATTATTTCCACTGGAGCATTGATGAATCAACCAATGGCAATTTAATGAGAATACTGTCTGTCCTTGTAAGTTATATTCCCCTTCAGTTGCAAAGGTGCTAGCCAAGCGCATTGTATCACTCAGTCTTGTCAGAGTAGATGTTCTGTCACTGATTAAAGAGCTGGATGTCCTCTTTAGTCACAAAAACATTTCATGGAATAACCTTGTTTCTGTCTTAATGGATTCTTGCAATGTAATGAAAGGCTCCAAACTGGACTTGAAGAAACCCTCAGAGAGACAGAGAGTGTCACTTCTCACTTAGTCACCGCTGGCAATTGCTGCCACTCTGCCCGTAGCACACCTGAGAAGAGATGTACAAGTCATTTAAAAGGCACATTCCGTCAAATGCATAATGGGCAAGAAAAGCATCAGAGGAGTTTTTGCTTCCTTCCCCCTCCCCAGCCTCCACAACTTTCAGATTTCTCGGATTTGTCACAGCCAAACGAGAGGGTCAGGAGTAAGAACGAATATTTGATACCACTGTGTGAGCTGAGTGTGACATGCTGATGGCACCTTGGTAGTCTCTGCCAGGCAAATTATTTCCCAGGGTTTGCAGGCAGGAAAGAGGGGGGAGAGAAAGGAGAACTGACAGTGCAGTTTCACTACACATCTGCTGCCAATTTAAAGGAGTCACTAATTCACAAACTATATGGTAAGCACATTTAACTGTTCTAGCATTTTTCTCATGCTTCATGAAAACAGAGATAATAACTGGTAAACCAACTGTAAAATTAAAAGAACTAGATGTTGCCAATAAAGACCATCATTTCAGGAAAATAAATTTGTTTCTTGGAAGCTGATCTCTAACGTATGCTTTAGGTGCCCACAAGAAAAGCAATTCCACTGGAGAGTAAATTGATCTTGCTCCACTGGTTTATATGAACAGAGAAAAAAAATATACACCAACAGGTTATCACTTAATAACTCTTTGTTTCCCTAATATTGAATCAATAGCAGGATCACTTGGAGTCATCAAATCTTGAAGTGCAATGTAAAAAGATATTCAAGGACACACACCCGTAGGCACACACACACACACATGCACACACACACACACCACTGAAGTAATTATCATTTCCAAGGCAAAATGTTCCATCACACTTAAGACAATATTGGTCTTCCAAAGATAAGAAACAGCAGCTTAATACCTTCTCATAGAACTCATGGTCCAAAGCATCTTCTGGTATAATTCTTATTTCTGCAGAGGGACTGGTTCTATACACAGTTATAACAGTGTATATAACGTATTTATAAATTATATAGCGTCTAAAACACGCTATGAGCAGGAGGATCTCATCTCTGTGGTATCCAGAGACAGGACACGTGGGAATGGCTCAAAGCTGCACCAGGGAAGGCTCAAACTGGATATAAGAAAATCTTTCCTTGCCAAGGAGCAGGTCAAAAACCAGGACAGGCTTCCTAAAGGCAGGCAATTCCCAAGCTTGCCAGGGTTTGAGAGCAGTTTGTACAACAGCCTTAACAATACACTTTTACTTGGTCAGGCCTGAATTTGATAGACATCATTGTAGGTTCCTTCCAACTGAAATAGTAATCCTTGCCACTCGAATCCCTTCCACTCCAGTCATAAAGATAAATATTAAAAATGCTGAAGGTTTTGTGGTTGGGCCTCAAATTATGTCCATTTTGCTGATAATCCTAAATTTTTCTTACAGTGCTTTTATATCTAGGATTTGGAATGAGAAGATCTCTTGCCAAGATCTTTTCCCTTAGAAGAGAGGAGAGACAAACTACTGGGGTAGTTACTGGCTAAACTGCAGTTCACAGGAACTCCCTTGCCACTGAATTTTCTCAGGCTCCATTAAAGTATCTAATGGTTCAGGACATAAACTATTGTATATAGGTTTCCTTTCTTCTAAGTAAAGAGAAATAAGGAGGTCTCAGGAAATTATCACATGATGTCATTCCAGTGACTGCATTACTATTAGGTAAATAGCCTCTGAAATTGTCTTGTTTCTTCCTTTTTGGGAGCTAAATACGCCCAAGATGCCTAGCACAAAAAGAGCTTTGTTAAATAGTTGCACCTTATGAAAGATTGACACAAGCCACATACTTGTTCATACCTGTATGTCCCATCAAAACGGGTTTAAATACAGTTTCTATCAACAATGGTACACAAGAAAGAAATTCATCTAGAAGAAAATTAAATTTATTTAACTCTCTTTCTTGAAATATTGACTTTATTGGGAAAGAGCTTCACAAGTAAATTGAGAAATAGCTCAGGACAAACTGCAAACTTTTCAAATTCCTTCTTTCCCAGGAAAACACACTCCAAACATCTCTCCTAGCATCCTCTATATCCCCTATCCCTCTGTGTAGAAAGAAAAGTATTAGTAAGTTCTCATAGCACCTGTGGTACTGGTTAGCAATATTGGGAAAACCAAACCTAACCAGGTAAATGAATAAGATAATGTCTTTCTCTGTTGATGAACTGTGGAAAAACATATCCACATGTTATGTAGATGCCGTCATGTTGGTTATTGTTAGGATACAATAGACAGGTCCTAAAGCAATAGGTCAGTTTATTGTTTCTAGTAATAAATGTAGTGTTAGCATCACTGTCATACCTGTGGTCAAATTTCCACTCCTAGTGAGTGAACAAAAAGAAAACGAAAGAAAAAAAAAGTTATATTTCAGAGACATGAATTAATTGAAAAGCTGTATTTCCAATACAGTTGATATTAAGCTTTTCCATTGACACCAGAGCTGTGAAATATAGCTGACTCAAGGGGTAGGATAATAGAGGAATATGTTTTCCTGACAACTGACACATGGCCTGCTGTCTCTTTAAAGGGCTGCTGGCCATCCACTCTGCTTCCTGACTCCCACAGGCTGCCCTGAGTCTCAGCAATGGGAATTTCAGCAAAGTTTGGCCGCTCATATGCAGTGTGCTTCAGCCAGGAAACAGGACTGGAAGTCACAAATTATTAATTCATCTCTCTGGGTTCCTAGCATCACCTGATTTGAAAATATATATCAAGGCATCTTTTTCTCTTAGTACATTTACTTACAAGGAAGTAAAAAAGGCTGCAAACTTGTATTTGTATTAAATTAAAGCAATCTCTTTTTCTTTTTTTTTTTTTTTCCTTTCAAATTTTAAATAAGATTCAATGTTAGCCCTGTTTCACACTGGTGAAAAAATCAGTCAGTTCTAGCTTTTCATCAGAAATAGTTGTTTCATTGGGTCAGGATTTATTTCATATCTGATGAGTAAAGTTAATAACTGATGATGAAAAAAGGATACCATTTATTTTATGACTCATGTATGCTGGGCATTGTAAATATCAGTAAAACAATCACTTCTGACTGCCACTACAACAAACAGTCCTTTTATAGAAAAAGAAACTGAGGCCAAAAGTCACTTTTCAAGATCTCTACACAGGAGTAGATATGATCTGAGCTTTTGGTGTCCTTATCACCATAATTCCTCCTGAAAAAAAGATTTCTTTATTAATTTTTCTGCTTAAAGGGTTAACTGAATGAACTTTATTTGTGCATATGCATGTGTGTAAGAAGCTTCCAGAGTCTCAAAAAGGGGATAATGTTTCCCAGTCTGGAACAGCATCATCAGACAGCTTAAAAGATCCATGATAAACACATTTATCCACTAGAGGATGCCTGGGCAAGCTCTTCTGGGTAGAAAACTGGTTGTTACTCTGAAAACTTGAAGGATGAATGCTGAAAAGTACAAGCTTATGATTCCAGCCCTAATTTGTTTGCTTCATCCCCATTATCAGGACCACTGATAAAGCAGTGAGGGGGAAACTCTGTGTGTACAATCAGGCATTTAATAGGCCCTCACAAGGCATCCTGGTGCAGCTGGTGCAAGGCACACAAGGAGCTCAGAGCCCTGGATCTGAAAGTCAAACAGAAATGGGGTGAGACATCCTTTAACTTTTAATACTTTACTGAAACAAAAAAGATTAAGCAAAAGCTGTTTGAACACAAAGCAGCTCTGTCTCTTTTCCACAAGTTCCCTGCTCCTCACCTGGTTCTGAAGTGCTGTGCATATGGCTGAGCTTCAGCCTCAAGTGGGGCTACAGGAGGCAGTGGGAGCTGCCTTCCCAGGAGACTGAAGCAGGGGGGGGGCTGATTTTTGTAGGATTTAAGGTTATGATTTAGAAAACACTACAGAATCAATCTGTACAGTTTGGCTTGGTGTGACCCCGTTACTGTCTGGCTCTGAGGAATGGGAGTTCACCATAGGTTTGGCTCATCAGGATTAAGAAATAAGGCACAGAACTCCTACCTTGTCATTCTGCTGCTTTGACAAGGTCCATGCTTGAAGTCAGAACTGAGGAAAAGAGCTGAACACAGCTCAGAAATTCTCCCTAACTGTAATAGCTCTCTGCATTTAGAATATTCTCACTTTAAACAAGTGCACTTCAATACACATGACAGCTATTGCTAATTGACTCAGCCTTTGCACACAAATATATTTACTCCTCATCTGCTGCTATCAAGAAGTTACTGTAAAAGAAAATAAAAACGAAAACAACCTCTGAGCCTAAAATCCCAAGCTGCAATGTATACTTTAAAGAAATATGTACAATTATTTTTATTGTTTGTGTCCAGTCTGTTTATTGCCAAATGTTTAACACAATGGAGTTCAACAGATAGAACAGCTAATAGTACTAGGTATTGAATTTACAATTGAACACAAAGTGGATGAGTCTATTAGAAAGCTTGTCCAGGGAATGCATTTATGAGGCATTCTCTAATCAGCAAAGAGAGAGGGCATGTTTGTCCTTTCTCTGTTGCTTTGTGAGTTAGTGTTATTCTGAACGACTGGCTTGTATCCAGGAAACAGCAGATGTGGGTGGATAGAAATTTTCTCTTGCTTTTCACTTGAAATAGGTCAGTAGGCAAAATTTAATTATTAAAAAAGGATAACCAGAATTGTTTCTTTCACAATTAAAGTAATTATCAATACAAGCTCAGAAGACTCCCCTTGAATCTCATCTTTCCTGACTCTAACTCAGTGGCACATGTTTTAAATGTGACTTTTTTCATGCACTGCTAATTTTGAGAAGTTTCAGAGAGTTTTAAATATTTAATTTATTGGGTTGTTTTAATGCAGGTTAATTCAGCTTTTACCTACCTTCTCTGGATAGTGGAAGACCTGTGGTATTGGTTTACACAATGAAAAGGAAACATTTATCTTGTGATATTGATATTATCCTGTTAAGATGCAATACTCAACTATTCTTAGCAACATTGGAAAGGGCTGATACCAACAAAATAAGATGAATGCTTCCATTTTGTTTCAAAGCAAAGTTCATGAAAATAAAAGGCCATGGTCCCTACTTGATTAAATTTTCTGTGCTCTCTCTGGACATCCTATTATCAAATGAAATGCAGATAATGGGCTATTTTGCTCTTTTTCTGTCTAGATTGGCAAATCATTATCTATGTCCTCTCATCCATTCACCACACAGAAAAATTATCTCTTAATAGTATTAGAATTTCAACAACTATAAAATGCTGGCATATATGCAATCTTTTTACCCATAGATTTTAGAAGTATTCATAAAGAACATTAACATCATTATTTTCTCTTGTCACATACAAAAAGGCTATGACATTCCTTTAGCAAATCAGAAACTGAGGAAAAAAGCATTTTCCAAAGATATTAAACAAGTTTAGATTTTCAGCTATACTGTTGGGAAAACACTGGCCCAAACCAGAGAGATCTAACCAAGCCTTGCTATTAACACATACTGACCACAACTATAACAGAATATAATCTATATTTTTAGCTAGGAATCAGAAATTGTCTAGGAACTTTAATACAAAATAACACTCTTTCTTTAAGTCTCTAGAATAGTCTTCCTATGCTATTCAGTGATGTGCCATTTGATAATGTACTTTATGAAATAAAATTAATTAGAAAATCCTAATAATAAATATGGAAATTTAACTTAATTGATAGAAGTTGAGGTTTTTCTGGCATAATGGGTAATAATTTTATTTATATTACATCTAAGATAATAATTTCATAATATTTTATAATTATACAAATATTATTAATATTATATACATTAGTTCACATATATATTTAACGATTTTATCTTGTGTGTTGCCTTACACTGAAAATATTCCAGTCATGTATCTATATTTTAAGAATGAGAGTTTGGTCTGGATGAAACAAGATAATAATCAGGAGTAGGGCAGACTAAAGCAAAATTTGTCCATTGATGGACACGAGTACATTTTTTCCTAATAAATTAAATATATGCCTATACCTTTTATTTTCAGAGTTCCTTAGTTGCTTGCTGACATTCCTCTCCTAGCACAGTACTGTTTGTTTTCTGTGTTTGTCTTGTGTTCTGGCACTCTTTTCACTGCTAAAACTCTCCCAGCATCTCATTGTCCAACTTGGTAGATGATTAAGAATCTCCTGGAGATGCATGAGGAAGCAAAAGTGGACAGGAGGATGTGGGTTTCCACACTACACTAAGGTCCCCAAAACATGTTTTAGTCTTTTACTGGCCTATAACTCATATATAACTATAAATATAACTACTGCTCAGTTTTGAACCCTCAGTTCTTAAATTCTGAGTGTGGGTACTTCAAGCCAGAATGAGTTTCTTGTAGAAACTGATACTCTATAAAAACTATACTTTGTTTGAGTACTTGTGTACAAACTGCAGACAGTGATGTATCAATATATTCAGTTCAAGACAGAGAAAAGTAGGTTAATGATTAGGATTCAGATAACAGGTTTTATGTAAAAAAAGCCTTGGAAGCATAAAGTGTATTCTTGGTTACCTTTTCATTTATGCTGGATTATTTTCTGGTCATTATTTGTCCATTTGTTTATACTAATGTGTTCTTGCCATGGAAAAAAACAAACAAACAAAAAAAAAAAACAAAAAAAAAAACCCCACACACAGAAAAAACCAAAACAACAAAAAACAAAAAAACAAAAACAAAAACAAAAACATAAACAAACAAAAACAAACACCAAAACCAAACAAAAAACCAACAAACCAAATCAAACAACTCCCTTCTGTGCTGTGACTCATTGATGGTTTAAGTAGGGTAACACAAGTAGATTTTTACGGGACCCTTCCTTTAATTATTGTACAAGCCACATATATTCAATACACTAAAGCTTTTTCTTTACAAGAGTTTCTCTATTTCTGTAATTAGAAATCTTAAAGTGGACTTAAAGAATAGTTAACATAACTTTTAAAAGGACTACTTGAATGGTTTCTTGTATAAAACATTGAGATGTGTGCTTATATTTCTATTAAACTTAAATTCTGAAATCAGTGCCATATCCAGTTTGAGGTTTAGGAGTCTAGATATACTTGTCAAGATTATATAGATGATTTAGGCCAGAATTTTACAAGAAGGGTCACTCTTACCCTTCTCAATGACATCTGTGTGAAAAATCAGTACGTTATCTCTTTTTTATTCCTCCACCCCCCTCTCAGAGGGAGTACCAGGTCAAGGATTTATGTACATATTTAGGACTAAAATAATCACATCCAACAGCTGATACAAAACTTAGTTCTTTCCCTACCACCTCACTTGACAATGAATTTTGCCTTCTTATTAGAAATATATTGTGCAGGGATAGAAACAAAATGGAAGAACAATGTGCTAAGACCACCTGCAACAACCTCAGCTGTGAAATAAGACACGCTGCATACGCTTTCAGAGGAGTTAAAGCAAGCAGCCAACACAATGTGTTCCTATGGGCTTTTGGCAGGTTTTTGTTGCTGCTTGCCCAGCATGCCCTTCAGTCCTTCTTCTCCTAGAGCTCATGGAGCCTTGAAGTGCTTCCTTAAAAGTGCTGTTGTACTCAGGGCAAGAGAACAGAAACACCTTCTAATATGACTGTGATTCTCTGTCAGCTGCTGCCCTTGTTACATGAACAAAGAGATTCACAGACAGACAGAGAGAAAGAACAAATTTGACTGCCGTGTTACTGACTTGATATGTGAAATTAAAGACATGTGACAATCCAGGGTGAATTTTCTCAGTTGTTATTTATGTAAGAGGGAATTTTTAAAAGATTTTTTTTTTTTTTTTTTTTTTTTTTTTTTTTTTTTTTTTTTTTTTTTTTTTTTTTTTTTTTTTTTTTTTTAGAGGAAAAAAAATTTTTTTTTTTTTTTTTTTTTTTTTTTTTTTTTTTTTTTTTTCTTCCTATGATTTAACTGTTTGGCTTCAAGTGAAGATAGATAGCTTGGCAGTTATTTGTTTCTGAAGTAAATGAAAGCGAGGAAAAGCATCTGACACAGCTCAATTACTTTATTGATTAAGACCATAAGAGACCATAACCAATTAAAAACTTAAAATATGTTACCAACAATTTGTTTCTCATGGTTCTGAACCAGTTAAAAAGGAAGCCAGCTCAGCATGACTTTTCAAGCTGCCTTCATATTCTATTTCTTTAAAACGTATAGTTTTATAGAATTTAATAACCCCCCCATCTGCTTATCTTTAGAGTAAGTGCACCAAAAAATATCAACGTGTGCCAGACACACAAATTATTATTATTGGCATCCATTTAGCAATTTTGAAAACAGAAACATAAAAGCAACAGAAAACCATCTAAGCCTAGTACAAGGAAGAAAGACTTCATATTTATATAACAGAACCAAAGGCTATATGAAGTTTAATAAGTCTTTTGATGTGAGTTTTGGAAGTCCAGTTCAGAGCTTAATATGTCACAGACTGTACCTTCATACACACATTTTGAAATATCCCCTTGAAAATATGTTATTGGGTAAAATGAACTAAGTTATAAAGATATAGAATTGTTTAAGGGATGATTCTCTAATATTGTTTTTTTTCTCATCTCTCAGTTCAGTGGTTATCATGATAAATTATGGAGATTTCCAACATTTTTGCATTTGCAGTACACCACAAATCATTCACTCAGAACTTCCTAATTGATGTTCATGATAGCTGTGATTTCCAGACAGTGTTGTGTCCAAAGTCTGGATATGTCGTAAGCTGTGCAGAGCCTAGCACTGCAGATAAAGTAGCATATTCTGTTCGCTCTTAATGAAGCTCGTAAGGATTCAGTCCTTATATTGTAACCCTCATTTCACTAAGGCTGGTAGTATTACAGCCCAGGAAAGGAGTAAGTCAGCTGATATTACTGACACTACTTCAACAGATAAGAGAGAGCATATTTGAAGATTTGAGGTGTGGTAGTTCTCTGGGTGTTTTTTTCTGGGAAAAACATCTATTTCTGCAGAATGGTGCCTTACATATTTTAAAAAGCACACTTGGTGCTAGGGCTATTTGAGGAAGAATTTGAAAAACTATTTTCTCCCAGTGACTTACTGGTTTATTCCAATTACGATGAATGCAAGATTTCAGTAATTCCCAAACTCTTCTGTGTTATCACTATTCTAGAAAAAGACTGTGTGCCCCTTGATAAACAGAAATATATGCTACTTACTGCTATCATTACAAGAAGATTTAGTATTATTCTAAAATGTGATGTAAATAGATGCCATTTTGGCTCTGGATAGCAAACATAAGCTTGCTTTTTTTTTTTTT
>VXBR01001236.1:110177-124664 GCA_013400215.1 Cisticola juncidis
CAAAAAAAAGAATTTTTTTTTTTTTTTTTTTTTTTTTTTTTTTTTTTTTTTTTTTTTGAGAAAAAGATAGATTTCACTTTTGTTGAAAATTGAGATGAAAGAGAAAGGAGGAAGAAATTATGGAGGAAGAAAGGAGGGAAAAGAGAGAAGAGGGGATGATGGAGTGGGGCATGGAGAGAGGAAGGGAGGAATAGAGGAATGGAGGAAGGGAGGGACGAGGAAGGGAGGAAGGAAAGAAGGAAGGAAAAACTTCATGTCCTTGTGTAACCTGTGTAAGAAAAGAGCTATTCTTTTCTTATTTAGAAGAAAGATACAAAATCTCCAGCTAACACCCCTAATTCCCTAAAGAAACATCAGTATTCCACAGACAGAACCCCCAAATATAGTTTCCATAAATCCTTTGTGATGTCCAGTATATCAAGGATAAAATCATAAGTTTACTAACAAGCAAGTTCCTCTATTCCTATTTAAAATATTTCAACTGAGAGTGTTCTAGCCATGATCTTAACATGCAAGGCACACACAGAGTTGACAAAGGAAATTATTGAAGACAATATCCCACTGTAATTAAAACAGTGGAAAGGCAGAACACAGAAAGTCTCCCACCCACCATTCACCCTTCCCATCCTAATGCAAGTAGAAATACATGCTTTGTAGACCACAAATACCCAGGCTGATTAATTACATGGCTATGCAATATTACTCATGCATTCCTCCTGAAATGTCAAAAGGATTAGGAGTGCCACATCTTTCCCCCCACTCTAATCTAAAGGAGCCCCGCTGAAACGAAAACAGTGCAATTACTTTCGTACACTGTCAATTTTACAATAGGGAGAAAAAAGAGCTTTACTAACAGCAAATAATTATACCACCACTTAATGATTGATTTAACATAGAAAACCCATCTAATTCCTTTTGTCATTACAATCTACAGTACTAACACTCTAACAATGCTGCCTTAGTGGTTCGGCATTACATTAGCATTAAGAATAATGCTAATATAAAACCTAGCTTAACTTTTTATATTGTTAATCTGCATCGATGCACTATACTCCTGGTGTATTACGAGGCCTATTAGTGTAGCAAATATTTGGGGTGATAAAATCCAGTCTTGAAGCATCATTTCAAGAAAGAGACTCGTGCAGAATTTTATGCATTTCAAAAAATTAGCCTTCTACATGGCAGTCAGAATAGGGGGTCATGTACTTTCCATTTTGCTGCAAACAGTAGCCAGTGAACTAAGTAATACTGAATAACACAATTATATGTTTTCAAGCCCTGCTTACCTCTAAACTGATCTCATTTAAATCATTACTGCCCCATCTTGAGGCTTTGAGATGGAGATTCTGATACTTCTGATATTATTTATAGGATCAGTACTCCCATTTGGATGGGAAAGTCTTTTGAAAGAATATAGAAAAACCTCATTTTATGTTACAGGACTTTGGAACAATTGTTTATTTCTATTTAAATACACAGCACTTTAATAATTTCTGTATGGATTCAGTAAGAAGAAGTACTAGTCTTGTAGATTTAGCCATAGATACAAATGAAATAGAGGCCTGGTATGAACAAAAAAAGGAAAATAAGTATTCTTGCCTTAACATTTTAGGTTTCATTACATTTCATGTACTCTAATAATTCTGTAGGCAGCAAACTTTTCAGAATTTTTGAATTACTTCTGAACAAAAATAAAAGGTCAAGGATGTTTTATGAATTTCAGGTTTTGACCAGAACAGGTTAATTTGTGATTGTGTTTTAAAACAAGGGTATATTCAATATCTGGTTTAGCAGAAAGAACAAGTACAATTGGTCATGTATTTATCTGATATCAAAATTCAGGAAACTTGATTGTCTTGCCCATTCATATGTTTGATATAGTGTCAGTGAGATTTTTAGCTTTCCATTCATCTCTAATAAGAATGAAATGAACATAACAAGCATTGCAATAGAGTGAAAGAACTGCAGTATGAAATTGTACTCTTGAATATCCCATCAGAGAGAGCTGTAAATTCTGCACTTTCCATTTCTTGGTCAGAAAACACGTGGACTAAGAATGAAAGTGTGAAATCATTAGAGTTTATATCTCAGCCAGGCTGTAAGCTTTGGCCTATTTCTTTAGAAGTGTCACTACTTCCTGTTTAACATATCGACCTGCCTATTTGGCATTTGACAGCAGTATTGAATTTTTGCTGAATTTTATGCTTCAGGAAGGACATAAAGTAGCAGGTTTTCCCATGGGCTCCCCCCTCCACAGCCTTAAATTTACTATGAACTTCAGAAACACTTTGTAATCTCATGTAAATATGTTATTTCTTCTTTTCTGTTGGAAGAAGCCCTCTTTTTTTTTTTTTTTTTTTTTGCAGGAAGGGCAATGGGGCAGTGGGAGGTAAGATTTCCCTTGATTCTAGAGAAGCTGCTCTTCAAAACAATACAAAGCACAAGTAAATAAATATCCCTTTTACCTTTTCCCTACATTTTATTGGCTGGTTTGGGTGGATCTCAGAATACAGAGCTGTCTTTGATGATCTCTCTATGTGCTCTAATGCTATCTTTTTTCTTCCTTATACATTCATAAAACCCAGGCTCCAGGGCTTTATAAATAGAACCAGAACTGCCAGTTTGGTGGCAAAGGGTATGAAAGTAATTAGAAATTGAGATTTCACCCCAAAAGAATATCATGATATTCAGCACTAAAATGATGAAAGGTTGTGAAATTTGCAGTGGTCATATTGCCATCTGAATACAGCCTAGAGCTAAGAGGAAAACATAGACATAGAGGATTCTAAAAAGTCACCAAACAAAGACAAAATTAGTTAACAAGGAAATCTGAGGCAAAACACGCCAAAAAATGATTTGTAATTATACTAAAATTCAGGTGTGCAGAGCTTTGCTTCTGGAACACCGAGTCTCAGCATCTTCTCCTCATTCAGGTGTCTGAGACATGGCGAGAGGCACAAGGGTCTGGTAGGTTAGAAAATGGACAATTGCAGAGTATGTCTCTGTGTCTGTGTCGAAGGGACATAGAAATGTCTTCAATATGCCTAGGGATCACTTGGGAAAAAAAAGAGTGCTAGGTGCTAAATGGACCATCATTCTGATTCTCCTCACTGGCTGCATGACAGAGAAGGTTGTTGAGAGAAGACATGTCTTAAAGGCTTGTTCAGAGTCTTGAAAGAGCTTTGTTTATAGGCTACAGATCCAATTCTTCCCCCTTCTCCTTCCCTCATCCGCAGCTTTTAGATATAGTAATTCTAGGTTCCACTTCACAGGAGACAATTAGATTTACCAATATTTAATTTTAAAGCACAGAGTGTTCATGACTGCAATAACTTCAGTGAAGGGACAGGGACACCCAGAGCTCATAATTCAACTTGAATTCAGCATTTTAAAACTTTCTTGTTGCTGAGCCCATTCTTTCTAACCTTTCATTTTTCCTCTTTGTCACTTTGCTCTGCCAGCATTCAAGTTTACTATTTGTTTTCAATTACTCTCAAATTTTCATTTATGATACTATTAATGCCTTTAAAGTTTCTTTCTTTTCTTTTTCTTTTTTTTATTTAATAGGTCATGAAAAAAATCTTTCTATTTTGTTCTTTCTTTTCTTTTTCTTCCTTTTTATTTTTTTAATTTCTTCTTTGCATAGATTTATCAGAGACAGAAAAGAGTTATGAAGTTTCTTACTACTGAGTAGGAATAACTGAAAGTACCACAATTACAACAGAAAGGATGAGGTTCTACTGCTAATTAGTTACTTAGCTCAAGCATGGGAAATAGTAATTATTTACACAAAGGAAATACCACTGCAAAAAACTGTCTATCTGCCTTCTAAGGAATAACTAAAGCCCACTTTTTTCACTTTCACTCATTTCTGCCAACTTGATGACACATTAGCTCTTTTTGTTTTTACCCTTTTAAGAAATTCCTTCAGCCATCTCTAAGGCTATATTTTCAATATCAAGATCTTATCAGAAATTATTCTTTTTCTTTTGACCAAAATAGATTTCGTAAAGTCATGGAGAAAATATGAATTACATCACTGACTATTGTGATAATCATATTTTATGCTAAACTACAATTGTGGACATTTCTGGAGTCTCTTTATCAGAACCAAAGAAATATGAACTATCCTTCTGTGACTTCATTTTTCCTCTTGAATGTTCTGTTAGATAAGGAGTCAAGACTGAAGTGCACTGATCCACAGAAGTGGACATGAATATGATTAAATGGGATTTAGGGATCAAAGAAACTTATAATAAAAGCTTAACATTTGGGACAGCAGGAGTAGGTAGAAACAAAGCAAGTATGTGTAGGGCAGAACATTGAAGATATGTCTTCAAAGAGAAGTCCTAAGCCCAGACAAGAACAACTGGAAAATTTTTTGATCTCCTAGAACCTACTACTTTGGTCTCCTAGCACTTCAGCTGGAAATTCTGGTCCACCTTTTAACTCTCTGAGGTTTTCAGACTATTGAGGTACTGTATAATGAAAGATCTTAACCAATTTCACAATTTGCAACCATCAAAGGGTATCATAGGCATTCTCCTTTTAACAGTGTTTCTCTGGGTAATATCAGATGTACTGTTTCTGACACTTTGATTAGCCATTTTGATTCTCATTTTGAATTTGTTATTAATGGGTGGGTGATTTTGTACAGAATTAGTGTTCTGAACTTCCTTAGTGAACAGTTAGGTAAGCTTTACAGATGACACAAAAAGAATGGAAGGAATGTGGTGATAGAAGGGGAATGTAAAGTAGAATAAAGTAGTTTTTGAAACACTGTGTGAGACTCTCTCAGTCAGTATTACTGAGTTGCTAGAGTCAACTCAAAGTCTCGTAGTCCAGTAAGAATCTGCCAAAATCTAAGAAAAGCCATCTGGCTCTCACTTAGAATACAATTCTTGTGTAACTTACTGATTTCATTTCCATCCAGATTTGAAAATGTGGACTACTTCCATCGTTATTATCTGGTCCAGTAGGCCAGATAATCTTGATGAAATTCACCCTCTTTTAAGTCACATATTAATCAAATGAGAGCCTACTCAGGTGACCCATATTAGCTTTATTAGACTGGTCCTTTCACAGACTTAATAGATAAAGTCAAGCATCAAGAACAGTATAATTCCTCACAAGGTCCAAGCCTATCCAAAGGGAAGTCATGAAGTACAATGCAATGACTCCATTCATTTCCAAAATTTTTATGAACAGATTCACCAGGGAGCTAAAGACTGCTCCATAAAATGAACATATTCCTATGCCTTCCAGCATGGTCCCAGCTGTTCACAGTCTCTCCCGCTGACACCAGGACTTCATCAATCTTTGATCTCATCTCCAGCTGCATGTTTTAGGATCCCATCCTAAAGAACAAGCACAATGCTAAAACAGTTCCTTGACTACTGCTGTAAGAGGTGGTAAAGAAGGAAATATATAGGAGTCTATTTCAGCTGACACAACCCAAGTTCCTCACTACAAAATAGGATTCAGATCACAAGCTACTCCAAATTTTATTTGAACTCTCTGTCCTTAAGACAATCTTTCATATGGTAGGCTGCCAGTTTTTAATGGAGTTAACATTATGTTCGTACAATATAAACTAGGACTCCACAGGTCCATCCACACCAGTAAATTAAATGATCCCCAAGAGTGGCCTTTGCAATTGCAGGTGTTGTTTTAAATTCTAGTTAGGGAGGAATGCATGGGAAAATGACAGATGACCTCAGGTGGTGTCCTGCAAGGATAAATCCGACTCTTCAGAGGTATGGATGAGACTTTTCCAGTGTCCAGGCACATCCTTTAATTTACTGGTGTGAGCAGAAAAGAACAGTATTCCTCAGGGTTACCAGTAAATGGGAGGAACACCTATAATGATTAAATCGCATTCAATTTTCCCTCCAAAAATACTTAAAATTCTCAGGTAAAGACTTACTTTTAAATTAGGTCCATACAATAGTCACTGTAATTAACCTTCTCTGCATAGTATTTTCCTAATAAAAACGGCAAAACCTCTGGTAGTGAATATGAAAAAGGGCTTGAGAAACTGATACTTTCCCAAAGCAGTAAATCAGTGTCAGTTTTAAAGATAAATATACAAAAAAAAAAAAGATTACTCAAGTTCTGGAATGTCTTAATTCTTAAATAAGGTTTATAAGGACACTAATGAAAGGTGATACAAACACTAATTATTATTACTATTGTTGTTGTTAATATTGAAATTGGTAATAATATTAATAATTTTAATATTATTAGTAGCATTATTCAGTAACACCAGAACTCTACCACATCCTCAAGAAAGGCTATCAAAAGTTTGAATAAGCTTTGATGAAAATTACTCATAATTCTCTGGCAAAGTTGATGCAGTGATGTGTTACTAAAGCTGAATGATTTTTCTCAGGTTTTTTAATGCTCATTAGTAATTAATTTTTCTCCTTTAAAGAAGATGAGGTCTTCTTTGCATAAAAATGAACCATGGGCAATTTCCAACAGAATAAATAAGTCTTTTTCTTAGCATGCTTCAATAAATAGCCTGGGCTAGGATAGTGAAAAGAGACTTGATCAAAAAGGCACTTCACTGACTGTGGTTAGTTAATTTCTCATGTGATTTTGAGTTAATTATTTGCTGGTGAGGAAGAGAATGTCATACCTTACTTTAGGTAAAATTATGGGTCAAAAAATAGCCTGGAGCCAATAGAATAAAATGTTTAACCTCAGGAATAATCAGGGCAGCAGTTAGGCAGTAGGCTCTGGTCCTTAATGTATTCTGCTTCGGCAAGCTCACTAGCCAGACAAAAAGTTTGTCTTTGAGATAGTAGAGGAATAAAAGCAAAAGACTGGAATCTGGAAAAGAGAATAATTTCTCTCACACCTCAAACAGGTATGTTTCATGTGCATATATCTGTGGGGCAATTCTTAAATTAAATGTCAATCAGTTGTCTTATTTAGACAAAAAAGAAATACATTAACAAATATATATATATTTGGTGCCAGCTTTCACCAGATGATTCTGGCAAACATGAAAAAGTAAGGAAGTTCTCTGTCAAAAATGCATCAGTGCTTGGAATAAAAAAACAAAGTACAGAATCTGGGGCAGTTTTGTTAATCCAAAAATAGAAAAACTGGGGTAGCCTCACCAAAATAGTTCTATCCTACAGCATAAACTTCTTGCTTATAGCCCTTCTGACTCCAACAGCTTTCCTACTAGTCAAGAGCACCTAAAGGACTTGATGGACTAAATGTGTCCTGTTATTCAGGAATATGTGGTGATATTGACAAATGCTCACTGTAGTCCAGAATGAGGGAGAACCACCCAACTCATTTTCATCTGTGACCTACTACACAGTACAGTAAGCATTAATTTGAATGAAGGTCTTGGAAATACAGGAGACTGCTCATTACTTTCTGTTCTCTGTCACATCTATTCTGTGACCTACTGCCTCTGTTCCTCTGTTTTACTCTCGGACCAGCTGCTGTTAACCATTATTTTCTCTCTTTACCATTTTTTAGCTCGAAGATATAATAGGCAGTTATTCTGAACTCTGTATGATCTAAGGAAGTCTTGGGAAAGAGAGAGAGACACACACATATGTACATAGTGTTGAGGGAGATGAGAGTGTAGAAAATAAAGTAATATATGCATTCCTTGGCAGGCTTTAAATTTGATTTGATGCAGAATTATCAAGCAAAGTTATCTGACCTGTGTTATACAGGAGGAGTTACACCAGGTCCCATTTGGACTTAAAATCTATGAATCTATAACAGCAATGGAAAATACATATAAGGTGACCTTCCCAGATTCACAGTCAGCTTCAGTCAAAAATGTCTTATCTGGCTATCCATGCAACAATAACAAAAAAAAAGATATAACCAACGTTCTCAAAAACACCTTAGTATATTTTAAAGGTAAACAAGATAATTTGTAATGGTTCATCAATTTTCAGAAAGCATTTGAGTTTTTCACTTTGGGTTTTCTGTGGGATTATTGGGGTGCGGTGTTTTTTTGTTTTGTTTTGTTTTGTTTTGTTTTAACAGCAGATTGAAGTGCTGGTTAGCAGGGATGATTTTAACATCTGCTGGGAAAGGTAACATTTAGTTCCTACATAAGGGGTCTTGTCAAGAAGTGTCCTGAAAAATGTCTGCTTTTTCTGTGCCCGGAGAAGACCTGTACATAATGAGACAATTGCTAAGACACCATTCTTTTGTTTTTACTTCCTTGGTTAGTGATAACTGTAATTTATTTGAAAGAGCACAAGTAATGGCTAGAGCAAGCAATGTGTCCTTCAGATGCAGCCTTAGTAGATACTTAATTGTTACCATTTGTTGACCAAAGTAGACTGGGTCAAATGCCTTTGTCTGGTCTATGTTAGCAGAAAAAAGACTATGTCAACAGTTCCAATAGTGTGAACTGTTGGAGTCCATGTTTCCATGGATCCTCAACAGAGAGTGAGAAGTACAGAGATGGAATTAGAACCTTTAGCAAAATTAGAATATATAAATCTTTGGATGCATAAAGTAGAAATCTAACCCTCAACTTTAAGTTTTACATGCCCGAAGTCCTAGTTGTTAGCGTAGATGGACACAGCTTCAGGCCTAGTGATAGAGTTTAGACACAACAAAAATAGAGTACTATTTATAACTTTTAGTATGAATATCATGCACAACAAGATAGCACTTTATGCTAGTAAGACAGAGTTTTATGTTAATAGATATGCTATGTGCGTAAGCTTTGATGCTGTTTTTCGTAGTTTTATGAACTTTAGAATTGTACCTAGATTGGTTAGTGTGTAGATAAAAAATATGAATATGCATTTTGTAATTTGGCATAAAAAGCCTCTGGGTTGGAAGTGAAGGTATCAATCGGTATCGATCGGTCGCTCGATCTATCAATCCAACCTCCGCTTTCTGCAGCCTGAGGAAGGAGCCCTGCCAGGGAGCCAAATGGGATTCTAAAGGTACCACCTATTATTGCCTGGGATCTGGACCCCGCGGTCCCCCTCCCCTTTCTCCCCCCTGCAGCGCCTGCTGCCAGTTCACTGGTCGGGACCGCAGGGAACTCTGCCTGGGTTGGGACCCCGGGGCCCCCATTGCCAATGAGACCCCCTGGTCAGGAATTCTTTGCGGCTCGGGACCCCCTTCCTGTCCCTGCAATTCCTGTGACCGAAAACACTGTGTGAGTTTGGGACCCCAAGACCCTTCCTTGTCCCTGCAACCCCCCAGATGGGAACTCTGTGAGGTTCGGGATCCCTCACTGTCATCATGAGCCTGTGATCGGGGACTCTGTGTGGGTTTTGGACCTCGGGACTCTTCTCTGTTATTGTGACCCCACAGTTGGAAAAACCCTGCTTGGGGTCAAGAGCAAGGAGGCTGGTTTACTGGGAGGCTGTAATGTCAGATCTATGCTTGCTTATAGTCTTACTAGAGTTTTGCTTGTTAGGAATTCTATGCTTTGCCTGCTGTTTCATGAGAACTTTGTGTGTTAAGATCTCTATGTTTTGGTTGTTGTTTTATTTAGACTTTGTTTGCTTGTGTTTATAAGTAGTTGTATTGTAAGGCTGCATTTGGAACTCTCGCACCTTCAGATACATGCTTTTATATAATAAACCACTTTGCTTAGATACTAAAATGTTGTAAGACCTTATAGAGACTTTTTACCCATACCACAACCTCGGCAGTGAACCACAATGAATCGGGACAGAACAGCCTGAGGTTCCTGGATGAAGGAGGAAAGGATTTCTGGAGGCATCATGAGGAAGAACTACACTGTGGGGAGGCAGATGGAGAAGAATTATGTCTTTCATTTCCTGACTCCTGAATAGGAAGTGTAGGTGAGAGAAAGGTATGTTGGGAGGCCTCATCCACTGTGGGATTTTTTTCCCTTCCTCAAGGACAGTCTCTGTGAGACAGGCAAGTCTCGAGGACTGCGTGCTTTCCACACAGAGTCACATTTCTCCATAGTGGTGCTATTTTTATTTCTGATCTCACTCTACCTCCATCTTAATCCCTGTTTCCTGCTAATACATGACAGTGCAGTGCTTTTGATGAAAAGGAGGGTAAAAAGGCAGATCTGGCAACCCCAAGTCCTTTTTCTCATGTTCTCTCTGCCAGCATACAGTGATAATGTTGTTTTCCTTCAGAAATAGGATATATGTACAGAAAACAGTGATCTAGAATTAGGCATCTCATTCAGATAAGAAATCTCATGTATCTTCATCTGGAAGTGCACAGAAGAAGCTCTACAATTTACCAAAGACTTCAAATGGATCTCAAAGAGATAACTACACTTTAATCCATATTTTTCCCCAGAGGTCCTACCCTACATGTGCATTACTTTGGTTCAAGGGCTCAGTGAACAGTGAGGCGTCTAGCTCTGCTTCCTTAAAAAAAAAACAAACAACAAACAAACAACAAAACAAAACTTCAAAAGCCAATCAAAATAAAAACAAAAACCACACAATCAGAAGCGGAGACAGTTAACTTTCTAGTCCCGTGTCCAGAAAGAGTGAAAACATGAATTAGTCCATCTTAACTAGCTGGGACCAAAGTTAACTTCCTGACATAGGTCACTAAGTCAGTTAAAAAAAAAAATAAATCTCCATCTCTGTTTGTCTTGTTCAAGGCCATGAGCTTGGTGCCTTTATCAATCTGCCTTTCTCACTTAGCTGCTTTACTTGCAGTTAAAGTTGCCTGTTCTGTTTTGCAACATAAAAGATAGTTCATGACATGAATAGAAAATGATGGTCTATAGTAGGATGATATATTATAGGTATGTATTTTAAAATTCTGCAGTACAACAGAGTTATACTATGTACTCTTTATATCTTAAAACCTGAACTTTAGCTAGACTGTCAGTGACCCATACACAGTAGAATGCATGATTATCCCATATTAGTGTCTCTTGATCCTTTTTTTAATTTTTTTTCCCCCACTACTCTCAAGAAATCCACTTAATAAGAACAGAAAATCAACAAATAAGTCAGGGATTGTATGTGGCTGGAAAACATAATTTGTAATCAAAAGGATGTTTTATCCAAGGTATAGAAAAGGAGAAAATGTCAAGGGTCTCCTAAGTCAGTCCACCTGGAATCCTGTCATATCTGATGTCCTGGTAACATGTGAGGAATGCTGCAGATTATGTGCAGGGTTATAAAGACAAGCTATTTTTTTTCCTTGTACCTCAAAAAGAAGAATTTATTGTCTTATCTCCTTAGAAAAGCCCTTAGTATGGAATGGACTCAAGATCAAACATAAGTGGGATGATGATTTCAGAGCCAGATTCCTGATCCACACTTTCAAATGTACGTTCTTGATGCATAACTTATTCTGCAATCAGAAATGCTTTTCTAATTTTAACTAATTTTAACTAAGGAAATTCAAAGGTTACTTATTTCACCAATCCTACAAAAAACTGAATCTCAGCCGAAAACAGAAGGGGACGTAATTGTACACTGGAACATGACATGTTCTCAGTATCTTTTTAATGGACTGTAATGACTGTGAAGTCTTTTTATTCCAATGATCAAATTTATTTATATGAAGAAGGAAAACTGAAATCTAGTAGAGGAATCAGGAGATGGAAATGTAATCTGTAATTTCGTACCAGGCTAAAAATAAGACTTCACCAAAAATGAAGCAGTTACTTCTAGGTCAAAGGCTCCCTACATCAGAATCTTCCACAGCAACATCCTCTCTCCAAAAGAGAGCAGAAGACATTTAGTGAATAATAAGATGGACCAAACAACTACTGAGTGATTTCTTCCCCTAGCTCCTGGCAGTTCTTCACGATGGCACTTCCTGAAGGGAAACTAACATCCTTTCCACGGCACTTAATAACCTCCCTTGGACGCCTTTCTTCTGGACTTTTCCTCTGCCTTTTTTTAATCCTCTTGAATCCTCAGAAACATCCTGTGGTGATAAGAAACCCTGTTCAATTGTGTGTGGCATGAGAATTTCCTTCATAAGTTTCAAACCTTTTTGTCCAAGAATCTCTTGGATACACCCTGTATTTCTGTGTTTTAAAGACTAATGACACAATGATTCCTTTCCTGTTCTCTTTCTGTGCCTGTACAGGCCTCTGTGAGATGCCTGACACTATGATCATTTTCTCAAGCTTCAGTGCTTGACTGATGAGTCCTTCCTTGCCCAAAATCCATCCTCAAACATAGATCATTATTTGCTACCTTTTTGTTCTTTTCTTTTTCTGCATCCAATATGTGGATAACATAAAAATACCTTTTTAGAAGATGTGAGAACTGCAAGTAATATTTAAAATATGTCTGTACCTTATGCGCTTTTCAAGGCAATTACTTTACACCTCTGTTTGACCGCTTTCACACAGGAGCCACTAAATAAATGGGAATATACTATTACAGAAGGCTGGCGTTTAAACACTCTCCATCTATGGGCCCAGAATCTGCTTGATATTCATTTGTGAGGGGATGTTTTGGCCCTATGAGCAGTGTAACAAACCCTCAAGATAAGTAACATCTGAGGCAGCTGCTTGAGTGGATCCATCATTATCACTCGACTACGCTCTGTGGGTAAACAGAGGCCTTCAGTCCCTGGGGCTGCTCATCTGACACCTTTCATGGAGCACTAAAAGAATTCACTTAAAATTAAAAACAATGCACAGCTGTTTCAATGGATAAGTCATGCCATTTGCATGAGGATAATGGATAATCAATATACAATGGTGACACAAATTAAATGTGGATTAAATAGTCATTGTTCCACAGCTATGCTCTATGTGATTTTCTCAGATACTGTGTGATAGTCCTGTATTTTTTATTACTGCTTCGAGAAAAATGCAATTTCTTCTCTTGGAAGGTGCTTCTTCTTTATCAGTCATGCTGGTACAAAACAAACAAATGAAAGTGCTAATTTTCCCTGTTTATCCACCACATCAAAGTTCACTTTTTGAAGAGTGATAGAGATTACAGAGGGGAACTATTTATTTTTATTGCAGTCCTCAGATATTCTTGGAGCAAGAGATTCTGGGAATGAGCCAGTAATGATAGGGCATGGTGAGCTTAGCTAATTCTGAAAGTTTTCTTGTTTCTGGTACACATTTTTTGTGGTTGGTATGGAAATATAGACTCTTACCCTAAGAATAGGACATAAGGCAGACATCATAAGGATGAATCATTCCCTGGAGATGTCTGTCTCCCTCCACTCAGGAAGGGAGACTTGGCTAAGGGAGCCAAGGCAAACTGCTTAGTTTAAGAGACCAAATTCTTGGTGGCTACAATTCCATGAAATGAATCTTATTCCTATTTGTTTTTCTAATTTGTTTCTTATTTATTTGTTTTTAAATCTGGCAACATGCAGATTTAAAAAAAGTTATTCCTGTTTTCAGTTTACTCATACAATAATGATTAACTATTTCAACATAATTAATGTATTTAAACCCATATTTAGTCAACATTAGGACACACAGTTACTTCCAATGTGGAAGTGTGACCTGACTGATTTATGAGAATTTATGAGAATTTTTTTGAGGAAGAAATAGTAGACCCATAAAATCTTAAGCTTCGACCATTCTTCTCTTTCAGATCCAGTTGGAATTTAGGCACTTATCCCCTACAGCCACCTTTGAAACAATTATGTTGTGGTATCTAAAATTTCATCCAAGCCAAGTGACAGAGAACAACTGAAAGACACAGCTGGAGGAAGTTCTGCACACGACCAAAGGTTTTATTTAGACTCTGAATATAGCTCTTAATAATTTCAGATAAGTCAACTAAAATCCATAATTAATAACAAAAAGTAATAATGAACTACCATCTAACATACACTACTTAACTAACCTCAATTCAAATCACTGACCTAGAAGTATTAAACTCCCTTTCCTATTACTAATCAGATGAAAGAAACAGCAACTGCTCATAGAAATTACTCTTTTTTTTTTCATTTGTTTCACTTAGATAAATTATGTTCTTTTCAGTCTTTATTTTTTTTTTCACATGCAGATCTGATGCAAAAAATGCCACGACTTCTTTTTATTTATCAAAACTTTTGTGGAGAGACAAAAAGGTGGAGATCGTGAAAAATCAGAATTATTTTAATCATATTTATAATCTAAAAAAAAAAAAAAAAATCATCCATGTAAGAAAATCCTTTATACTGGAAAAGAAATACTAGAATGTCCCATTGTGCTTAACTCTGTCATTTTTCTTTCAAAATTTAATATTTCTGATGAAGGAAAAATGAGGAATGTTTTTTTTGTTGTTGTTGTTTTTTTGTTTTGTTTTGTTTTGTTCTGTTTTATTTTTTTACAGTAGATCTGTGGGCTTGTTCTTCATCCAGGCTGAAAAATGTTCCACTCATCCTTTCTACAGATGAGTACCTAAACATCAGCATTTGCATTAAAAAGGTAGCCAGAGACTGAGATGGACCTCAGACAGACTTGACAGTGGATTTTAGAAACTATTTAGTTTTGTATTAAACTTTTTTTTTCTTTCTTTTTTTTTTTTTTTTTTTTTTTTTTGGTTTTTTTTG
>VXBR01001236.1:125003-145304 GCA_013400215.1 Cisticola juncidis
AAAAAAAAAAAAAATCATCCATGTAAGAAAATCCTTTATACTGGAAAAGAAATACTAGAATGTCCCATTGTGCTTAACTCTGTCATTTTTCTTTCAAAATTTAATATTTCTGATGAAGGAAAAATGAGGAATTTTTTTGTTGTTGTTGTTGTTTTTTTGTTTTGTTTTGTTTTGTTCTGTTTTATTTTTTTACAGTAGATCTGTGGGCTTGTTCTTCATCCAGGCTGAAAAATGTTCCACTCATCCTTTCTACAGATGAGTACCTAAACATCAGCATTTGCATTAAAAAGGTAGCGAGAGAGTGAGATGGACCTCAGACAGACTTGACAGTGGATTTTAGAAACTATTTAGTTTTGTANATGGGATTTTTAAAATTTTTTTTTTTTTTTTTTAACTTTTTTTTTTTTTTTTTTTTTTTTTTTTTTTTTTTCATGGAGTTAGTAGTGAAATTTGCACTGACCTTGGAGGGAGCAGAGGAAGACTTACATTGTGTACTTCCCAACAGCCCACCTCAAGTCCTGAAAATCTGCCCTTGCTTAGCTCTCCTGTTTGCCTGTTTGATCTGGGCTGTAATGGGAATGCTGCTGCACTGCTGCCAGCTAACTGACATGCTCACCATTCCCAAAGAATTTTTCTCTTGAGCTGGCTGCAAAATGACATTGCGTTTCTGTAATATATTTATCTGGGTGTTTGCTGGCAGAGATGGAGAAAAATGTCAGTTATGTAAGTGAAAAAACCTGTTTTACAAGTGAAAATAATGTCTACAATCTGGAAGATTTAAATGAGTCAGACATTAGGATACACATTTAAACTCAAAGCTGACATTTGAATCCAGCAAATGCTTGCACATGCATGTAGTCCTTTGGAAATCAGTGAAGAAATGTTCATGTGACTTAAACTTTTCGCAGGTGTGAGACTTTGCATGACTGCTCCCTCAGTGGGAATATTAAAATTTCTAAAAGAGAAGAAGTCGGTGGACTTTCTTCATAAGGCTCACTTTGTAACAGCTGCAAAACCGATTGAATAAATCAAACTTCATAGTTTATATCTCAGCTGAGAAAAACTACATTGTAATAAGTTAATAGTACTCAAAGGGTCAGCATTCATGCCAAACACCATTTAGAATGTCAAAGTAAAAATCAATGTACATCTATTAATATATGGCTTAATATAAACAAAACCAAAACAAAACCAACCAGACAAACAAATAAACAACAACAAAAAAAAACCCCTCAAAACCACCAAAATTTCAATTTTATTTATTTTTAATGTTGTCTAGCTGTAGCAACAGCTAATTAGAAATATTTAATGCAGGAAAACATCTGCAAGTTAAACTTTTTTAAAGCTTAAATCTTAGCATTTGGCAGTACAGAAATTATATGTTAGGCATGTTGCACTCTCTCTCAGTATGATAGCAACTAAAGTGGCTTAAAATTGGATTCATTTATAAAGCTGGACACCATTAATATCACCCCCCGCATGACAGTAATTCATTTCACTCTGGTTTGTCTGCACAGCGGTAGGGGCTCTGGTCCTTGTATTCAGATCACAATCCTAATTAAGTATTCATTATAGAATACATATTTTTTCATTTTAGACAGAATATCAAACATTCATGCCTGGTATTAAATTTGTTTACCATTGGACTATTGTTTTATTAATAAACACTGCCATACATGTCAGCACTAACTTCAGGGTCAAAAAGAGAGCTGAGTTGAAACTCAGCATTACATATAAATTTCTTGGGACCTTTAGGGAAGAAGCTGCAACTTTTAGATTAGTTTTACGTGACTTCAGGAGGAGTGATGAAAACTTTTGAGTTTCTTTTTTCTACTTCCTCTTTGATGCACCTGAAATCTCATGAGAGAAAGCCAATCAGAGGTTTCTGGTGTTAAATAAAAGTCGATGGCAGATATTTAGGTTTAGTTTGATTTTAGTGTTGAGCTCAGAAGCACAAAGGTACATCTATAATGCAGTTGGTAATTCTCCAAAAATCAAGGAGACTGAGGAAAATGTCCTGATTTTGAGTCAGAATAGTAATTTCTGAGCACTATGGAGCAAGCAACAGAAATCCATCCTCCCCCAGTCAGCTTGCACCTGTAGAGTCTCAGGTGACATCATTATGCTCAATCTGTTCTCCAGCCCATTTGGAAGGCTTGTCTTTCATATGGTCTAATCTTACAAGTCCATGGGCATTGTGAGTCTGCACCTTGCAAAGCCTTGTTGGACAAAAACTTTCCCAAGGCAGAAGAGAGAAGAAAATTACAGTTAACTAACTATAGAAATGTAGAAAGTTTATTCATAGTTCTCTTTTGAGGTGAACTAGGGGAGAATCCTGCTACTTCTGTATAAATACAGGTTTGTAATATAACTAAAGGGCAATTGAATGTCTGAGACATTGTGGGAAGGAGCACTCTTAAATGCCAGCATCAAGACCCTTATTTCCTTCTTTGACCTGAGTGAAATTCCTTGTGAACTCCAGGAGGTAAGGGGAGGTTGCCTCTTGTTAACTTATTCTCCTTGACCTGTCAGCTCTGAATGGACTGGCACCTATCAAGGTTAACATGTATTTTCAGTGCTGTGTCACCACTTTCTGAATTTGTGGTCTAAAATAAGCCTTAAAAGGCAATAGACATGGCAAATAACTGTACAATTGCTGGATGTAGAGTATGTTAAAGAAAATGCAGACTAATCCCAGTATTTTCGTTTTCATCATTTACACATATAGACACTCCCAAAAATCTGAGAGGATAAATGTGAAGTAGTTTTTTATAGAGAAAGGATAATCAGGAATAATGTAAAAAAATCATAATCTGAACAAAAATATTCTTCAACTTGGCAACTTGCTTTTCAAATACATATATTTGTGTTCTTCAGAAAAACAAAAAAAAACAAAAAACAAAACAAACAAACAAAAAAACCCAAAAAAAAAAAAAAAACACAAAACAAAAACAAAAACAAACAAACAAACAAACAAACAAACAAACAAAAAAAAACAACCCCACACTCCAAAAAACCCCAAAAAAACCCCCAAAAAACAACAAAAAAAACCCCCAACTTCAGCAATCCCTCCAATCTGGCAAAAATGCCAAATTGACCAACCAACCAAAACCCAACCCAACCAAACCAAAACCACAAAAACAAAACATAAAAACACTCTATCCAAAACCAAACAAATAACACTCCCCCGCAAATCTGTAAAACCAACCAAAATTTGAATGGAGGTTTTTTGGGATCTTTTTGCCTGTACCTAAGAGAAGCTAATATTAAGAGAAAGTAGAAGCTTTATAAGATGATACAAACTAGGGAAGGGATTTATTAAGTGCTTTTTTCTTGGAGTATAATTCTGAGAGTCCTAGAAGTCTGACTGTGGAAGTATTTTGAGACACTCTGCTTGAATAATTTAAATATTATTTGGAAAATTAGCAGAAAACAGGAGAGAAGACAGAAATATAATGTACAGTACAATTTTCTCTAGAATAAGCTGTGTTTTCCTGAAAAAGTAATTAAAGAAATACTTTTGTATGAAAGTACAATCAAAAGATAAAATGCTACTTTGAAAAGTTCTATTAGGTTGAAAGTTCCATTTACCACCTAGGAGGCAGTTTTCATGACTGAGCTATTTTCATGAGGTTCCATGACAGACTTCAACTAAAAAGAAATAAATTATCACAGACCTATTCTTTATATTGTTTAAGCTAACATAGACAATTGTGAATTAAACAGGCTGAGGGGCATAGATGAACAGCTTTGTCAGGCAAAGGAACATTCATGAGTGTCTGCTGGTCAGAAAATCAGGAACTAGCCTCTTTATCAGGGTAATAGGTGTCCACACCTGAACTGCAGTCAGACTCTATGGGAAACATTTTGGATGATATCTGTGATGTAGACACCTCTGACTCAATTATCTCAGAGTCCTTTCCTCATCAAGAAGATGATTCTTTCCACCCTGAAATATATATGTAAAACAGACTGTGTAAATTGCATCACAACAGCTCCTGCCACTGTCTGAGGAGTAAAAGAGAGTCCAAGACAATGTGTCCAAAGGAAGATGGTGCTGTAAATATCTCCCAGATTCAGTTAGGTAGATGAACTCAAAAGGAAGTTAGTCAGTTTCCTGGATTGACAACAAGAAAGCGTATACATATCTACAAATTCTTAATGTAACATAATGGGCTCAACAGTAGGTTAACAAAGCTAAAAAGAAAAAGAAGTAATGGAAATGGAAATGTCTTTATGTTACATTGAGTACAATACTCTTATGGTTTTGGTTTGCCAATTTTTTCAACTTTTCTTGGCCAATGTACCAAATAGTGTGGCGGGTTGAGCACCCACTAGAATTATTTACTCTTTTGCTGCTGTGAGATAGGATTAGGAGAAGAGAAAAGCTGGCTCAAACTTTAGGAGGTAAAAAGAAAGCTTTATTAACAAAGAAAAAAGAAAAAAAAAACCAGTAAGAATCAGAATAAAACTTTCAAAACACTTCTCCTCTCCCAACCTTCTTTTCTTTCCCACTGACAACATACAGAGACAAAACTTGGAACTTAGGTCAGTGTACCACTTCTAAAAGAGTCTTTTATCAGTTCTTTTAGGGAGAGGAGTCTCTTTTGCTGTGTCATGGAGACGTCTGCAGAAGAGAAAAGTTTTCTCTTGGCTTCAATTCTCACAAATAGCAGCTGCCTAAAGGTCTGTATTCATGAAGTCCCTCCCATTTCATGTAGCCTTCCCACAGCTGCATTCATGGACCAGTCAAACTCAGGGGTATTATTTTAAGGATGAGCTGTTGTGGTGGTTTTGACCAGGAATTGAGTTTTCAAGTAGTTCTAGAAAAGAACTAATTAAGAACAGATATGTCTCTGTGGAATTACAAAGTTAAGTATGATGACTTAAGAAACTTCTTTTTCTTTACGGCCTTGAAGGAGGTAAGAAGGCAGTCCTAGACTTTTAATATGTGTGTTCACAAAGGCATGTTCAGCTTCCTAGTGATTTAACAAGGTGTCAGTATTCAAACCTAGCACCTGGTTGGTGAGCCTTTTGTCAAGCAAGGAGGAAACTGTTAGCAGCTTCTCTTAGAAAATCACTTTCATGGGTGTTTTCTTCCCACTTCACCAAATGTTAATCAATGCAAAACCAGCACAAATACAGGGATATCATAGAATCAAAGAGTCATAGAGCAGTTTGTGTAGGAATGAACCTTAAGCACACCCAGTTCCAACCCTTCTGCCATCAGCAGGGACACTTTCCACTAGTCCAAGCTGGTCAAAGTGACATCCAACTTGGCCTTGAACATTTCCAGGGATGGGGCAGCCACAGCTTCCCTGGGCAATCTTTTCTAATGCCTCACCAACTTCAACAGGAAGAGTTCCTTCCTAACATCCAATCTAAAGCAACTCTTCTTCAGTCTGAAGCCATTCCCTCTTGTCCTGTCACTTCAAATGATTTGCAAATTGTCCCCCTCTTTTTCTTGGCTTCCTTCACTTACTGGAAGACTAAAATTAGGCCACACCACAGCCTTCTTTACTCCAGGCAGAACAATCCTAGTTCTCTCTGCTTTTCCTCATAGCAGAGGTGCTCCATTCTTCTGATCATTTTGGCCTCTGAACTGGTTCCTGTCCCTCCAGTGCTGGGACCCCAGCTCTGGATGCAGAGCTCCAGCTGGGTCTCAGCAGAGCAGAGCAGAGGGGCAGAATCCCCTGCCTCCCCTGCTGCCCACGGGGCTCTGGATGCAGCCCAGGATACGTTTGGCTCTCTGGGCTGTGAGTGCCATGGCTGGGGCATGTCCAGCCCCTCACCCAGCAGCCCCCCCAAGTCCTTCTGGGCAGGGCTGCTCCATCGGATCATGCCCAGCCTGGACTGAACACTGGGTGCATCCCTCGACCCATATGCAGTACCTTGCACTTGGTCTTCTTAAATCTTGTTAAACCTCATGAGATTCCCATGGGCCCACTGAGCTTGTCCAGGTTCCTCTGGAAAGCATCCTGTCCCTCAGGTATGTCAACTGCACAGCTCAGCACGGTGTCACCTGCAAACTTGAGGAGGGTGCACTTGATCCCTTTGTCATGTCATCAAGGAAATTACTGAAAACCACTTGTTCCAATGTCACTTGTCGCTGATGTTCATCAGGCCTCTGGGACATTGATTGTGATGCGACCACCCAACCAATTTCTTATCCACCCAGAAGGACACCTACCAAATCCATGGCTCTCCAGTAGAGAAAGAAGGATTATTTGGGAGTGAAAATATAAACCTAAAAAGCACTTCTAAGAAGTCCAATTCCAGTGTAATATTAATTATTCCAAATTTAAGTTGAAGCTAAGAAATTTTGAATTCAGTCAGGAAAAATGAAAAGGCCAAATATTTTCCTGCTTTTTGAGAGAGTCACAAGACATCATAGCCACCATCTATAAATCGCAGCAAAACATTGTGGCATATTGCATTCTATAACCTGATAATATTCGAATCATTTGTGTTTTCTTTGGAATTAATGCTTTTTCTGATTTAACGTGGGATCCCAACTTGCTCATCCTTCATCTGCAGGGAAAAGCCTGAGCTTTGCAGCTCCCTGCAAAGGAGCTGAGGACTGTATATTGTAAAATTGTTTTCTTTCAATGTCAAGATACTTAGACAGCTATTGTATGATCAAGAAAGCACAATTATTATTCATAATGCTTCAGGTAAGGTATTTAGAAATATGATACCTTCATTGCTGTCTTTATTCTCATTCTAGAGGAAATATTGACCCAAATTTTTCAATATCATATGTTTCTGAATTTTTTATTAACTTCCTTTATGAAAGAAGCAGGCAATTTTTGATTTAGTTTAATAGAAGTATTGAAAATCTTTAAATGTCTTTCTAGAGTTCTTTGATGTACTTGGGAAAACATAAGGTTTTGGTGGGTTTCTTTGTTTGGTTGGTTAGTTTGGATTCTTTATTTTTTTTTAAGTAGCCTCTATTAATACATTATGACTTCCCATTTATTTCAACTCAAAAAGTTTTTTAACTACTCTAATAGAAATAAACATAAAAAGTGCATTTTCCCATATTTGCCCATTATTGTCAGAAGAATTTGCCAGTTTGTGATAATAAGCATAAAATTCCTGGTTATAAGTATATATATTTACATAGAATTTTATATTTCTACCAATAAAATGTTCAGAGGAAGATAGCAGTACTGCTTTTTTGTACTGGAGTGTTTCTGTTTATTTTGACATAATATATCTTAATGTGCCATAAATAGACATTCAAAACACAACACTTGAGAAATTAAAAAGTATTTTTGAAATTACCACAACATATTTAAAGCCTCTTAAAACTTAGGGATTATTTCCAATATTTTTAGAAAGAAAAATCAACAAAATAGGCATGACTTGAAAAAGTATTTAGAACTTGTCCTAACTACATTGTCTGGCAGAAAACCAGCAGAACTCAATAGGAATATCTTCTAACTACTGTTCAGAAAGCATTTCTCAGTAGTAACACAGATCATGGAAAAAGTAAAACATGACCTGTATTCTCTGCTCTCTGCTGTCAAGATCAGATGGAGTGAAATCCTGTGACATTTTCAGAAGCCACTGCCTGTGATCCAGGCAGGAGTTGGATGTGGAGTGGATTGATCTTCTAGGAAGTATTTATTGGTAGCTGTTTTGTTCCTTTTATATAAATAATAGCAGGTACCTATCCCACCCACTATGGAAAAACTTGCTTTGCATCAACAGTTAAAAATTATGAAATTCTATATGGAATCTGTAGAAAACAGAAAGAAAAAAAAAAAACCCAAACCAAACAAAACTAACAAAAGAAAGAAAGAAAAAAAAAACCCAAAAAACAAAAACCTAAAAAACTAAAGCTATAAACTTTCATTAAAAATGTACATTTTCACTTCAAAGGATTTCTCAGATGACTCTGGTTCTCTCTGAGACAGTTCTAATTGTGAAATACAGTTTATAGATCACCCAGCTGAGGTCTGAGCTTCTCAGACCAGAAGAAGAGTTCTTTCCAACTATGATGACTGTGTCTTGGTCTTCCTCGCCACTGGAAAAGCACCCATGGGCAGCATTGCTTTCTCCAAGCTGCTTTTAATGTCTCTCCTGCCTTTCCAGGTCTTTGAGGTGATATGCCACACTCTGAGTACTCTCTCCTAGATCAGGCAAATGCTCAAGCACAGAATATGCCACTGAGATCTGCTGTGATAGTGGAAGGCCTCCTGCACAATGGCAGAACAGGAGAATTTTTTGTCCTTCATCTGTGCCTTTAAACACGGGAGTGAGAAGGAAATTTTCCAGGCTATTCATTTATAACAGGCAGAATGAGCTAGAAAAATGTCCTAGTTATTGCAAACCTGTGAGAAAAGGATGTGGTTTGAATATGACTGAATAAAAATGAGGGCACACAAACTCAGTGAAGAGAAGAGATGTTACAGTGCTTAACAATAATGGCTACAGTCTCATTTTCTGACAAACTGGAATAGAATATAATCACAATGTGAGCTCCATAATTAAAGCAAAGATAGCAGTGACATTTTTATTGTATATTTCAACTGCTGAGTAAGTTCCTTTTTTTCTATTTTACTTTTTTTTTTTTTTTAACTCATACAGAAACTATTCATTTTTGCAGGCAGGAACAACCCAGCTAGTGGAACTCTTAATTGCATGAAGCTTTGTGCCAAGAAAAACTCCAATCCAGTGAGTCTGTTTTGTTAAGAAGCTATGGTGAAACTCTGAGGTTTGGAAATGTATAGCTAAAAAAAAAAAAAAAATCTTTCAAAAATAATCAAATTAAGAATAACTAATACTCAACCATTTCCTTTTAGAAGCATAAATATTCTGTGGTCATTTAATTCATTTATTCCATTGCTTATCTTTCTAAAAATTGAGTTTATTCTCCTGCTCTGACATTGGTTTGTATCCTGCCATCAGTCATGAAAATACTTAGGTTTCTTTTGGCAGAAGTTTTTTCCCCAAACTTGAAGTCTTTAAATATATTCTAGGCATCACATTTCTATACTGTCAAGCATAGTACTTTTGCTTGCTTTTCTCCATTCACTTTGCCCACAGGGCTATTCATACAGCTGTCCCTCCCTTGGAGTCTTTCTATATGAAATAAATGAGATATTGACATAAAAACATCCTTCCTTTAAAATACTCATAAACATATACACACAACACACAGTCAATATCTCTGAAAGTTACATCTTCCTTCCAGTCTCAGATGAGGTCAGATATCTCAGATAGAGCTTGGGAGGGAAGGAATCAGGATAAGGAAAGACAAATTAAACAACCTGCATGATTTTATATGGAAAAGATGTAGCAGAAGTAGAGAAAAGCCTGGACTTCTAAATATCAAGCTCTTGTAACAATGATTCATGTAAAATTTTCACTGACTGGTCACACTTAATTGAAACTTGATGAAGAGATCTTCAGGTTTTCCAAGCTCTAGTGAATTGGAAACCGCCTGAAAATACCTAAAATACCATTTTGTTCTGAGTTATTCAGGCCTTATTTTACTGTCTTTCTGAAATCAGTAATCACTTGCAAATTAAAAAAGACAATTAATACAAATAAATGGTTGATATTGTCAGCTCAGCAGACAGTGAAGATAAATTAATTACTCTGCCAAGAAATTTTAAAAACTTTTTTATTTTCTGAAGTAGCTTCAGAATGGGACTTAATTTTGTTTGTTTTTTTTCTTGTTGGGTTTATTGTTGATTTGTTGGCTTTCTTGAAGGTGGGTGTTGTTTTTGGTTTTTTTGTTTTTGTTTGGTTTTTTTTTTGTGTGGTTTTTGTTTGTTTGCTTGTTTGTTTGTTTGTTTGTTTGTTTTGGCTTTTTTAGGTCTTATTGTAGAAGACTGGTTGGTTGATTTTTTTTTTGGTTTTTGTTTTTGTGGTATTTCAGCAGTTCTCAATTTAGCTCAACTGATTTTTCCTTTCTTAAAACCCTTTGAAATATTCCCAATAAAGAATAAATCTGTCACATGAATTGATTTACTGCACAGTAAGCTCATGCTTTTAAAGATGTCTCTATTATAGGAAAATTAATTTCTCAAGCTACTTAACACACTTCCAGTAAAAGCTTTCCACCCCAGTAAGAGCAATGAGCAACTGTACCATGCAGGCATAGTAGAAAGTTTGTCAAGCTGTGCTTTGTTTGCTATTCCCAAAGAACAACTTTATGCTGCAGCAAGAAAAGATACACATAAACTTCTTAGAATTGTTCCAACTATCTTGTATCAATTTATTTTTTTTTTTTTCTGCAGTAAGTAAATAAGAATTTCCTAAATATTTTTGCCTCTTCTATGATACAGGAGTATGGCTGAATGATATGTTTCAAGTACTAAATGGCCTTATATTACCTATATTTTAAATATGTTCCAAATGTAGGCCCTTCATCTTCTTAGCCAGATTTTCTATATCAGGTGATCTCACAGGACAAATGTTATCCGGATTTATTACTGGTCAAAGAGAACATTTGGAAGTCAGCTAGTCCAGGATTGGAGACACGCTCTACTGGCATTACCAAGTCAGAGCAGACAGGGCTGTCAATAGTCATGGCTAGAAGGTTTCTGAGGCTGAAGCTCCAGAGCATCCCCATATTACAATAGTTCTCCCCTGGTCTGAGGAAAAAGGTTTTCTTAATATCCAGTCTGAACATCCCAAACCACAAGTTATTATTGTCTCGATTACCCCCAGATGAAAAGAAAATAATTTGGCCTTTTCATCTTTATTGCTTCCCATGAAGCAGCTGCAAAGTGCATTTAGGTCAGCATTTATGTCTTAAGAAGAAGAGCTGTGAAATGGGGCAGTGAATGGTGATTCAGAACAAATAACACTTCAGATAAAAAAGTTTAAAACATCTGTAGTGGAAAGAATTATGTCACAGCTGTAAGCATGACAGATCTTCATGGAGTCATGCTGAATCCTCCTGACCCTTCTATCTCCCAACTGAGTAAACTGTATCTTTTCTTCAAAGATGCAACAAGAAACCTCAGGAGACCAAACTTCCTTCAGAACGTCTTCAGGCTGAGATGGAACTAGCTGAAATATGAACCATGGCAGCTTCAGAAACAGTTTGTGTGTACAGATTTTTCATATAATTTAACTTGTAATTAAGGTTTTGTCAGCCAAGGAGTTGATACATCACAATCCAAGTTTTGTGATGCTGTTTTCAAGATCAGTGAACATTTGTCTTGAAAAGAGCCTGGGTCCTTCAGTAGAATCACAGAATCATGGAAAAGTCTGAGTTGGAACAGAGCCACAACAATCACCAGTGATTGTCTGAGTCCATGTGTGCAATCAGGACCTTGCTACTAGAAGAAAGCGACTGGATGTAAATGTTTAAATGTTTAAATCACAACTATCACATTGGTAGCCAGTGGAATACACATTGCTACTCATCTAATCCTTACCACTGCTCAACCTGTACCATGGCTTAATTTTTGAACAGTTATTAGATTAGGAGTCAGAGCAAAACTGCTGCTGCTGGTTAGTGAAGACCTCATCTCCACTATGGAAATAACGTGTTTTGTATAATGGTTTTAAAATACAGCCAGTGTCTTTTTGGTCTATGTTAAGCCCACCAAAATTAATACAGTATGTTTCCACTGCTGTTAAATTAGTGGTGCAGTTTGCCTAATAAAATATATTTTGCTGCTCTGGTTTTATGGGCAAAGTAATAAACTACAGTTTCTAAAAGCAGCTTGATACAATACAAAAAGCCTTTACAAGTTTCTACTTAGATTGTAGTCAAAAATAATAAGGCACAGATTATTTTTAGATTAAAGACCATATGTTAGACAATAGACATTTTGAAAAACACTGTAGTTTTCATAATTGTATTCAGGTGCTATTTTCATGTTCTACCCTACCACCATAAGATATTCATTTGTTGTTTATGGGTGTAGATAAGGAATATAGATATATATAATGTGCCAAAAAATGCAGAGAGCTGTTAATCTGCTGTGATTTATTAGATTCTTAATCAGTTCTTATTGCCCTCCTCTTCCCACTCCTGAGACAGAACGAGAGGCTATTTCCTCCTTTTCCTCTTGCTTATACTTTCTGATGCATTTTCTCAACTGTGTGTTTAAGGATGAAAAAAAAAAAACCAAAAAAAAAACAACAGAAAACAAACAGGATGGGAGAAAAAAAGTAACTATGTCAACCTAGGACAGCAATGATTTTTTAAGAAAGTGAATTTAACATAATTTTAAATAATTTAAATAATTTAAACAATATGGTGGCCAAATCTTGACAGACTCTGAGCTTGGACTTGGTGGAGGTTAATAGTTCTAAATCTTTCATAGTTAGGCTCTTGAATATTCTCCTACAAAAGTGTTTATGCAAATGATTCAAGTTTTGGGGGTTTTATTTGATTTTTTCTGTTGGTTTTGTTTTGTTTTGGGTTTTTTGTTGGTTTGTTTGATTTGGTTTTTTATGGTGTAAATACAAAGAGCATTCAGGTGTTCAATGAAATAAATGAGGATGGTCATAACTTTAAACATCTTCAAGTTGGGGACATTCTCAGTGTTCACAGTCTTATCCCTCTTCCTGGCTCCCAAGGAGGATTTTATCACCTTCAAAGTTGTGTGTTTAAGACAAGTAGTATGAACAATTTCTTAAACAAACCACTCTTAAATGTCTATTCAGGTTTCTTACACAACTTAATTTACATTGGACATGCTTGAGTCTAGGCAAACACATGTGTATATGCATATGCTCCCTTTAATGCTTAAAATTGGCATATACTTAAATCCTGTTGCAGTTTCCTAGAGTATTTAAGCACCTTTACATGCAATTCCTTATTGATTCATTTACAGTTAATCAACAATGAAGGCTAGTTTTGTCAAAATATCAAAGAGGTTTTTTTACTTGTTTGCTTGAGTGTGTTTTCTAGATAACACTATTTCAGCCAGTCAATAGGAACATATTGATCTTTCTCCAAGTTTTCCTTGAAACTTTGTATGATCATTTCAAACTTGGTGCAGAAATCTTACGAGACTCTGAGAAAAGAAGTACATCTTACCTTGTAAGAGGTTTGTATCTTCTATCACACAAAATTTTGTGACAATAAGAAAAAAAAGTTTTAAAATAAGACCTTTTAGTCCAGGATGTAAATGGACAGGACAAAGAAATCTATGATTTCTGTGATCTTTTTCTGACTGTTCAATTTTATATGTTTTTCCTCATTCAGAATTTTGTGCAGATTTAGAGAAGCTAAATTTACCTTGAATTGGTTTGGTGATTTAAGAGGCTTTCCTTAAGATAAGAGATGGCTGCACATGGGCTTTTCCCAAGCTTCACAGCTTAGAAACAACCTTTTATATGGTGATAAAATCGAAAGTGTTCCCTGGCCACCAGAATATAGAGTACCTTGTTACAATGATTTCCAAATTTCTGTAACAGCTTAAATAGTAAACCCTTGTCTATCATCAGAAAGCCCTCTGAACTCATTGTACAAGATTTCTCTGAAATATGGCAGACAGGAGGGCAAAACCTTTTTGAGAAAGCGAGGTTTTGAACTTCGTTTAACACTGTCCATTATATGAGTTTTAATCATTAGGTTATTAAGTGGTATATAATCAAGATTTCTAGACATCTTGCAAGTCTTTAATGTGGGGTAGGTGATGAACTAGATTTATGTGACTCTTGGCAGCACAAAAGCAAATATTTAGCTCCATAATAGATCTAGTAGATGAGTGAAAAGGCCAGTCTTCAGGCTACTGAAAGAGATGAGGGAATCAGTGTTCTTTTTCAAGGATTTCTGTATTGTCTAAAATAAATAGTATTTTAAAAAATCCACATTAACAATATAATACTAGATTCCACTTTTTAAATCATGAAGCTTATATTTCTTCAAAATAATGAGTGCAAGATATTCACCATAATGTTGATAATGTTTAAGAATACTTTTTCTTCAGGGTTAGAATCCACAGAGTTCTGAGATGTAGCCACTGTCTGTGCCAGAATTTCTGTAAGAGTAGGAAATCAAAGTTCATCAGGCCTGACTTTTCAAATAGTTTTTCAGTGGTGCTAAATCTAGCACTGAATGACACTGAAAAAACATCAATATGAATATCAACCAAAGGATTTTCGTTCAAAAGCATCCCTCTTTCAGCCAGTTTAGCAGCATACTACATCCAAGATGGGCATGAGTTGAAAATATTCAATTAAACGTCAGGAAATTGTTGCAACACCACTTACTACTGGACTAATGTGTTCGAATTGCATAATTTTTGTCAGTAAAAGCAGAGGTAACAGGTCAGGTCTTTCCTGCACATGGAGGGTCAGTTTTCAGAAAGAGTGTTCAGAGGAAGTCTGTATTACCTCTCAACCCAGACCTTGAGAAAGAAAGAAAATGAATGAAATTTGACGAGAACTGCTCACTTTCCAGAAAGAGTTAGATTTGTTTCGAGAAGGACCTTGCAAGTATGTTTTACTGTTTTCTTTCTTTATTAATTTTATTTCCAATTTTATGAAGTATCACATTCAGACTGTAGTTGGAATAAACTTACTAAACATTTTAAATAATACAAAGTTCTCTGAAATGTCTTTAAAAAAACATTGAAAACTTCTTTTCTTAGGGATCAGAGAACTGTGAAAATCTTTATAAAACTGTGTCTTGAGACCTTTGTGTTTTTTTTTGTCTGTGCTACTGAAGTGTTATTTGGAAAGAAGGCAATGAGATAAAAATTAGGACCTGAAAATACTTACACGTATTCATGTAGTGTAAACACTAATAAGCTATTTAAAGTTCTGTATTGTTGGGTTTCCTTTGTGTATAAAAGTTAAACTGAGATTATGTTTTATGTTTTTCCTTTGAAACTTCGATCCTTCAAGAAGATGCTCACTGATTTCATTTTCTTTGCACTTTACCGACAGCTAGCTGTATTAATAGAACAACTGTGTATAGCTCCAAATAACTCCTACAGTAAAGCAAGAGAAGAAATACATTTTGCTCCATCTAAAGCTTTTCTCCTCAGTTATGTTTGCCAAAAGGGAAATCTTACTTCTCTAAGGTGATATCAGCATCTTTAAGGGGAAATTCTAATTATCAGGCAGGGAATGAGCAGTGGCTCGAAGAAAGGAAGAGGTAGCTTAGTGAGAAAGATAACATACTGCTTCATTCTTAAATAAAGCAGCTCAAACAGTGGGAGATTCATTCTTGCTTTTGAATAAAGGCACTGGATTAATTCCATTTTAGTTGGGGATCACAATTTCCAAATTTTTTTGGCATTTTACTGCACTTGAATGTATGGTGGGAACTGGAGACATGGAGTGGGGGCAGTTATGGCAATCACATTTCCCAGCTTCAAAAGAGCAGACCAGGTCTGAGTGTTATACCAGTATATACCAGTATATACTGGTAGTGTTATACCACAGACAGAGTGAGAGGACACTCTCTTTTATGCTTATGATATCATTTTGTCATATTTTGTGATATGGAAGTTCTGTGTGCATGTCTCCAAGGCTTGAGAATGCTGGAAATGCTGTGGAGGATGTCACAGTGAAGCAATGCTTGGACGTCTCCAAGAAACAATGTAGTGGTTTGGGTGCCCACTAGAATCATTCGTTCTTTTTCCTACTGTGACAAATGATTAGGAGGAAAGCAAAGCAGGCTCAAACTTAAGGGTTATAAAGATAGGTTTATTAACAAACACTAAAAGAAGAAAATAAGAATCAAAATGAAACCTTTAAAACACTTCCCTCTCCCCCAAAAACTTCTTTTCTTTCTCACAGACAACATAAAGAGACAAAATCTGTGATTTTCAATCAGTTTCACCACTAAAATTAGTCTTTTATTAATTCTTAGGCAGAGAAGTCTCTCTTTGAACTCCCATGGAGACACTGCCACAAAAATTAGTCCTGTGGTGGCTCCTGTGTCATGAATCTGCAGCCTCCTGGAGAGAATTCTGCAAACCGTGAAGTCTCTTCCACTTAGCATCTTTCCTGTTAGCTGCACTCATGGGCCATATCAACTTATTCAGGGTACTGTTTAAGGAGGACTCTTCCAGTATAAAATGAAGGTTCCCTTCATCTGCCTCCAAAATCTCTTCAAGGAACAGATGTCTTCTTTTCTCTTTGGGCAGAGAGCATCTCTCCCTACCTCTATCTTCCTCTGTTCAAGATTCTCCACTGGATCACAGCTATATCAGTTCATACCAGTGACTAGAACTTTGCATCCCCCTAAAAAAAGAGCCTTCTATATGTTACAGGGAAATTTTAGTCCATTCTCCCTGGCCTCATAAGAGAAGTCCAGCCAAGCTAGGCACTCTTCAATCTCCTCCAATTAAAGACTTTTGCTCTCTCTTCATTGACTAAAGTTTCATCTGCCAAGGAAGCAGTTACCATCTTGCCTGGCCTTGCTGACGGTCGCCTGATCTCTGCCGAGCAGAGCGCCAGGATTTCAAATCCGTGGGGACTGGTGCTGGGGAAGGCTCAGGAGCAGCAGCCACGATCTCAGCAGTCAGGTGGGCTGATGGATGCCTCCCCCTCCACCTCTCAGTCCCAGCTGGGGTGTCCTGGCTGGGAGCTGCTCCCTGGGTCTCCCTCAGCCTGGGCCAGCAGCGCCGGCAGCTGCTGGGGCCGCGCAGGCCCAGCCAGGCTCCCTGGCTGAGGCATTATCGGCAGGACATTCAGCAGCCCTCCAGCCCAATTCCACTGAGACGGGGCTCTCTGTCTGTCTGTATGTCTGTCTGCCTGTCTGTCTGCCTGTCTGTCTGCCTGTCTGTCTGCCTGTCTGTCTGCCTGTCTGTCTGCCTGTCTGTCTGCCTGTCTGTCTGCCTGTCTGTCTGCCTGTCTGTCTGCCTGTCTGTCTGCCTGTCTGTCTGCCTGTCTGTCTGCCTGTCTGTCTGCCTGTCTGTCTGCCTGTCTGTCTGCCTGTCTGTCTGCCTGTCTGTCTGCCTGTCTGTCTGCCTGTCTGTCTGCCTGTCTGTCTGCCTGTCTGTCTGCCTGTCTGTCTGCCTGTCTGTCTGCCTGTCTGTCTGCCTGTCTGTCTGCCTGTCTGTCTGCCTGTCTGTCTGCCTGTCTGTCTGCCTGTCTGTCTGCCTGTCTGTCTGCCTGTCTGTCTGCCTGTCTGTCTGCCTGTCTGTCTGCCTGTCTGTCTGCCTGTCTGTCTGCCTGTCTGTCTGCCTGTCTGTCTGCCTGTCTGTCTGCCTGTCTGTCTGCCTGTCTGTCTGCCTGTCTGTCTGCCTGTCTGTCTGCCTGTCTGTCTGCCTGTCTGTCTGCCTGTCTGTCTGCCTGTCTGTCTGCCTGTCTGTCTGCCTGTCTGTCTGCCTGTCTGTCTGCCTGTCTGTCTGCCTGTCTGTCTGCCTGTCTGTCTGCCTGTCTGTCTGCCTGTCTGTCTGCCTGTCTGTCTGCCTGTCTGTCTGCCTGTCTGTCTGCCTGTCTGTCTGCCTGTCTGTCTGCCTGTCTGTCTGCCTGTCTGTCTGCCTGTCTGTCTGCCTGTCTGTCTGCCTGTCTGTCTGCCTGTCTGTCTGCCTGTCTGTCTGCCTGTCTGTCTGCCTGTCTGTCTGCCTGTCTGTCTGCCTGTCTGTCTGCCTGTCTGTCTGCCTGTCTGTCTGCCTGTCTGTCTGCCTGTCTGTCTGCCTGTCTGTCTGCCTGTCTGTCTGCCTGTCTGTCTGCCTGTCTGTCTGCCTGTCTGTCTGCCTGTCTGTCTGCCTGTCTGTCTGCCTGTCTGTCTGCCTGTCTGTCTGCCTGTCTGTCTGCCTGTCTGTCTGCCTGTCTGTCTGCCTGTCTGTCTGCCTGTCTGTCTGCCTGTCTGTCTGCCTGTCTGTCTGCCTGTCTGTCTGCCTGTCTGTCTGCCTGTCTGTCTGCCTGTCTGTCTGCCTGTCTGTCTGCCTGTCTGTCTGCCTGTCTGTCTGCCTGTCTGTCTGCCTGTCTGTCTGCCTGTCTGTCTGCCTGTCTGTCTGCCTGTCTGTCTGCCTGTCTGTCTGCCTGTCTGTCTGCCTGTCTGTCTGCCTGTCTGTCTGCCTGTCTGTCTGCCTGTCTGTCTGCCTGTCTGTCTGCCTGTCTGTCTGCCTGTCTGTCTGCCTGTCTGTCTGCCTGTCTGTCTGCCTGTCTGTCTGCCTGTCTGTCTGCCTGTCTGTCTGCCTGTCTGTCTGCCTGTCTGTCTGCCTGTCTGTCTGCCTGTCTGTCTGCCTGTCTGTCTGCCTGTCTGTCTGCCTGTCTGTCTGCCTGTCTGTCTGCCTGTCTGTCTGCCTGTCTGTCTGCCTGTCTGTCTGCCTGTCTGTCTGCCTGTCTGTCTGCCTGTCTGTCTGCCTGTCTGTCTGCCTGTCTGTCTGCCTGTCTGTCTGCCTGTCTGTCTGCCTGTCTGTCTGCCTGTCTGTCTGCCTGTCTGTCTGCCTGTCTGTCTGCCTGTCTGTCTGCCTGTCTGTCTGCCTGTCTGTCTGCCTGTCTGTGTCTGTGTCTCTGTCTCTGTCTCTCTCTCTCTCTCTTTCCCTCCCCTGGCCCAGCCCTCTATGGCAAGCAGGGAGCTGGGCTGTTTTACCCCTCCTGAGGCCAGAACAAAAAGGGCATTTTCCCAGGATTCCTCCGGATTTAATCCTGTGTGTGTTCGCAAAGACGTAACACTTCTCTAATGCCAGTATTAGCTGTCAATTTTCATGCCTAGTCACTGATTGATTCTTGAACTTCCCAAACTACCACACCCACACCCACCCTTATGTGGCTTCGGAATCACGTACTGCTTGCATCATGAAGTAGATGTGGCTTCTAACCCACAAACAAACCTCAGATGCTGAAATAAGTGAGTTGCGTTTCTGAATTGTTGAGAATATTGTCTTTTTAAACTCAAATTGATGACAGATTTTGCTTTTGGCAAATAAACCATTTAAATTCTAAATGAGTGGATTTGGGAGATTGCTTTCAAGAATTCCTTAAAATAAACAAACAAACAAAAAAAAATCCCAAACAATTTAGGATTCTGTTAATTGCTGTCTCATTGACAAATTCTCAGATACCTCTGAATTTCACAAACTAGCACAAATTTTAGACTAAATGTTACTCTGTCCAACATTTTGTACACAGATAGCTTACTATTCATGTTCTCATTCCTGTCTTTAATAATAGTCATTCAGTTGTCAAATTAATGAGCAATATTTCACCACATGACTTAGATGAATATCACACAATATGAATAGCAAATTATTGAAGTGTACTGTTCATATGCAAAAACTTAAATGAAAAAAAAAGGCATCTAATTACTCATTGTAATAATTATAATTATAAGACTGACTTGGATGCATGATTGATTTGTGACTTGTTCACACACACGAAATCTTTCAATCATAACACAGACAGTCAAGTATGCAGATTTTATATGACTGTATAGATTAAATAGAGATGAATGAAGAAAATAGGAAAAATCATCATAATGTGTCAAATATTTCATTAAATTCTATTACTTTTTCAATCACTTTTGAATAAAAAACAATTCAAAACCACCTTTTCCTCAGAAAATCTAGTTAGTAAAGAAACATTCAGAGAAGAGCAGAAGTAGATATGTTTCAGCTGCATTGCCAAACACACTGCTTTCTTTACTTCAAGGAAAACCAGTAATAGGTACCACACAAAATGAAAGTGATCATGCTAATGAGATGATGTCATGTTTTTTGTAAGATCATTATCCCAAGAGCTATGTTAATACATTCAATAAGCCTCCTGTGAACAGTGTGTGGTGGCCGCCCTCTTGGTTGGTACAGCAGCAATTTAAACATGGGACAGCCAAAGAGAAACACCTGATTTGTCACTTGGTGACCTGAGGTTTCACTGCTGGGGATGTAACAAGGCAAGGCTGACAGAGAATGGGGGTTGTAAGCAGGCCTGAAGCACTGAGCACTGGGCTTGCCCATGTAGTAAGAAGTTTCAACATTTTAAAAGACATCAAGCAGGAGGAAAAAAAGGAGAAGGAGAAGAAAAATAGAAAAAGGAAATAGGAAAAGGAAATAATATGAACAAAATTGGAAATAATAAAAAGGGAAAAGGGAAAAGGAAAAAGGAAAAAGGGTAGAGGAAAGAGGAAAGAGGAAACAAAAGTGCAGGAAAGTGCAGGAAAGGCAAGGCAAAGTAAGACAAGGCAAGATGAAAAGCAAAAGGGAAAGAGGAAGGGGAAGGGAAAAGGAAAGAGAAAGAGGAAAGGGAAAGGGAAAGGGAAAGGGAAAGGGAAAGGGAAAGGGAAAGGGAAAAGGAAAAGGAAAAGGAAAAGGAAAGGGAAAAGGAAAAGGAAAAGGAAAAGGAAAAGGAAAAGGAAAAGGAAAAGGAAAAGGAAAAGGAAAAGGAAAAGGAAAAGGAAAAGGAAAAGGAAAAGGA